>CAXAMN010026145.1:0-10055 GCA_963970005.1 Durusdinium trenchii
GGCCGCTGAGAGGAGGCATGGGAATGTGAACCGATGACAGGGGCCGCAGAAGTACATTCTGATAGCAGCTGAGCAAGTTTGGGTTGCAAAGGATCACACCTCATCAGTGGCGGCTCGGCAGGGTCGAAGCCAAAGGTCTGGCAGAGATGAGTATGAAGGGCTGTAAGCGATTCATTCTCCGGTCGAGGGGCAACCCAAAAGCCATCATGCAACCAAATGGCTGAAGCGAAACCTACCCGAGGTTGCAAGAAGGAATAGGCAGCCCATGTAACCTGCTGTTCAAGGACCTCGAAGTAATGAAAAGGAGCCCCTCGCCCTGTCCGCTCTGGACCAGTAGGGCACCATGAGGGAGGACGATGCATGGCATAACGGCTGGCAGCGAACACTTCCCGAGCAAAGCTCACTAGATGATGTGACAGCTCCGTTTGTATACGCTTTTTGAGGTACTCTATAGCTTCCTGCGGAGTGGCACTGTTGATGATAACAAGTGGCCATGTCTTTACCAGGGGGCCAATTTCATCCTCTGCAATGTGTGCCCGAAGAGCTCCTCTGAGATAGTCTCTCACTTGCGCAATTGGCAGTAATGCTAGGTGAACCTCAGCTGTCTTGCATTGCCGTCTCATGAGCTCATAGTGCGCTCCACTAATATCCATCTCCCAATGCGAATTGCCAAAGAGGAGCAGCCGAACCTGCCGCGGCAGCCGCTGCGCTGCATTGCCAACTGAATAGAACCGGCCTCCCAAGGCATCAACTGTGGGCTTGTACCCTACGCTGAGGCAATGAGAGGACGATACTGCCAAGGCAATATAGTCCATTGCAACCCATTTGTAATGCGGGTGCCTCCGGAGTAGTGTGTGCATTCCTGGGGAGTAGGGGAAGGGCACTCCGTGAGAACGAAAGCAGGGACTTGCGATGCATCTCCTTGCTGAATGATGAAACCCAAAGCTTGCGCTAATTGAAACGGCGGGAGCGCCACATGATGCAAGGGAACAAGTGGGTTGCCCCCTGCCTCCTTAGCTGCAGCACTGGCCTGACCAGCAAAATAATCTGCTAGACGATTGCACTCCCTTGGCAGATAGACAAGGCGGAACAGACAAGGCGCTCGGGCAAGCAATTGCTGGCATTGTTCTAAGATGGCGACAACAGCAGGTTTTTTGATTCTTCCTTTGTACTGAAGATAATTAATTACAGGCAAGATGTCTCCCTGCACCACAACACTGTCAATGGGGATGCCTCTTGACACGCAGGAGACATAGTACTCAAATGCAAGGTTAATGGCAGCTCGACAGGCGTGTGCTTCTGCTACGACGTTATCAGAACAAGAAAGCAAGGGGATGGAAAGCCACTGGACAAGAGAGGTGGAGGACGGCGTGACATGTAGCAAGCTAACTCCTGCCCCCCCAGTTTGTGTGCGCTTATGTGCAGAGCCGTCGAATTGCACAAGACAACCTTGCCATTCTTGTGGTTCACCTAGCAGGAGAACTGTATTTGCAGACAGATCATCCATGGCTTGCAAACGTAAATGCGTGGCTCCACAATGGCACAAGAAGGGTACGAGACATGCGGTAGCAGTAGGGAAAGGGAGCTTCCTGTATTGTGACAGGAGCAACCGGAGACGGTGGTCATGCTTAGCGAAAGTGGCAATCGTGTCTCCTTTAGCAAAGGACTGAGTCGTTGCAAGTCCCTTAGGAGGGAGCAGTGCAGCTTCAAGTACGACCGTGGGGAATCGCTGCAACCTAATTTTGGTAGAGTCAGTACACGCCATACTGCTGGATTGTGGTGGAGCACGGAAGTTTCTGAGCAGCGTGCTAGGCAGTGAAAGGTAGATACGCTGCCAGAGGTCAAGCACGTGGTGCGAGACCTTGCGGTTGTGCACACACGAAATGTTCGGTCGGAGTCCGCCACATTCGGTAACTAATCGCCGAAGATGGAAAAGCATATAGCAAACTGCTACTCCGATGCTGCGGGACGGCACTTTGCGCCAGTTAATCTCTGGTGCAGGAGCAACCCACAGGGCCAGCCAGGTGAGGTGTACAACCGGACAAAAGGATAACCAATGATCGATAGAGTTGAAGCCACACTGACAGAGTACACAGGGAACATACGAGTCAAGCGCTCGACAGCCTGCAGAGGACAGCAGGCAAGAGAACGCAGGGGGCAGTTGCTTGGGCTCAGGCACGATAATTTGATGGAAGTGCAGAAAGTTCTTACTTTCATCAGAGAGGTTGTTCAAAGTAAGATCCATTGGAGTAGCAGGCAGGAAGCAAGTCGGGCAAAGTGCTCCATGTCCTGGTCCGTACGGAAAACATCGTGTACGGTTGTTACACCATACGCAGAGTTGACTACGACTGAGTTTGCCCCTGAGGGGCAACCAGAAATCAGCATCTTCTCCTAAAGCCCATCGCAAGACAGCATATCGTGGCACTGCCCCTACCTGAGTGGTAGGCAGGTCCGCTAGCCAGTCTAAGAAAAGGATAGAGGGCCCCATGGCCCAACCATTCTTGTATATTCGCGCAGCCAAATGCCTATGAGAGGCTGCAAGCAATTTGTTAATGGCAAGTTGCTTGAAAAGCTGTTTGAAGCCACTCGCTCTCTGCGCCGGCGTGTTGCTTTGCCTTAAGAGGGCTAGGAGCCGCTGTATATCTTCGGCTGGAAGTTGCTGCTGCCAATATTTCCAGCATTGCTGGATTTGTGTGGCATAGGAACCTACTTGTTCCTCTGCAAAGGACCTATGCCCTTGCCGTAAGTAGCATCCAAAGAGGGAAATCGCCTGCATAATTGTTGGGTCAAGCAGAGGGCCTAAACGTAGCCATCTGCAGAGACCAACCAGAAGGTGTTGCGGGAACCAATGCCGCTGCAGCAAAAAATCTGCCATTGCATGATACAACGGCTTAAGAAGCTTGGGCGAGAAGAAGCGTTGCGTCTGCGAGTAGTAGAAAAGACTCAGAGAAAAGGTATTGAAGTAGATAATCTTCATATGAATGCTAAGGTTGGCCCGATTGGCAGCTGCAAGCCTCGTACGGAATTTAACAAGCTGTTTTGACAGCAAAGTGATGAGAGATGATTGCAGCTGCATTTTGACCATGGCCTCATTCGTGAGTTGACACGTCCACCCTGTGTGGGTTGTTAGACCAAGATTGACGGTTGACGGCACAATACACTGGCCGCCTAGTCCTGCTTGGTCCAGACAATACAGCTGCTCAGCTGCGTAACTGACATTTGTGAGCAGTTGCGTTTTTGATCGACACTGGCATGGACTGGCTGCCAATCGGCAGAGCATAGGGTGCCCTTCAGTTGCTAGTCTGGGAATGGCCTCTGAAGCCATATGTATGCAGTGGTCACCGTGTCTAAGGACAAAGCGACGCGCATAACCAGGGACTCGTTGTAGCGCTGCACTGCAAGTGGCTTGTCCTGATTCGTGAATGGGAGTTACGTGACTCCAAACGTCCTCAACTTTGCGCAGCGTGTTTTCGTCAAGGGCTCTGCTGGAGAAGCCTACTTGCCAGCAGTGATGCGTGTCCATGACAATACCTGCAGACTTCCATTTCCTGATGTTTTGAAAGACCTCTTGAACCCACCTCGAGTCCGTCTGTCGACCAACTATCGTAGTGTCATCAACATACCCAGCAACCACGATGATTTGTGGAATTTGATTGAGTACAACAAATATTGGGTCCATGGCAAGGCAGAAGAAGTACACAGATGTGGATCGTCCCATATCAACACCAGAATGCACGTTTCTTGCTGGTAAAAGTCGTCCTTGTACTTTATGTCTGATTCTTCTACCAAACAGTAGATAACGCGCAAACTGGAGGACCCAAGGGGAGCACTGACGAATACGTAGTATATGAAGGATCCAATGTGCATTAATACGCTCAAAAGCTTTGGAAAGATCAGCAACGAGGGCAGAAGCAGGCGAGGATCCCTCAAGGGCTCCTTGTACTTCCAGCACTGCTCTCTGCGGCTCTCGAAAGGAGTTAAGCAGAGTTTGGGCAGGGTGAAAACTGTGCCTGGTAATTCGAAAAAGAATTGCAGCAAGCGTGTCAGGCATACCTAGCGGTCGGAAGAAGTCTGCCGTGGGCCCTTGTTTGGCTTTCGGGATCCATACGCCTACCTGGGTGGGTGGTGCTAGTACACCAGCTAAAATGTGATGAAAGTCATCCTTAAGGATTGCAGCAGTCTGTTGCGGGAACATCCGCCAAAGAGCATAAGGTAACCCATCAGGGCCTGGAGCTGAGTCTTTAGTAAGGAGGAGGTGCTCGATATAGTCTTGCTCTGTGGGTTCAGGAATTGCAGGCCACGGCAAGACACACCGTCGGTAAGCCGAAAGCGTGTCGTGCCAATCTCGATCATACTTAACAGGGTGTGTGAACCAAAAGTCACGGGTCGCAAGCATTGCTTCATCATACTCAAGGGCAGTACGGCATTCTTGCCCATTATGCTGTAACAATGGACCATGATAGAAGGTGCCCCTAGGGCACACGGTTTTAAGTCTGTCCCAGAAGATTTTTTGTCTTCTAATTCGCTGGACTGGGTCTGTGTTGTCAGTGCCAATAGGCAGTTGCACATTCGTCGCAGTTGCGACTTCTGCTGCTTGTAAAGCGGCAGCTATGATGGTAGCTGGAATCAAAAGGCATCCTTGCTGAGTTTGCCATGGTTGTAAAAGATCAGTATCTGCACTTTGCTCATACAACAGGCGTACTTCTTCCAATCGTATATGCAGGTGTGTTTGTTCTTTGCCCAAAAGCTTGTATAAGCGTTTTAGCGGAGACAATTTTTTGAAGTGACAAGAGTGAGTTCTCCACCAGCTCCAAACTATTGCACGACAATGCTGCGAGAGCACAACGCTAGCAAGCCTAGTTTCCTGCGCTAATGAAATTTTCCGTTTAAGAGCAAGTAGGGAAGCTTGTCTTGTAACTGCCTGTAGACTTTCCGATGCCACAGTTGGATCAAGAAAAACTTGCGTCGGTATGGTGTGATGCTTTTCAGACTGTGGATGTGGTCGAAGGCGTGGTTTCATTTTCAGCCTGAGCATCAAGGCTTTGTGATGGCAGGTATCAATCCGGTATCTGCCATAGATACGAGCGAAAAGTTGTGTTGTATCGAGGAAAAGGCTGGGCACTAAGAATCGATCAAGTGCGGATTCTTGGTCTTGGTATTTGTAAGTAGGGAGTGTAGGATCAACATCTGTGAGTCCAGCCTGTACAAGGAAGTCATCCCACGTATGAAGGTGATTCTGATCACATCGATTAAAGTCTCCTCCTACAAAGACAGGATGATCGGTCAAGGCAAGAATGGTTTGCAGAGTGGTTGAAACAAAAGACCTAGGGCTGTTCGGAGGTATATAAATCGAAACAAGCCATATAGTGCAAGCTTGGTGTTCAACACGGGCAGCAACTGCATAGTGTTGGACCAGAACACGTTCTTCTTGGACTTTCCAGCCTGGAGGAAACAGGATTGCAACTCCAGCTTGCTCCCCCGGATTTTGCTTGGCCAGAGTAGTAACTACTTTAATGTCAGGCCATGTGTGGGATAAGTATTGGAGATTAGCTTGATTCCATTTTGTTTCCTGTAGCAGTACTGGGGCTTGTTTCAACATAGTTTTGACTATCCAAGTCTTGCGCACATTGGTGGGAAGTCCAGGAGACCAGCTATTGAGATTCCAAGAGTGAATTCCTTTTACAGAGACCGGCAGGTTACTAGGTCTCTGCATACGGAATTGTAGGGTGTTATGACAGAGCTGCCAAAACCTCGAAGGGATTTGGCGTAAGGATTGAACTTCATTTGGGAGAACGAAAGGAGTGTCGCCTACGGGCGCGGACGGGTCAGCGACGATACAATCTGTGAACTTGCCAATGTTAACTCGTAGAAAATGGAGGGCATCTGATAAATTGACATTGCCATCAAAACCACACAACATGAGGAAATCCTCAATCATGATCTGCCGGTATGGCAGACAGGGATGGATAAAATGAATGAGGAAGTGAAGGGAAGAAACGTGCGTGATAGAAGCATTTGTTTGTTGGGTAGTATGCCAATAAGCTGCTTTGGGGCCTGTAGAGAGGGTACGCTGCACTAACCGGAGAGTTGATGGGTAGGTGACATAACCGCGTCATTCAGCGTGTAAAAGAGCCTTAGCTCTGTGGAAAATCTTTGCCGAAATCTCTCCTTGTGTGCACACGTACCAGACAGATTTTAACGTCATAAGCCGACAATCGTCGATGCAAGCCTCAGTAGGGATTTGAGCAGCAGCTTGTTCTGTTGCACTGGTCGCAGGAAGAGTTGGATGTGGGGTGTGTGGTGTAGGCGTCAGGGAAATCAGCAGTTCACAATTGCTGACATCAGGGGCTTCAAGTTGGTGGATAAGCAGCAGACAGAGATTGGGTGCTCTATCTGTTCGCCAGATATCTTCTTGAAGTCGCGGGTGAGCTGCCCGTGCACTATCAGGACAGATGCTAAGGCACCAATCCTGAAGGAAACCCCCAATAAGAATGACTGGAAAATTTCCTAACGCAAGATGACAGACATTGGCAAAGGGTTCTTTGCATACTTGGTTCTCTGCTGCTAACAAAAGGTGGGAAAGTCGCCACAAGGCGCATCCTGGCTCAACAAAACTATGTGTCCACGGCTTTTCAGTAATTGTGCAGATGCGTTCTTGTTGGATCGCAAAGGCACATAAATGTTCCGTTCCAACCCCCTGGGGGTTTGTTTGAAAACCAAACATGGAGCGATACCAGGAGGACGACTGCGAGGGCTGGCAGATGCGCACGGGCTCTCCACCATACTTGAAGAGCAGAATCTCAAGTGTGTCATGGAGACGCAATAGATACAGGTGTTTGGCTCGACTAGGACCAAGATATCTCATGTGAATTGGTTGGTGGGCAAGCCAACAAATGATGAACCCTGTGTCGGCTGTTTTGATCGTAATAAGAAGCTGTCGCAAAAATAGCGTGATTCTATGATAGGTGCAATGATGCAATAGTTCTTGCCGATAAGTGTCAAGGGCATCACTATTGACAGAGAGGGTACACAAGGCTTGCACGATCTCTCTTCGTTGAAGAAGATCCATTGCGGTACCGCTGCTTGCTCTGCATAGTCAAGGAGGTTAAGGTCTGTGAGAAACTTGATCAAAGGCTCTTTGCCTAGAATGTCAAAACGTTGCTCTCGCCTATCCTTATTACTGTTGTCAATGGCTTCTTTGGTGAGATAATGTGGCAGTTTCTGTGTTACTATAGGTTGAGCAATTGGAGGCCTCGTGACTGGCGACATCACCAAGCTCCGATAGTTAATGTGCCGATAAGGCTCAGGTACAATTGTAATCTGGGTGCTTCTGCCCGACATCTTGAAATTGTTTTCGATGGCTTGTCTAAAGGAGACATACCCTTGTCTAACATCATCCGGGGAGGCTACCCCAAAGAAGCATTCGGTTTTTCCTTGGATCCATGCTCGGACGTGGTCAGGCGTGCCAATGGCAAGGCTGATGAGCTTGGGATGAAAGGAGTTACCAACAAAGGAGCGTATTGTCTGCGAGTGCAAAACGTGTTTAAGACGCGAAATAGTGGCAAAGTTGCGGCTGAGACCTGAGACTTGCAAAACCTCACTGTCAGTTAAGAAACGAAAAGGAACTCGTATACTACTGTTGTGAAATAACGGAAGAACATCACGAAGCACAGCATCTTTCTCTGGATTAGAGGAGGTTTTGTTATAGAAGCAACTCAGAAAGCGCCTCCATGCTGGATAATAAATTGCAGGTATAAAATCGCTCCATTGAAAAGCAGGAACAGAACTATCAGTGAACATGTTTGCTACTACAGCAAACCGTTCATGTGTGTGCCAGTATGAAGTTCTCCACAGTAGAGCTGCAGGGTGGTAGCTAGTCCAGCTGTAGCGAAGAGCAATATCGCTGAGGACTTCAAGGGGTCGCATGAAAGGTTTGATAAAAACGTCGCGAAACTTCCCTTTATCATGGATGGAGAGTGGTTTCCAGTCAGCTGGCCATTGGAGGTCTTCTTGGCACAAGGCTTGAGAATCGACTGTGTCATGGAGGATGTTGTTTTGGAAGAAAAGACGAAGTCTTTTTGCTGGCGATATTTTGGAAGTACACCAAGTCATTTTGTCTCGTGTAATGTGCGATAAGCCAAGGCAGGCTCTGATGAAAGTGAAGTGATCATAGTGCATTGAACCTGCATTTTCAATAAGAAGCGGATATGTGTCTTAGGAAGGACTGTACCAAGTAGATATAGCGCGAGATGCATTGTAAAAAAGAAGACACTGTCAGGACCACAAATGCCTAAGCGTCCATGTTCTTGACCAGCATAGGTGAGGTCAGTACAGGGACTGCCTCCAATGACAAAGACATGACAAGAGTCACTTAAAGTGACGAACTCTCTTAAGATTCTCGCTCCATCATCAACGAGAAGGTCAACATCATTCGCATAGAGGAAAATGCCTCCTTTGAGGCTGTGTATCCACTGCACGTTAACAGAGATTCCATGTTTTTCTGCAACCAAATATCTGAGTGTTTCATCTCTTTCACACAACACACAGACTTGGGGCGATAGCCAAACTTTTCAATAAGGATGTCCAAAGACGATCCGCATCCATCAAACATGCTCAGGACAGCATACGGTGGTTTGGATTCACAACTTTGCATGGGATGATCAATCGGAGAGGCAGGCGATGAGAGGTGATCCGCCTGTGATGACTGCGACAGAGATGCTTCAATGGCTTTCAGTTGTTCTGCAGGAATAGTTGCATCACTGGGGGGCGGTGGGCATAGTTTCTCCGGGATGTAAGCAGCCTGGAGTTCGCTCATATTAAGAGGGACAGGGCCAACAACATCTTTTCGATTCCCAACATCAATGGCCCTTTTTGTAGCATGTTTTCTCTTAGATGTACTTACTTCTCGCTGCCCAAATTTGTTTTTGGCACGTTTTGAGTCTTTGCCACGCGCAATATTGGACGTTCGTTTAGGAGGTCGCGTGTGAAGCCATGTGCTCGAAATTGTCGCATGTCGGTAAAGGATACCACAAATTCGATCACCTGCTTTGAGTTGTGAGATACGTAATTGACTCAGCCCAGTAGCATTGTCATACTTCAAAATTGTAGAGTTGGTATTTTCATGTTCTAACACATAGAAATGCTCACACGGTTGCTGCTCCCCATTCAGTGGGTCCGGACCCTGATGAATAACTAAGGCAATGCATTGCCAAATCTGCCCACATGAGTGGAAAGTATCTTTGTTAAGAAACTTGTCATAGTCTGTTGCAAGTGGCTGGCTCGTTCGTAAAAAGTGCAGCCACACAAGTCGACAGGGTGAGCAAGAAATAGTGGCCCAGTTAAAATTACTGGCGCATTCTTGACATTCTTGACAGGCATTTATTCCATCATCTCGTCCAATGGGCAAAAGATGCTCTGACCATGGAAAAGCAGCTTCAAAAAAGGCAACATGTAATAAAAGTCCCGTCGGAGAGTCGGTGACTATGAAGGTAGCGACATTGTGCTCAACAATTCCACGACAACTCAGACAGGTAAATGAGACCCTGGATCCTAGTAAGTCGTGAAAGGGAGGCGGAATAATAGCAACAATAGACTCATATGTTCTGAGCAAGTCCATATGAGTATCCTTGGGGAGAGCAGACATAGCCAAAGCTAGGTGATAATGATCAAAATCATCATTCGGTAGATGAGATGCACACGTCCAGCCTTTGGCTACTGCAACCATTGCTCGGTGACCAATGTGATTTTCGAAGTTTACTTGCTTGTTCCAGTTTGCTTTGGAGACAATGCGCAGTGCAGCAGTGTAGTAACAAGCAGTAGCATTGAGATTCTCATATAAAGATACAGCTCGTTGAATGTCTTCATCCTGAAAGTCCATGTTTTGAAGGGAGACATCACGGCTGATCATCTGCTGTATCTGGTGAATATATGATTGTCGACGTTTGTTTTGGAGGATCTCGTTGACTGAGTTTTTTGTTCGTAGCGCAACTGGAAACATGTTGGGCGTTGATTCCCCGTTTTACAAGATGATGGCTAAGGCCATCACCTCGTTTTGG
>CAXAMN010026146.1:0-10051 GCA_963970005.1 Durusdinium trenchii
CGAGGATGTGATATGCCCCTTCTGGCCCATCCGGCTGCAGCAAGGTCTTGTGGACCAGCAGGATGAGGTAGCCAACTTGTGAACTGCCATCCGATCTGGTGGCAAAGGCAGCGTCGAAGAAGCATACCAACCGAAGGTCTTGCACATGACCAATGTGGTTGTAGATCAAACCAACATCAGCATTCTCCTTGCTGAACTTGAGGAGCTTGTTGCAATCCATCAGGGTTTGCACCGTCACCCGACTCACATAGCCACTGAGGATCGAAGTGCTTCCTTGAAGATGAGGACTAGATTGAACTGCAGGCCATTGTAGCGATCCCAGCAATGCTCGGAGCTGTGAGACCTCGCTCTCCGTGATGGAGTCATTGACGTTGTGACGCTTGTCGATGGCTATGGGTTTCACCTTCTTCATGTAGGTGCTTTGCTCCAGCTTGTATCCTCCTTCAGGAGTGATTTTCAGGTCACACCCGCAGTAGGTGAGATCGCTGCCATCCACGCCGGTCTTCCATTCACGGAAGTTGAACGTGGCCTTCAACTTGACGATCAGGTCTTGGTAGCAAGCTGATGACTCTGAGCCACATCCAAGCATGTCGTCGACGTGCATGATGATGATGCCACACAGACCACATGGACCAAACCGGTGTGACTGCTCCTGTTCAGCATTGTGCTCTGGGTTGAAGTCCATCTCATAGGCCAGGAAGCAGCAGGGATCTTGGGGATGCTGACGAAGTCCCATGCTTAGCAACTTGTCCACTGCAGCCATGTACCAAGCCCGTGGAGCATCAATCTGTCCGTAACATGGCTTCAACAACAACATGCGGGTGTCGGCAGTGGCTCCCAGCAAATGAAGACATTCAGCGGGAAGTTGAACCCAAAGTTTCCTGGACTGTGGCTTTCCTTGCAAGAATGCGGTGGCAATGTCCGAGGTCCAAATGGGCCAATGCATATTGGCAGCTAGACTGAGCAAGACTGACCTTGACAGTCGGGTTGTGGTCGGAGAGGATGTAGGAACTGTGCCAGCCCATGCATCAGGATCCATGAAGCCGCGGACGATCAAGCGAGCCTTCGCACGAGGTGTTCCATCAGGGTTCTTGGACCATTTCAGCAGCATACGGCTCGTCAACGTCCGTGATGGCTCAGCCTCCTTCGTTGTCTCAAAGGTCCAGACCTGGTTCTCGAAGAAAGATCTGAGCTCCTTGACCTTAGCAGCTTTGAACTGAGCTCGTTCATCAGGGTTCATGGTCCTCTCGGAGAGGTTGTTCTTGTCCTTCTTGAAGGCCTTGACATGCCGTTGCTTTGTCATCTTTCCCATCTGTCTGGCACCGACCAGTGGCTCTTTGACGTACATGGCATGCTCCTTTCTCACATCGCCCTTGATCTGGAAAATAGAAACTCCAGTCCAAGAGGTGTCACATGGAGGAGTGGTCGTGGTGCCATCATCTGTGTGCTGTGAACAGCGGCCACCAGCGTCATAGACAACAGTCACACGCACCTGGTCAAGTTGGTGCGCAGCAAAAGGTGCGTCTCGAGGTAGTTGATCGAGTGACATCTTCTGTCGACGCGGGGTCACATGATGGCGAAGGAGACAACCAGCACGCACTTCCCAATAGTCCATGGGGTGCTTTTCCAACTGAAAGTAGCCACTCTCAAAGGTCCAGCCTCGAGGTAGGCCATGGGCGATCAACTCATCAATCATGAAGGCTTGAGATAGCAAAGCAGCATCATCAGGGTTGTCATGCCCAGCGGTATCTGAAGCTGGTGTAGTCGCGGAGTGAGGCGCCACTTGACATTCTGGTAGTGCATAAGGCGCTGCTGAGGTTGCTGTTCGAGGCGGTGTGGATCGCCAAGGTCCAAAACTCAAGGTCTCCTGCCGATTGAAGCGATTGCGGCGTTCTTGGAAAGATTCTGCTTCAACAGGTTGATATAGTGCAGCAGTCGCAGGGTCAAGTGCAATCGGAGGATGTGATCCATGAGGCGTCGGTTCAGGACTTGGTTGAGCACTGCTTGATGGTGCTGATCGAGATCGTCTCGATGCGGGTGAGTCAGGCACAGGCACCAGAGCTGGCACGGGCAACGTGGGTGATGCCAAGGGTCCAGTGTCTGGAGGTTCTTGCTCTTGAAGTGGTGGTGCCATGATCCCAGTCGGTGAGGTTGGCGCATGGCCGGAATGAGCTGGTGAAGTTGGTGTGTACTCCTCGGCTTGGATGTCAGCTGCAGCGGGTGGCTCAAGTCGCAAGCGTTGTGGAGGAGGTTCATGCTCATCAAGAGACCCTTGTGGATCGTCGTGCTGTTCTTCTTCTTCAACCTCTTCCAGCCGTTGCCTGTTGACTTTGAGCAGGTCATAGCAACGAGTCACACCGCGGGATTTGAGTTGTCGAACGTGGTTGAGGGCTGACTGCAAATCATCCAACACATGTTCAGGGCCCAAGATGTCACCTCGCACGTGGTGTGGGGCTGCACGGATGAGCTGTGTCTTGTAGGACAACCAGTAGGTCTTGACCTGAGGTTTAGTGGAGCCTGCAGGTATGTGCTCTTCTCGCATGACCACATGAGCAGGACCAAGCCATCGGATCTTGTTGAGCATGCCTTGGCGTGCATCACGCCAGAACCAAACCTTCTCGCCCAGCTTGTGCTCTTTGTTTTGGCCTTGATATCGCCGGCCCAAGGCTCTGCGCAACTTGTTGTCCGCGTCAGCGGTGGTGAGGGCAATCTTGGCGGCAGTGCGCTTCTCCAGGTTGGACTCGAATGTCTCATTGGAACCGGCCAGCTGAGCAGGGTTCAGGTTGGCATCAAGAAGATGTGATAGCTCGGGCTGATATCCCAACACCCATTGAGAGGGCGAGAAGCCGGCAACTGACGGTGTGCTGTTCTGCTGAGGCACGACGTGGGTCAAGGCTTCACGTATGCCCTTCTTGTTGTGGAGCTTGCGGTCATCCATGTAAATCTCAACGGCCTTGCGCAGCACTGCATGACGGCGTTCAACTAACGCCAAGCGCTCATGAGCTTCTCCAGGAGCCACTTGGTGATCGACTCCCCATGAGGCGGTCCAAGCTTCCATGGAACTGCCAAGCCACGAGCGACCTTCATCCGTCACCAGCTGCTTCGGAGGGCCAAAATGCCGCAGCCACATCTTCTCCAAGGCCTTGACATAAGAGTCAGTGGTCTCATCATCCAGGAGGTAGGCAGACATGTACCTGGTGGCCACGTCCACAATGCTAAGCACTGGGTGTTTGCGCTCCTGCAACTTGATGTAGAAGACGTCGGCTTGAACAGTGTCATTGAACTGGCGAGTCAGTGGCATGGAGGCCGGTGCTGCTTCATTTGGCTTCTTGTATTTTGCGCAAGCCACGCACTGGTACTTGCGGGCGGCCTCGATCACATTGGGATGTGCACCGCGAGCAGCGAGGAGGTCAGCCAAGGCGTCAGCTGAAGGATGCCCCAAGTTTCGGTGTAGGCGTTGAACAGTCCGAAGAGCATCGGCCTTGTGCTCAGTGTGGAGCTTGACAAGGTGGCCAGCCGCTTTGGCACTCGAGACCGCATGCGCTGTCTCCCAATGATGTGGTGCTTCAGGTTGCATCATAGCAGCAGCCAGAGTGGCGGCCATGCCTGGCTGGTAGTTTTCCATGTAGGTGGTCCGTGCACCATAGCCGGGAGCTGAACCTTCAAGGTGACAATGCTCGTGATCATGTTGACATACCAGGTGCATGGCCTCTGCAACAGCCTTCTTGGTGGTCTGAATGCGAGTGGACTTTTGGACAGGTTTCCACTGGCCGTCACCATCAAGACATTGAGCTCCATAGCGACACTGGTCGAACTCGGCGGCATAGCCAGGAAGTGCCTTGAGCGCAGAAGTCTTCCAACTCAGAGCGGACTTGGGCTGCTCAAGATGAGCATGTCGTGCTCCTTCGATTTGAGCCAAGTAGACTCGCTTGCAGAACTGTAGATGTCGACGATGGTGTCGTTCACGACTGGCGATGAGGGCTTCCTTCTGTGGTTCGGTGCGACACGCAAGTGTTTGCATCCGTGACCAAAGCTTGCAAGTCGGAGCCAGCAGGATCTCGTCAGGCATCTCTTCTTGTTGACGTTCAAGGAACAATCGTTGATGCTCCAGCAGGTTGAAGTCCCAGCCAGTAGACAGGCTGAAACGCTCCACTTGCATGCCCATAGCTTCTGCCAGGTGTGCCGTTCGGCTCTCTCCATCACAGTAAACTTCCCAGAGAACTCGGTGTTGTCGTTCATCACGATGGAGTTCCTGAGTGACAAAGGCTTCAGCAGTCCGAGAGGCTGCAAGCAATCCAAGCTCGATGGTATGGAGCTGGTTCTTCTTCAAAGGCTGCTCAGCGATGCCGTTGGCTGCAAGGACCTGGTCATTCGCTAGGAAGATGTTCTCAAGTTGGTTGAAGTCCTGGAGGTACAGATGGCTTCCGGGGACCTCTTCGGCGATGTTGAGCTCAAAGATCGTCTTGGTCGGGTCAGGAACAGTGTCCATGCCTGCCGTGAGCGACAGGAGGTACTCGCCGTGCCGGCCTTGCAAGACAGGTTGCCAGGGCGAGTTGCCAAATCTCACTTGCTTTCCGCTGAAGTCGATGCCCATGTGCAAGGCCTCGATGACCGGCCGTCCCATGAGCAATGGAGTATTGCCCGGGACCAGATAGCACTGAATGGTGCCGAAACTGTCATCGATCATCACAGGGAGATTGACAGTCCAGCGAGCTTGAGATGATGCATCTCCACCAAACTGGAACAACCGTTCACAGCGAGCGAACCTGATCGTGTTCACAGGGTAGCCAAGGTCATTGAGGTGCTCGACATAGCGCTTGAATGGTCCATAGCCACTCAAGAAGGCAGAGGCACCGGGATCCAACATCGTGGCTTCAGGATGCTCAACGCCGTGAATGTCCTGGAACTGGACAAGCGCGGACTCAGAGTGCACAGCCATGCCCTCAGTGGTGGTAGTGCTCGGTGCAGGCCTCTTGTTGCTTGGGGAAGTGCTTCCCTTGGCGTTCTGTGGACATGATGCCGCCCAGTGACCCAACTGACCGCATCTGAGACAGGTCATAGACGCGGTCGCAGACTTTGCTCGTCCACGAGGATCAGCCTTTCCGCCAGTAGAAGGTGGGTAGCGGATCACGGTGGAGCTCTTGTTCTTGTTCTTTCCCTTTCCTTTTCCACGGCCCTTGTCACGGCCTTTTCCTTGCCCCGTAGGCGAGGAGGTAGTCGAGGATGAAGCGTTCTGGCCATCAGTCAGGGCGACGATTGGTAGATAGCCTCTGGCAAGCTTGAGCTGTTGAAAACGCTGTCTGGCGTCCATGTAGGTGGCATAGGCACTGTCGTAGGCTTCAGCCATGCTGGATGCATCTTCATCGAACCCTTCATGCTCTTCAGGTGGTTCGTCGTCATAACCATAGTAGACTGCATCCTCGTCAAAGGCGGTGTCCTCATAGTCGGGGCTGTAGGTGTCATCCGCTTCGGCCCAGTCATCTTCATAGTAAGCTTCATCCCACTGGCCGTCATGGTCGTCATCGAAAGCGGCATAGCCCCTGCCCTTCCACTTCTGTGGTCGTCGATCATGGTTGCGATCGGTGTGCCAACCGCCAGCTTTGTAGTCCTGGCCATAGAGCAAGTACAAGGCTTCAATCACGTTGGCCTTTTCCAAAGTGGGGGCCTTGAGAGTCACCATCTGCCTCTGCTCCCTCGTGAGTCCGGCTCTTTTCAAAAGGTGCCAGCCTTGGACTTGATTCGGGAGGTTGATCTTGTGCCCAGTCAACTTGCGATAGGCCTCGTCGTGGTCGGTGACGAAGGCAAGGAGAGTTTGCTGAGGCTTCCGCTGGAGACCATTGAAATAGGCCTCAAAGTCGTTGGGCAAGAGGACCCGGTCGTCGTACTCGAAGTTTCGGTCAAGCCGTGAAAGAATCTTGCCGAAGGCGTCCTCTTTCTCGCAATCCTCAACGGGGAAGTCCTCAAACAATCTCCAGACCACGCCCTGAAAGGAACCAATGATGTTCAGGACTGCCTCGCCTCCACGTTTGCTCAAAAGCATCTTCTTCTGGTACAGCAGGAGGCGTTTGCGATACTCACGGTATTCGCTAGGCTGTCCATTGAACAATGGCACGAAGGAGTCGCGCAGGTTGAGGTATTCGTTGCTCGAATCTGCTGCCTGCGTCGTTGGTGGCATAGCAAAGGAAGTGCAAAGACCGAAAGAGCTCTGATGTCAGGACAATCAGGTACTCGGTAATGCGTTCTTGACGAAGGGCTTATGCAGAGCCTCTAAGAGGAAGTCGCAATGAATGCCCAGGAGCCGTAGCTCCGCTACCAATGCGAAGATCTCGACGGCAATCGAAGTCCGTCAGCACAAACGAAAACAAGTCCCGCGTGAAGCGAGACACCGCGCACCCTTTTCAGCGGTAGAGACCCGCCCTCTTGAGGCGGAACGTAGCGAGCAAATCGAAAAACCTGCTTCGGCAACCCTCGACTCCAAGCGAACAGCGTTCGTTTCACATGGAGGAGAATCCTTTCAAGGACTTGGTGCCGAAACATCTTCATGCGAACCATTGGCTTCAAGCCAAGTTGCAATGACTGTTCTCAGGGAGCTTCCACCGGACAGCTGGATGCTATCTGGAGGGAGAATCCGAGTGCTACAAAGTGCACAAGGGTCAAACACTTCAACATTTCGTTCATCTCTTCCCTCCAAGCTGCTACAGTGTGGGGTCACATGTAGTTTCCTTCCATGTCGGGCGATGTAGGCGCCACGGTGCAAAGGACATTCCAGCCGGTGTTCGTCCATCTCCTTGAGACATCGTCGGAGTATGCTGCTGGCACGATAGAGCAGCTCTCCAACATATTCCATGTTTGCCACTGCAAGCTTGAGGGCCTTCTGACTTTCCATGGCTGAACCATTGGCTTCCAGCAGACGAAGCTTCAGGTCCTCGATCTCAGCTCGAAGACGACCAGAGACTGTGGTGTCATCTGTTTGGCAGCTGTTGTCATTAAACAATGCCTGGCGGCGAGTCAGTGCAGTGGGATGACTCCAACGGCCAAGCAGGAAGAATGCGCCAACCATTATGCAGAGACACGTGATCACCATGGTGGTGAAGTGTTCGTCTTCCGGAGATTCTTCAGAGCTAGTTGCAGCGGCTCCAGGCAGCAGCAATAGGATCAAAGCCCAGCAAATAAGGTTCTTCAGGCGGCTTTCGTTGACATTCACAATGGTGCTCACGCCATGGCTCGCGGCCGGACAGAAGACATTCACATCCGCATAGTGCTCTTCGGACACTAGGGCATACTCATACTGCTCCATGAGGTAGGAGACAGTGACATCGGTGACCGCCATGTGTGCCTCTTCAAGGGCTTCCTCATTCTCAGTCACCTCATCGATGGGGTGCTCATAGAGCTCGGCATCTTGAGAGTCAGCTGGTGGAGGCGCTTGATGAAGATTTGCCTCTTCGGAGTCAGGTTGGAAAGTGCTCTCTTGTAGGCTGGTCTTGAGCTCTGCCTTGGTTTTCTTCTTTGCGGCCTTGTAGTCGGGGTCCCAAACCAACTTGAGCTGACCATACCTGAGGCGCTGTGCGAGCAGGTTGCGAGCACTCTCTTTGGTGAGCCCGTCCGCCATCTGTCGTTCGGACGACATCCAACGTAGTTGGCCTCCAAGAGCTTGCAAGCGCTCCTTCACAACTCGCACTTCCAGAGACACTCTTTTGTCGATGACGGAGGTGCCGAATCCTTCACGGTGGTAGGAATCGTAAAGAGCTTTGGCGTCAGTGATCATCGTCGGCTCCAGTGGTGAGCGAACATCGAGGTGATCCTTCAGCTTCTTGCGTGGATCGAGCAAACAACTCCAGTAGATGCACACGTGTTCAAGTGCATCGCTAGCTTGTCCTCCTCCTTGAGCTTCAGCGCCCAGTGACGATCGGGCGACCCGTGGGGTCTTTTGACTCCGCCAGTCGAGGATGTGATATGCCCCTTCTGGCCCATCCGGCTGCAGCAAGGTCTTGTGGACCAGCAGGATGAGGTAGCCAACTTGTGAACTGCCATCCGATCTGGTGGCAAAGGCAGCGTCGAAGAAGCATACCAACCGAAGGTCTTGCACATGACCAATGTGGTTGTAGATCAAACCAACATCAGCATTCTCCTTGCTGAACTTGAGGAGCTTGTTGCAATCCATCAGGGTTTGCACCGTCACCCGACTCACATAGCCACTGAGGATCGAAGTGCTTCCTTGAAGATGAGGACTAGATTGAACTGCAGGCCATTGTAGCGATCCCAGCAATGCTCGGAGCTGTGAGACCTCGCTCTCCGTGATGGAGTCATTGACGTTGTGACGCTTGTCGATGGCTATGGGTTTCACCTTCTTCATGTAGGTGCTTTGCTCCAGCTTGTATCCTCCTTCAGGAGTGATTTTCAGGTCACACCCGCAGTAGGTGAGATCGCTGCCATCCACGCCGGTCTTCCATTCACGGAAGTTGAACGTGGCCTTCAACTTGACGATCAGGTCTTGGTAGCAAGCTGATGACTCTGAGCCACATCCAAGCATGTCGTCGACGTGCATGATGATGATGCCACACAGACCACATGGACCAAACCGGTGTGACTGCTCCTGTTCAGCATTGTGCTCTGGGTTGAAGTCCATCTCATAGGCCAGGAAGCAGCAGGGATCTTGGGGATGCTGACGAAGTCCCATGCTTAGCAACTTGTCCACTGCAGCCATGTACCAAGCCCGTGGAGCATCAATCTGTCCGTAACATGGCTTCAACAACAACATGCGGGTGTCGGCAGTGGCTCCCAGCAAATGAAGACATTCAGCGGGAAGTTGAACCCAAAGTTTCCTGGACTGTGGCTTTCCTTGCAAGAATGCGGTGGCAATGTCCGAGGTCCAAATGGGCCAATGCATATTGGCAGCTAGACTGAGCAAGACTGACCTTGACAGTCGGGTTGTGGTCGGAGAGGATGTAGGAACTGTGCCAGCCCATGCATCAGGATCCATGAAGCCGCGGACGATCAAGCGAGCCTTCGCACGAGGTGTTCCATCAGGGTTCTTGGACCATTTCAGCAGCATACGGCTCGTCAACGTCCGTGATGGCTCAGCCTCCTTCGTTGTCTCAAAGGTCCAGACCTGGTTCTCGAAGAAAGATCTGAGCTCCTTGACCTTAGCAGCTTTGAACTGAGCTCGTTCATCAGGGTTCATGGTCCTCTCGGAGAGGTTGTTCTTGTCCTTCTTGAAGGCCTTGACATGCCGTTGCTTTGTCATCTTTCCCATCTGTCTGGCACCGACCAGTGGCTCTTTGACGTACATGGCATGCTCCTTTCTCACATCGCCCTTGATCTGGAAAATAGAAACTCCAGTCCAAGAGGTGTCACATGGAGGAGTGGTCGTGGTGCCATCATCTGTGTGCTGTGAACAGCGGCCACCAGCGTCATAGACAACAGTCACACGCACCTGGTCAAGTTGGTGCGCAGCAAAAGGTGCGTCTCGAGGTAGTTGATCGAGTGACATCTTCTGTCGACGCGGGGTCACATGATGGCGAAGGAGACAACCAGCACGCACTTCCCAATAGTCCATGGGGTGCTTTTCCAACTGAAAGTAGCCACTCTCAAAGGTCCAGCCTCGAGGTAGGCCATGGGCGATCAACTCATCAATCATGAAGGCTTGAGATAGCAAAGCAGCATCATCAGGGTTGTCATGCCCAGCGGTATCTGAAGCTGGTGTAGTCGCGGAGTGAGGCGCCACTTGACATTCTGGTAGTGCATAAGGCGCTGCTGAGGTTGCTGTTCGAGGCGGTGTGGATCGCCAAGGTCCAAAACTCAAGGTCTCCTGCCGATTGAAGCGATTGCGGCGTTCTTGGAAAGATTCTGCTTCAACAGGTTGATATAGTGCAGCAGTCGCAGGGTCAAGTGCAATCGGAGGATGTGATCCATGAGGCGTCGGTTCAGGACTTGGTTGAGCACTGCTTGATGGTGCTGATCGAGATCGTCTCGATGCGGGTGAGTCAGGCACAGGCACCAGAGCTGGCACGGGCAACGTGGGTGATGCCAAGGGTCCAGTGTCTGGAGGTTC
>CAXAMN010026147.1:0-10049 GCA_963970005.1 Durusdinium trenchii
ATCTTGTACTCGACAGTACACCAAACACTGGCAGGAAAGGCCCGAGAAAGATTTTTGGAAGATAAGACTACGCATATAAAACGCATGTTTGATATTCGGTGCGATCTGACAAACGATGTTCTGTGACTGAGAGCTCGATTGTTACGTAGGCGCACAAGTCGCCCGGACGGACAAGTGGTCTCGACTGTTGTTGATCTCGTCAGGATTGCGGATATCTTGGGCCTTGCGGGACGTTGGGAGGTGGAGGGAAGAACCTCATTGTTATATTGGAACGAAAATGCATGGAAGGCTTAATAAATATCGAATGGAATTATATGTAAAATTGGTTCGAAAATTGATGAATTTAATATTTTGAATTAATAATATTGGATCGAATAGTTTAATTAATAATTATTATTATAATATATATTATATATAGTTTAATCATAATTAAAAGACTATGGATCAATGTCCTCATAGCTAAGCACAGAACCTATCTGCTTTCACCGTAGCATCGGGCTCTTTAAGGAGTTTGATGCGAACGCTGTTAGCACTTCGTGGTGCGGACAAATGGTTTATCCACGTGTGATCCGTGCCGCAAGAGCTGGCAGTTGTAGGTATCCCTCCGAAGCGTGGTGCCTCCTGACTAAGACGAGTCGGCCGTGGTCTACTTGCAGGAGTGCTTCACGTTGCTAGAGGAGTGGATCACCAAGCTTCGAGAGTTGGAAGCGAAGGACGGGTCAAAGTCGTCGAGTGCCCGTGAGAGGAGCCCCTTGAAGAGAAAAGAAGAGCACAAGGAAAAGCAGATCCAGCCTGAACGTTTAGAGAAAGGTGCAGTACTAGCCAAAGCTCCACCTGTCGTGCCTACGCCAAAGCCTGAAGCTGCATTGCCTGTTGAAGGGAGGGAAGTGAGCCGAGTGACCTCCTAGAGCCGACCAGTGCCGCGACCCAGCTAGCCCCCGGGAGAAGGTCATCGAGGAAAATTACCTAGCTTGGGCTTGGTTGCCAAAAAGAAGGCCGAACCCCGAAAAGCCGTTGAACCACCCCTAGAAGAAGCAGCCGAGAAAGCCCCAGGGGAGTTGAACGATACTCCCAAAACCAAGAAGGAAAAGAAGGAGAGAAGGTGTCCGACATCAACGAGCAGTTTATTAAGGAGGCGAAGAAAGAAGGAAAAACGAAGAAGAGAAAAGGAAAAGCGCGACAAGAAGAAGCGCAAGAGATCGACCAGCTCCGGATCGTCAGTTTCGGGATCCCGAGTGCGGGCCGCCAAGAGGAAAGAGCTCAAAAAGGCTGCCTACGCCACCTCGTGCCCGAAGCCCCCATCGCTACCAGGTCCACCTCCAGCTCCACCACCTGCACCAGCCCGCACCTCCAGATCCACCACCTGCACCAGCCCGCAGTTCCAGCCCGCCTCTAATTGCTAGGGGGCGAGGGCGTGGGTAGGACCTATCCCGTGGAGCTCACATCCGAGGGGATACACCGGCAAGAATAAGGGCATTACGAGGAGGGCGAAGCAAGAAAAGTTTAACAACCGGTGGTGGTGATGGCGGTTCGTCGGAGGCCAGCCCTGAGGGTTATATCGCCCCGGAAAAAGCCAGCAGCCAATGCAGAAGAGTTGAAGGTGGATTCATTTACCTACCTCCTTGAGCTCACGGCGGCACAACTTGGTGTTCGGGGCTGGTGGAGCTTGCATACGGTTACTATTATAATGGATTCGTGAAGGTGGCCGGCTATATCACAGGTTTGGGCCGTGATCCTGATTACCTGGAGTTCAAATTGACCGGAACGCAGACAGAGCGGCTTGTGGAGGTGTTGAGTGAGCCATCGCAGAGGATTATGCAGTTGCACATTTGCCCGAAGGATTGTACGCATTGGCGACGGGGGCCGACATTTTGCATGCCTCCGGTTTCTGGGAGGTTGGTGAGCGGAAGCTGCCATGGCATACAATGTTTGAGGAGGTGAAGACAGCACCCGAGGAGCCGGACGAGCTGGCCAAGTTGAGGGAGCACTATGCCGCTCGTAGCAAAGTCGTGGCAGGGGAGAAAGAATCTCCCAGTGGTGAGGAGGAGAAAGAAAAGAAGAAAAGAAAGAAGAAGAAGAAGGCGAAGGAGAAAGAAAAGAAGCCTGACAAGGGCAAGTCAGACAAAGAAGGAAGTGAAGAGGAGGCTGTAGTCGATCGAGGCCAGAAAGGCTTGAAGAGCTTGTTTGGTGGGACCTGCTTGGACCCCCGGCTGGAGGAACGATCCAAACTGATGAGGAAAGCTCGGAAGCTTGGAAAGAAGGAGGGACGCAAAAGGAAGCATTCCTCCAGTGATGATTCTTCATCCGGGAGTTCGACATCAGAGGAGGAGGATTTAGTAGAGACAGGCGAAGGTCTGTTTTTAGAGAAAAAGAGGGCTTTGCGGTTGATCCAGCGCTACCCAGGATGCTTGGGGGCACAGACGATCGCTGGAATGAAAGAATCGCTATTGACAAGTAGCGGCACGCTGCATTCTTTGGATCGGAAGTCCTTGCCCCCGCTCTACACGTAGTACTATCGCAGTGAGTTGCACGCTTTGGTGTCGCCGTCAATGGGCCAGGAGCTCCTTACAAGCAGCCAGGCGGCTGATTTGCTTCTTCGTGGCCATCCTGCACGGGCCGTTGATTTGCTATACCAAAGGGTCAAAGCATTAGAACAATAAGCTCGTGGAGCCTATTGGACGGTTGCACGTCAGCTGGAATTAGTGTTAGCTGACTCAGTTGGGCTCAGTCAAGGAGCTGAAGGTACAGAAGCGGCTCGCCTGGCTCGAGAAGAAGCTAGGAATCGGAGTGCAGTGTAGCGGCCGTATAATATGGGGGGGCAAAGACGCTGACAAAGCAAAGAGCAGACTTGATACACCTGAGGGACGGGAGAAAGGAGACAAAGGAGGAAAAGGAAAGGGCAAAGGAAAAAGGACAGACAAGCAATGATGACGAGTTCAAAGAGTTCAAAGAAGGAAGAAGTCCCCAGGTGTGAACAAAGTCAGGTCAGAAGAGCATTGAAGAAAGAAGGGATTGACAGTGCATTGGTCGAGCAGGATATTGTAGCAAAGGCTGAGAATGATAGCATTGATAGGTTGATACAGGAGTGTGAACGAAAAGGCTTGGATTAAAGAGTGACAAAGGCAAGAAGAGGATGTGAGTGTGGAGGCCATGGTTGCATGTCGCGATCGGTGCCTACAGCTGAATCGGGCTTAGCAGCCGAGAGGGCCATGTTGGGTTTAGTTGGAGGGGAGTCAATTTTCTCGAAGGGACCGTTGACTGACTCTTAGTGCTAAAATCGGATTGCAGCGCATTGAGCCAACATTGTTAGAGGAGCGTGCATTGGTTGAAGGGGAGGGGGAATTCGGAGATTCCTCCTAAGTGAATGGTGGAGACTCAAGTCGAGTGGGCCACTTTAATTGACGGAGAGTAGCACAAGTTCGAGCGTGCGACTGGCTTTCGAACCGTGCCGCATCGAACTAGAGTAGTGTTGCTTGAAAAAAGGTTATAGTTTTGCGGAGCTGGGAGAGGTGTTGTTTCGAGCATTGGTAATGGTTGAAAGTTTGTTTGAACGTTGCAGGCAGCCTAAGGGGGATTTGTTCCCCTTGCCATTGGCTAGTGCTTTGGGACTTCCCGGAACATCAACACCTAGCACGGATGCATTGATTCGTGCATTGAATTCACTTTATGGGACGAACCAGGACGAAAGAAGACAACATTAGGAGGATGCTGACCGAACGGTTACATGGTGTGGTATCGAATTTAAACCTATTGGGCGAAACGCTATTCTAATTAGATTTCTATCAATTTTTCTAAACTAAAATCGTGGATTATTCGGGTGAAGAGGTGCAGGTAGCTCGGTCGTTCTAATGGAAGATGGTGGAGGCAGCAATCCTTGAGACCGTAGGGTCATTAGATCTGGAGCTTTTCTGTGGTGAAGGTACATTGCAATACATTAAGGATTTCGAGAATTTCCCATTATTTGTTTAGGACCAGAGATTGGGATGAATCCCGATTATTATGGTGGAGCAGCGTCACTGGGCCGAGGTCTGCGCGGGACTATTGAGGAAGGGGGTTTGTTGATTGATGCATGTGTTCGAGTTACATTATGTTGATGGACGTTCCTTGCTAAACGGTTTATTTGCTGTTAGTAAGTAGGAGATAGCGGTTGATAGTGAGGGTAGGTCGTTTGAGGGGTATAGGTTTATTATGAACCTCGTTCCAACCAATAGTTATTGCAGAAGCCTGATGGGAGATACCTCCACTCTGCCCACCATAGTTGGCATGTCTTCGGTGATTCTAGAGGACGGTGGTGGAAATATATGGGTTTTGCAAGGGAGGTCTTAGCAGAAGCCCTCCTAGACGGCTTTGTGGGGCAAGGGTGGCACCTGGTTACCCAAGTGTTGCCGATGGGATTCATTAACTCTGTGGCAATCGCCTAGCATGTGCACCGGCGTGTGATCAGTCGAGCACTTCGGGGCGAGAAGCTCCTAGCAGGGAGACACCAAGAACTACGCCGCGATCGCGCCGCCTCCACAGCAGAACATCTATACCGGGTCTACTTGGACAACTATGACGAATTGCAAAAGGTGGATAGGAAGACGGCGGAGGCGTTGATAGGAAGGCCTTTAGCTTGGACCTTGGCGGTGCGGCAAATATATGAAGACTTGGGATTGCCTCGGCACCCGAAGAAAACCGTAACTCAAGAGTTGAGGGCTGAAGTATAAGGCGCTTGGTTGGATGGTGAAGCACGAACTGCGACCCCTAAAGGGGAAAAGATCGCAAAGTATGTTCGGCTTGCTTGTGAGTTGTTGATACGAGGTAGGGCTTCGCAGAAGGAGTTGCAGATTGTTGGCGGGGGGTTCGTGTATATTGCCATGTTCCGACGACCGTTGTTGGCAGGACTGAATGCGGTGTGGCGACGGATTGTCGAGCTTGGTGAAGTCTCCCATCGGAAAAGGGAGGCCTTGGGGGATGCTGTTGTGTTTGAGTTGCTCGGTTTATTGCTATGACTCCGTTGGTATTCATGGACTTCCGCATGGGGATTTCGGACGAGGTCACGGCCAGTGATGCATCCACGAGTGGAGGAGGACTATGCGTGAGCAAGGAGTTGTCACCCTATGGCCAGGCCGCCTCACAGGCGCATTGCAGGGGAGACATATTTTCCTAGGAGGACGTGGAGCCGATCCTGATAGTCTCCTTGTTTGATGGCATTGGCGCACGCAGGGTGGCGGGGGACGCGTTGCGAGTACCAGTTGCCGGATACATCTCAGTAGAGATCTCCGAGGACGCTCGGCGTGTTGTTGAGAGTTGGTTTCCGGAAGTCAAGCATATTACTGATGTAGCCTTGATCGATGAGCATGAGGTCAGCAGTTGGAGCTTGCTCTATCCTAGCGTGTGCGCTGTGGTTCTAGGAGCCGGACCCCCGTGTCAGGGAGTCTCAGGTTTAAACTCGGACCGCAAAGGCGCGCTGAAAGACGCCAGATCCTGCTTGTTTACTCACGTGCCTAGGGTTGAACAGTTGCTTCGCAGGTTCTTCCGGTGGTGCCCGGTCTATCGCATTGCCGAGAACGTGGCCTCTATGGATGCTCGTAACTGCAATGCAATGAATGAGGCATACGAAGGCGCACCCTGGTTGGTAGACGCCGGGGGAGTCAGTTTGGCTCGTCGGCCACGCTTGTACTGGTTCATTTGGGAATCTCTTGTCATCGAAGGGGCGCGTAAGGTGGAGGATGAGAGGCATAGGTTGCCCTTGGCAGGAAGACTTCACCTTGAGGTTGCCGTTGACGAGAAGGACTACCTTGAGCCAGGTTGGCGGCGATGCGTGCCACACCAGGTGTTGCCCACATTCACGACGTCTCGACCTTCATCTATACCCGGGCGTAAGCCTGCCGGCATTGAGCTGTGTTCAGCGGTTGAGCTTGACAGGTGGAGGGAGGACCAACATCGGTTTCCCCCATACCAATATAAAACAGTGAACTGCCTCACCAATGGGACACAGGTGCGCACACCCAACACCCGGGAACATGAATGCATCTTAGGTTTTCCACTGAATTATACCGCAAAATGCTATCCCAAAGGTCAGCAGCACTCCCCAGCGTGGAATGATTGTCGATTGACTTTATTGGGGAATACATGGTCGATTCCGGTGATTTGCTATCTGCTTCACTCACTTTTTTGCATGTTGGGCCTGAACACCCCCTTAATTATGCGTGAGATAGTGCGACGTTTGATACTAGGGGAGGAGGACTCCCTCCCAAGTTTGCTCCTCAGACCGCCGTTGAGACGCACCACACAGCAAGGAGGACCGAATGCAGGACTTGTTAGGCGCTTGCTGGGACAGGTTTCGGTGAAGGGCGAAGATTTGTTATTGCAAATGGGCAGTGACATCCCTGCTCGATACCACCGATTGAGGGCTTCGATTCCAGGAAAGCTATGGCGCTGGAAGGAGGCTGCAGGATGGCAGTGGACAGGGTCGCCTGAACACATCAACGTACTTGAGCTTCGAGCTGTGAAGACCGCGCTAGCTTGGAGAATTCGTGAACTCAAGGAACAGAGGACTCGGTTTCTACACCTTGTCGATTCATTGGTTGTACTACATGCGCTCAGTCGAGGAAGGTCCAGTTCTCGAAAGTTGCGGAGGACGCTTGCTAAGATCGCCGCTATGCTGGTGGCTAGTGGCCTTCAAGGTACCTGGGGGTACATTGACACTCATCAGAACCCGGCCGACAAGCCGTCGCGCCGGCCATTACATCGGAGATGGGTAAGAAAACGTCAAAAGTAGTCGAAGGCCGAAGCCAGCAGCAGCGAAAGGCGGTTAGAAAAACGCTTGGCAAGTTGAAAGACCTTACAGTACAACCTCGAACACGTCAGCGGTATGAAGCCAGCCTGCAACAATTCTACTCCTGGTTGGAACGGGAGGGCCTAGTTCTCCCAAAGCGTGTTGTGCAGATGGACAACTTGGTCTCCGATTATCTGGAGTATTTGTGGGCCGAAGGCCACGGAAAATCAGAGGCCAATAATGCCCTCGCGGCCCTTCAGGACTTTGACCCCAACCTTCGGCGAAAGCTGCCAGGCAGCTGGCGCTTGTTGAAAGCTTGGTCCACAACAGAGATACCAAACCGTGCTCCGCCAATGACTCTGACTGTCCTCGATGCACTCTGCGGCTGGAGTATAACGCGAGGGAAGCCTGAGTTTGGTCTCAATCTGAGGTTGGCCTTTTTTGGCCTGTTGCGCACAGGCGAACTTTTAAGCCTCACCTCGAAAGATGTGTACATCACAAGTCCTAAAGGTCCAGCAGTCATTTCCCTAGGACTTAATCCGGTCCACCTAATAAAAAACACGGGCCCCCCCCCCCCTAATAAGGAAACCTCGGTCGCATTTTTTCTAACAGGGGGTCCCTGAAATCGGGGGGCCCAAAATAGGATCACCTGGAAAGAGTTTCAAAACCAAAACGTAATCCAGGTAAATTTTATATAAAATCCTTTATTAAATTCATATCAAAAATGCAAAAAACCGCCAGATCGAAGGGGCTTCCTTTTCCCCTACAAAAACCTTCATTAGAATAGTGATTCTTCAGTAGACTAACAGCTAAAGCTTTCGAAAGGTGATGTCGCTGTGCCATGCGGTGTTGCATGACCTCGGTGGCAAGTGCGTTTGTGTGAGTCCGTGCCATTGAGGGAAGGAAAGCCTGCTGGTGTAAGCGCGGCGTGTCATGGTGGAGTTTTGGGGAACCTAATTAAAAAAATTACCCCCAAAGTCGACCATGTTGGTAGTTTAGTAGCGGTTTGAAAGGGCGGCAATTTAAAAGCAAATATAAACCGAATTTAGGGGATCCGGCATGATTTTTTTTTTAATTGGGGTCCGTTTTTTAATAGGTACTCGGGATTACCAAAGTCTGGGGCCCGCCAGGGGGCCAGTGAAAGCGTTACCATCCATGATACATCTGTATTCCCCTCTTTGTATAGCTGGAAACATCGAAGTACTCCGAACTCCTTTTTGATTTTAAAGGCACATGCTTGGAGGAAATTTTTCAACCAGGCGTTGGAGCGCCTTCAGCTCACAGAACTGGGGTTGAGGCCGTACTCGTTTCGGCGAGGCGGCGCGACGTTTTTCTTCCAACACCACGGGAGCTTCGATAAATTGCTGTTTCAAGGCCGGTGGGCCGTAGCGAAAACCGCACGTATATACCTGAACGAGGGTCTTGCACAGTTGTCAGAGCTCAAAGTCCCTAATTCGCGATTGCGGGCATACTGTTCCCTTTACTCTCAAAACCCGATACTTGAGCCTGGGCCCCAAAGGGGACCCAGGTCAGGGGGACGTGGAAGAGCCAATAAAACCGCTGTTTTTTCTTGCATGATGGGGGTTGTGGGTGAGAACCCCCTTGAAGGACTCCCTGAAAGAGGGTTGCAGGGAATTTTCCTCTGGAAGTGTTCGGGCCCAGGGGGCACCGGTCTGGCGGTTGCAGTCCTGGGGGGCACTGGGGGGCACTCACCTTCCTCTGGTCTGGCGGGGAGGTGAGTGTCGGGGCCCCGAGAGAGGATTGAATTCAGGTTTTTGCACCGTTGGTGTTTGATTTCATGGACAAACTTGCTGCAACCCGTGAAAAAAGATCGGTGGCTGTGCTTATATATATATATTTCTAAATAAATTATATATTATATTTGAATATTTAGAAAATTATTGTAAATTTTAATTGATATTATATTTATATAATTGAATTTTGAATTTATTATATTGAAATGATATTTTAATGAATTAATATTAAAATAGTTTATATATTTTTAAAACTATATATTGAAAATTTCAAAAAAAGAATAATTATTTGTATATTGAAAATAATATTTGTTAAATTGTTATTTGGGAATGATAATTTGTATTAAATGTATATTATTATGTAATATTATGTGCTAATTTATATTTTATATATTTAAATAAGTTATATTAACAATTTTTATTTTTCATATTTTAGAAATACTAATAATTTATTGAATATAAATTTGATTATTTTTAGGTATTAAGATACATATGTTTGGAGCCTCTGTTTATTTAAAAACATTTATTTGTATTTGAAACTAATGTATCGAATAGAAATTATTATTTAGATAAATACAATATTAATATTTATTATTTGGATATCCGCAATTTTAAAGCAATTTATGTTTATCCTAACTAATTCGGGCGTGATTTTGTCGTGAATTTTTGTGATCGGGCAAGAATTCGTATGATCGGGTGCATTTTCTGGATGCAAAAAGAATTATATATATTATTATTCATAGAATTTTCGATAATAAATGAACATACATTGGGGGGCGAGAATTCTAGGATCGGGTATAAAAACCATATTCGGGCAGAAATATTGCCGGAATAGATTCGGGTTAGGGTTCTAACCTAGATAAATTCAAAAATATATTCCAAAATTCCATCTACCATATCACGATTGCCAATTTTAAAATAAATATATATGTAATTAACTTAATTTAAAAATCAATTATTCCGCGATTCGCCAATTTTCTAAATAGACCGACGCCCTATCTCCACCCCGGCATAAGCACCTAATCTCATTCCCACAAATAACGAACGCCCCCTTTAGCGCCGGCACCTACCGGCCCTAACTCCGTCATGCACGTATCCAATACCAACACTCGACAACGATATACCAATTCACAACACCAACACCCAATACCGGCACATAACCAACTCGCAACATCCTATTTCGACAACGTATTATAAATATATATATATATATTCAATATTATCTATAATAATCTACAATTATTCCTATTTAATATTAGAGAAAAATAACAAATCAATAAATTCATATTTAAGAAATATCGCATCTTCCATATAAAATATATTTAAGAAAATTTATATCCATTTCGTATTTCAAAATTCATTATTTCATATATTCATTCATTCTAGCCTAAAATAAAAAGAAATAATTAATCATATTAATTTCCTTCAAAATAATATATTTTTCGATATTTCGGATACGGCCAATCATAGTGATAAAAATTAATATCAAATATATATTATCAATTTATATATTAACACCAATATTATATATATAT
>CAXAMN010026148.1:0-10046 GCA_963970005.1 Durusdinium trenchii
GCCGTTTATGCAAGGGGCTACCGGCCTGTGGAATGCCAAGTTGCTGGGGACAAGAAGGTTGCGTCCTTAGTAGCTTCTAAACTTAGTGGAACAGCCGTTTCTTTTACAACTATATATATATCTATAGTGGAAAACTTGTGCTAGACAGTGTGTTTTGCTTTTGGCTCTCAGCCTCTTGTAAATTTAGATCCAACAAGCAGCAATCACAGTACTGCCCATGTTCTGAGCATTTCCGGTGCAACAACTATATTTTGTCACTGGCTGCGGTCCACTGTGCCCAAAGCCACTGACACTTGAAATAATGGACCTCGACCACACATCCACAGAGAGGGGATAGGCCAAAAACTCCAAGGTAAACATGTTCAATTGTTTGTGTTTCTAACTTCATTCCTGGGCGCCTGCAAAAAGACGACTTGTGTTTTTTGTGGACTCGCTCTTTCCAAGCCCTTCTGGTTCATACATATACTGTAATACATACAGATTATATACATATGTTGTTCCAGACATGCAGGTAGAGGTGGTATTTTGCACATGATTTTTGCCGAGCCACTCAGGTCACTGTTGGACTTAAGGCGGACACTTGGGCATTGGCGTCCATTGCCTGGGATTGCTTTGCTTTCTCAGCAGAGCCACTGTGGCCAAATAACATTCTGGACAATATTGAAATAGGGACATGCCCAAAGAGGACAGCGCTGCACTTGCAAAGGGTATTGCAGGACAGGCTTAGCCGGACTTTATTGGACAGAGATCGCAGTGTGTCAGACATTGCAAAAGCTTGCATCACAACAGAGGTGGACAGGGCAAATGTTACCCTCATCAGTTTGATGTGCCAGAGGTGAACTTTGGCATAGTTCTGGGCTTCCAACGATGCCAGATGCTTTGGCATCCAAGCACAACCAGCCAGACTGGCTGGATTTTGTGATTAATTTCATGGTGCGTGCGTGTGAAAAGAGCGTGCTTCCAACGCGGCAATGGTCAGATTTTGATGCTGGGTTACCGTGTCTTAAGCTTCTTTCAATCACTGAACAGTCAAAAAGAGTGCTGCTATTTCAAATCTAATTACAGATGTACTGACTACTGTAAGTAGGTATTTGGTTGATGATAGGTGATTCATGCTCATTGAGGCAAGTCAGAATTTGGCAGTTATTAAATCACTATATAATTCAGGCCACTCATTGAATGCTTGATTGGGCATTGGTTTCCACAAATCGCGGCATGTCAATGAAACCAGTTCTGTGGCTCAAATCTAGAACTTGATTTTGCCCTCCACTGCTCGCCTTTCCCTTGATGGCAGCAGTGCCGAAAATACCACTGTTCAAGCCGGACGAAACATTGAAATTCACCCAGCCTTTGGATGTTGGGCCTAGGCGTCTTGAGGCACTTTTCAACGCTTGGTCGGACAAGTTGACTGGGGAAGAGATTTGCCATTTGAAGGACTACCCAGTCCGAGAGTGGGGCCGGACCCAAGCCATTACTGAGCCTACGGACTTTGGGTCAATGTGCAGTGGGACGGACGTTCCTGCAGCAGTTTGCGAGCAGTGGTGGTTGTGGGCTGGACAATGGACTGGACACGATTTTGAGTACAAGCACAGGTTTTCCTCCGAGTTGGACGCCAAGAAAAGGGCCTTCATCAATGTGAGGCACCCCAATGTCGGACACATCTTTGGAAATTTGAAGGACTTGTCGCACAGAAGTGGTGAAGTGTGGGACTTGAAGCGAAGTGACTTGGTGAGGGTGCCAGTGTGTCGGATATTGACAGCAGGGTTTCCGTGCTTGGACGTTAGTGGGCTGAACCCTCACAGCCGGACCTTGAGAAATCGACAGTGTATTAGCCAGGTTGCTCTACGGACAGGAGGGGTGTTTGCAGGCATTGTGGAGTACATCAAGGCTATGATTTGTCGGAGAAGCCCGCCAGAAGTGATTATCTTTGAGAATGTCATGGGCTTGAAGAATCCGCCGAAGGATGATCCCAATGGACCCTCAAACCTGGACATAGTTGGGCTGATGCTTTCTGGGCTTGGCTACCGCTTGCATGCCTGGCATCTTTCGCCACGGATGTTTGGGGTTCCTCAGTGTCGCCAAAGGGTGTGGATGACAGCAATCCGGACAAGCAATATGGAGGGCGTGCTGGCGGACTTTTCGGAGAGCTCTGAGATCCTAGCGGAGCTGATGTCCAGAATAACTGGTTTTCCAGAGTCAAAGCTGGTCAAGTACTTGGTCAACTCAAGGCAGGACTGTGAGTGAAGTCAAGTGATAGGGCCAGCTAAGGGCCTGGGCCTTTTGAGTGTGGAATATTTTCACTTATTAGAATATCTAAATCTTGAAGGTTGAACCTCAAACTTGATCAATCACTCGAGACAATTTACATTTGTCAATATTACAATGCTACTTACTTCAGGTATATAGTTATTTTGTTTACCTGTTGACAGTTTGCGTGGACATTGCCAGTTGCTCATGATTTCTACTTGTGCACTCATGTATCCTTTCTGATATCCAGGAGTCGGGCGCGCATCAAGTTCCTTGAGGCTATGGCTGCAAGGAGGCAGCTTCAGAAGAAGAGGTATTCTGCACATTCAGGCCAGCAGAAAGTGGGCCGGACAATCAACAAACAGAAGGACATTGCAGTTCCACGGAAGTGGAAGGGGGCCTTCAAAGCTGCAGTGAAACAGTATCCATATTTGGATTCATTGACGCGTCGGAAACGCGCATTGATGTGCGAGATTGGGGTTTCAGATTTCCCTGAGAATCAAATCAGGGTAGTGGACATCTCCCAGAAGAAGGCCCGGACGCAGCTTGTGTCAGGCTACATGCCGTGCGTCATCCCAAAGGGTGAGAAATACTTGACGGACCGTTGCCGCCCTTTGCTAGGTGTGGAGGCAATGCGGTTGCAGGGCATGTGGCTTGAACCGGGCGATCCACGGATTCATGACATGTCGGACTCTCTACTGCGGGACTTGGCGGGCAATGCTTTTGAGCAGAGCTGCTTTGCAGCAGCGCTGTGGTGCACCTTGGTTTTCTATGCCAAGATGCATCACCGACGGACTGCTGCCGGAATGCAGCCTCGGACACCAATCTACCTGCCGGACCCAATGCTGGCGAACTGCGAGGACGACGATGATGTCCGTACTGAGGTGTTGGGCGGGGGTCGTGATCAGGGCAATAGTAGTGTTGTCAGTCAGCATAAGACTGCCTGACAGATTGAATTGACTGACTCCATTTGGACTAGCTAGACTCGGTGGTCCAGTTCCAATTATTTTTTCAACCCTCATGAATTGAAGTCAAAGTCAGGTTGCCCCGCCATTGTAGCCTGCAATTGTTCCACTGAGCGGACACTTGACGGACTCCTTCATTTGTTGATCCTGTACAGTTTAAATAAAGGCGAGATCACATTGGAAAAAAGTTGGTGATTGACAGCACTTTTTGCGCGAACATCAGATTGATCGTCTTGGCCCATCCAATCATGATGGGTTGGATAGTTTGTTTCTTCCTCAGTCAGTCAAGCAGAAGCAGTAGCAGCAGTGGAAGTGGAAGAGATGTTTGAAGGGCATGATTTGCATATGCATTTTGGCAGGGTTGTTGTCAGATGACATTGGTTTGTCAGTCATTGTGTTTTCAGGTCAGTAACGTTTGCGTTTTGCATGGTTGTGAACTTCACATGGAAACCACTGGAAAAGAGCTGTCACTGGCAGTTCTGTTGAGTGTGTAATACAGTAGTACAGCCTGATTTATCATTCATTGCAGACAAAGCTGGCAGTTCAGTTGCCTGACTAACTAACATTGCTGCCCAAGGCCAAAAGATGGAGTTCAAGCATCGCTGGACCAGTGCGCAGTCAGTGCAATGTGATGACTCACTCTACTGGACTGCACTGTGGGTCAATGAGGTGGGACCTAATTAGTGTAGTATTTGCAGGCGTTGAATCGAATCCCCGCAAGCTTTGACGTTGCATTGGAAACAATGCAATTTTCCGAATGAAGCGCTTTGTAATTGATCGTTAAAGTTTGCATTTGCGCATTGTTTCATTGCTTTTTACATTTACAAACTCTTCTGATGCTACAACATTTGGAAATCATTATTTGACCTGGGTTTGGCGCTGAGACCTGACAAGGCAATACTTTGGTGCTGAGACCTGACAAGGCAATACCATTTGTAGGAAGCGTAGACAGTTGAACTGATATGACCAATGAATTTCCAATGGTCTCTATATTTGGTCAATGTCAACCACAGGCGCTGCCAGTTGGCAAGGTTGGCGAGGGCGTTAATAGCTGTTTGTTTGCTGGGAGTTCTACAATAGACCTGACTCACTCACCCAATGATAGCTGGGTTGCAATGCAAAGGGTGGGTGGTTTCGAGTGCTTGCTTAATCAGGAGAACCATTGTTTCCCTGAACGGATCACATTTGTGATCCTTACTTTGCACACGCTTGGCTCCTGCTACCATTCATTTTCAATCCCACTGCCAATGCAGTCAACTCTGTGGGAGGTCCAGTGTTTTGTGTACTTTCCAGGGGCCTGGCACATTGACAAATGCTGTTTATGGTCAAGTGGGGAAGCTGCAGGCTGTTTCCTTGTCAGGAGATCATGAAGCGCGTTAATTATCACATAATTGTAACATATTGAGCTGTGTTGTCATTTGCAACTCAGTTTTTGGCTAAGTCGCAGCTCACTTGGTGAATCAAGGCCGCATGAAATTGACTGTTGGACTGCTGCTATTAATTTGTTGACATGCTTTATTGCTGATATAGTAGTAGCTGCCTCCACAGCAGTAGAGTCCTCGAGGCTTGAATCAAGAGCCCAGCTAGCATTGCCACTTATTTGCCCTGCAGAGGAAGAGCGTTGGTTGGCGTCGGACTGCCTTGAGTTCTTGTTCCTGTGCCGGACATTCATTTGCTTCCACCTTCAATACTCTCTCATTTTCCCTAAAGGCAACTCATGCAGCTGCAGGTTCTGGACACACTAAGACACAGAATCCCCAACAGATCAGTTGGTAGGGGAATCAAAGAAGTTCCTGTTTTTTGTGGATGGAGGCAGATAGCTTGAGGCTTGCCTCATACACTGAATCATTAGTTGGGCCCTGTTATTCATTGTGTGTGTTCAATGATGTAGGGGGTCAATTTCTGGGTCATGGATGTGATTTTTTATGGGTTGAGTCATGGAGTTTCTTGCTGCAATGTACCATGAGGGCAATGCATTGAGTGGGGTGCCGCAAGAACTTTGCCTCATTGGATGAAATCATTGGATGTATGAGAGTGTTGGCGGGGGCAAAGGGTCCAATACATAGTTTTACTTGGGCACATTCAGCTGCAACTGATCCCTACTGCTACTTGTACAAAACAAATGACTAGTAAGCAAGACCTGACAACACAAATTGTTTATGTAGCTGTACTAACTAATAAACTTGCACGCGCCACAATTCTCAATGAGGCCTGAATTGGAGGCTGGTAGTGGTGTTGTTTGATGAAAAGTGTCTCTTAGTCACAAGCCGACAAATGAATGAAAACTATGGGCTACTGAGTAACTGACTGGACTGGACTCACCAGACTCCGATGGACTGATGGACTGAGATCTGCGCCCATTCCATGGGTCACATCAGTGCACCGCTTGCATCAGTGTTTCAGACTGTGCGATTCTCTTTCATTTGGTTTTGTCATGGTTTTGCAATCTGGATGAGGATGAATAATGGCCATTGCCAGCTGCTGTGTTGGACTTTGTCAAATGTGCAAACTAAGTCGAATATAATAGTTGAACCAGGCACTAGTCTAGTATGTGAAAACTAACTGTGACATTGGGCACAATTGGCATGTCATGTTTCATATGATTGCTTGTGGAGCATGTGAGGCTAAGACTTGTGACTGTGTCAACTAATTGCTGCCTGCTTTTACTCTTATTTTTGCCTCAAGAGAGCATAAACATTTTGGATCAGCGCATTGACTGAAATTCACTCATTTATATAGTTGCTCACTGTCAGTTACTCACTCCCTCACTCAGTCATAATGACTCACTTTCCCACCAACTAGCCTCATGGACCCTCACACACTACCTGTAGTGTCTCCTTCAACTAACCCTAGCTTTATGCAAAGCACAGCTGCCAGTCAGGTGCCAACACCCTATTAAATCATATGTACTGTTGGAAGCATAGTCAGTTTTTGATGTCTTGCATAGCTGCATATCCCCACAAAAACGTTCCGAACAAGTTCAACCCATCAATCCGCCAGGAGATTTTGACAGGGTCTTTAACCACTTTTAGGTTTTAGGTAGGTCACAGACAGTCATAGGCCGGACTACTCCTTCATTGCGTCGGACATGTCATTTGCGCCGGGCTGTGGGCATGGGCCTTTTCTCATCCCTTGGGAGTGCAGTGCGCCTGAGACTCCAATCGTTTTTGGACAATACGTTGACCAGGTGGAGCTGACTCTCAATACTTGCAGGGCATACTTGGAGGCCTGCCGCCTCAATACGCCGGACCCTTTGATCGGTTACATCATGGCAGAGCCAAGATTGACCTTTGGTTGATTTGATGGTTTGGAACCTTTAGTTGTCTTTTTATACACGGATTTAGTTGTTAACAAGATCTTGCCATTTTGGCTGAGTAGGCTGAACTGAGTCAAGTTTGCAACATTCACCCTGACCCCTGTTTGCCAAGGCTGATGCTCCTGCTGGCACGCTTGTCGATGGACCACATTCTTCTGGACGAAATTATACCGCGCACCGGCAGACAATCCAACGCTCAGCCATGTTGCAATTGACATGTTTTGTTGTGATATGTTTTGAATGATTATATGTTTGTTCTACATGTTTTTCATTTCAGTTGGTTTTCTGGTCTAATACTTGTATTCCATTTGCCACAATTAAAGCTTTGCTCCAAGGATGACATCCACTGAAGCTGGCTGAGGCACCATCAGGTGGACAGTTTTTGGATGCAGACAGACCATGCCAGAAGGAACCCCTTGACCAGGCCACTTGGTAAGGCAAGTGCTTGCCATTAAATGCACTATTATTGCATAGAAATAGATACTTGGTACATGTCGTATATGACATAGTAGTATTGCTGTGTAATATAACATCAACATGTATGATACTGCTGCGTGGGGTGGGGTGCCATCTTAGACTGACTTAGATAATGCTCACAATTAAGATTCACAGTTTCTTAAAATTGAAAGCTAAGGATTGCAATGCAACGTCTCATCCAACGACAGTTCCTGCGTTTGCGTGGCTGGAGGGAGCACTATACTCGTCGGACCATGCGCCGGACTGGATGCTCTAGGTCAGAGGTCACTGTGTTGGACGAGGACTTTGCAGAGTTTGCGTCGGCCCAGTACATGTCAGGCCCTGCGCAAAGGGTCCTTGTGCCATACAGAGGCCGGACGTACATGGCCAGCCTAGCCTTCACCAGTCAGCAGGTCTTCATAGCTCAGCTGAACTCACAATGGGTACCCAGACGAATCTCGGATTCCAATACCCATGGAATATTTAGATTATTTAAGTATTTATTTGCTGTTAGGCTGTCTGTTAGGCTGTTAGGCATTCTTGTTACTTGTTCTTCATCTCAGGGACAGGGTATCTGCAGATCCGGCCGTATGGACTTCAGATGGTCATATTTCCAGTGCATGCCTGGCAGATCCAGCTGGCAGTGCCTGTACAGCAAGGACAACCAAGAGCTGGGCAGCGTGAGCGTCGGACTGGGAGCAGAAGGCGAAGTAATTCAGTTTAGCCTTAGCTGGACATAGCCATTAGCTGGACATTTTAAAGGTATTAGTAGTGTTGGTATATAATACAAGTACTTTATTGCAATATGCTGGGCATTCTGAATTCTGCACATGAGACATAAAAAGGCATTCTGTAGCAGCAGCGCTTTCTTTTTTTAGGGTAGGGAAGTTCAAGCTGTCGTCACTCACAATTGATTCCATTTGTCCCTCCTGGAGATTAATTGTTATTGAAACTTCCCTTTTCAACATGTTGAACTGTTGCTGGCAAGTGTGAGGTGGGCTTGGCTTGGGGCAGGCATTGATGGACAGGGCCTCAAGAGCATCAAGCAATCAGAGCTGAGCACCTTTCAGTTTGTTCACATTCAGAAGGGCAAATACATGGACTGTGATCTTTTTTGCAAAAGATAAAACAAAGACATGAGAAATGTTGAAGGCACGCACTGGGCTGTTAGTTTCAATTGAAAGATTCATAACGTTGCCAGCTAATTGCTGGTGGGAGCTTGTCATAGTTGTTTTGATTTGAACCTTCTTATGCCACACTTGGCGCCTGACCACTGAAGGCACCGCTGGCTAATTTCAGAAGGCTGAACAGCAGGCGGAGCAATCATTTCAACTTTGGATGGGTGAACCAGGGGAGAAGCCACACCTCCAGTACCTTTTGCAGAACCATTGCCTTCTATTTTGCTCAGCTTTGCTTGTCTGTTGCTCTTTCTTAGACGGCCTGGTTGGCTCAACCTGTGCATTTCATTCATGCTGGATCAGTTGACAGTGCCCATTCACCACAAGTAAGCTGCGATCTTTCATGTGCTTGCGTGAGTAGTTTTGGCCGGCAGGATTGCAGCGCAAAGCAAACAACCCATCCATGAAATCGAAGGACCAGAGTGTGCTCACTGCCTTTTATTCTTATTGGGTTCTGTGTGGCATTTGCCTTCATAGGTAGCATGTGTCTTTCAGTTTTGCATAAGTTTCGGGACATAGAAGCAAGTTCCTTTCTCACATTTCCTTGTTTGAGCTGAAGTTTCGTGGATTATTGATGACACTTGAAAGACCAGTACTTCTACAATTCTTCTTTCTTGGCTAGACTTGATAATCTGCTGATACCTTCACTTGGTGTTGAGAAGATTGACTGTAGAAAGAGCATGCAAATTGACTGTCAAGTAACCATTCCAAGTTGATTTCACATGTTTTTCCACCTCTAGGGTTGCAGCAGCCAGGAGATCCTCTTGGAGCTTCATAGGCCCAGCCCAAGGATAGATAATATGAAAGCTCCTGCTACCACTCTCAACTCCTGTGAATGTAGTCCAGTCTGATACTTTCCCAGTGGGTCTTTACACTAATAGTGAAATACACACAGCTGGACAAAATTCCAATGTGATTGCCAGTCCGTGCAGGGGTCCCATATTTGGGTATGTTCTTGATCTGGCCAACTCAACTTGTCACATTGATAAATACATTTTTGAATGTCAATGTTCCTCGTGAAATGCGATCCATTCATTTGTTTAGTCGAAATTCACACCAGGACCGAGGTTCCTGGACATGTTTTCAATAAGCGATTTCCATTCAAAGAACTTGCGATATGAAAAAGTGGGGAAGCATTTCCGTTACAGATTATGTGATCCTGTCCTGTGTCAGTGTATATTTCCAATAAACTGGTGACACTCCCAGATACTGTTTTCAGCTAAACTGGTGGCAATGGCGCAAACCAAGCGCAGATCAAGCGCAGACCAATAGAAATACATTCTGAAAAGTTCTTAAACTCAAGATTTAAGTGTGCTACACCTCATAAATTTAGACATTGTCAGGAAGTGTAGTGCACCTACTTAGAAATCCATTTCACCATGTATTTTTCTTGGTCTGCGCTTGGTCTGCGCTTGATCTGCGCTTGGTCTGCGCCACCTCTCCAAATTGTACTAAATTGTTCGTCGATTACATAGTTTATGATTCAACAAGTGTCCAGTCATTATAGACTATACGTCTTCACAAATGATCCCAGTAATGAAAATGTTTGCTTTCCTGTGGTTCGAATCTCTCTCGACTTGAGAGACAATATTTAAAAAAATGTGAAAATGGTGCAGACCAAGCGCAAACCAATAGAAATACATTGTAAAATGGATTTCCAAGTGTGTGCGCTACATTTCCTGACAATGGTTAGATTAGTGGGGTGTAGCAAACTCAAATCTTAAGTTGAAGCACATTTCCCAATGTATTTCTATTGGTCTGCGCTTGATCTGCGCCTGGTCTGTGCCATTTAGCATTTGGTCGACAATGGGTAATTAAGATACCAAAGAGAACTGTATATATATATATAATCACATATTAATATGTTTGATTCTTTCAATCTAT
>CAXAMN010026149.1:0-10045 GCA_963970005.1 Durusdinium trenchii
AAAAGGGCACAGACCTCCACTCAGCTCCAACCCCAAGCACTCCAAAACGAAAATTCCCTAAAGAAGCAAGCGCTAGGTGAGCCATACGCTGTACACGTGCGCTGTACGCTACTTTTCACACCCCTTCTTGGGTCGCCTAGGGCTACCTGCCTTCTTCTCCTGTCTTCTTCTCTGCTTCTATTCGTTTTGTTGGAGCAACTAAGGATCAGACATCAACTAAGATCCAAACTTCTGCCCTCAAAGGTGATCTCAATGACATCAATCCAGAGGTGAACTCGAGCTCAAACCAAGCAAAACTCCAGATCCATCGAAGAATCAACTTCGACCTTCAACCAACACGCATTCAACCAAGGACAAACGTGCAAGAAGGATCCCTCAGAGGTGGGTCATGGAATCTCATGGGTTGATTCCTTATTTCATTGACCCTTTTAAGCCTCATCATCGAGATCCTCAAAAGCACAAGGCTTTCAAGGACAACTTACCTGTCAGCTCAGGAAGCAAAAGGTGATCTAGAGTTACCATGCCGTGCGAACCTCTGACCTCAAGACCTGACAAGTTCACAAAGTTGACATCAACTGCACAAGATGAAAACTACCAAGGTTACCTAGACACAAACTTGCAATGAACATAGTTGCAAACAAGCACAAGTGAACTCGCAAGAAAACTCGCTGGAAGCTAAACCTGCGATGAACGAAGCTCCAAGCAACTGCACAAGACATCACAAGAAACTCTTTCTAGAGGTTACCTGGTCATGAACTGGGTTCCAAACATCCTGAATCAAGTGAACTCGTCTTGCCACAGCAAACTCAAACTCAAAATCACAAACCCTTTGCCACACTGCACGTGTCTAATTCCACCTGCCTTTCTGATCGGCCTTTCTCTTTCTGTTTCCTTTCTTCCTCTTGCTTCCTCTTGCTTTCTCTTGCTTCCTCTTGCTTTCTCTTGCTTTCTCAAGACAAGATAAAATCTTCAAACATGAACTCCCCAAGCAACAAGCAGCAAGACACGAACAAAATGGCCTCCAAATCATATCTCCATAAATTCAACCTGACATCACACGTTCAAGCATGCCTCAAGCCAAGGTCAAGCCAAGTTCAAGCATGGTGGCACATGATGTTCTGAAAACACAAGGAAACACTAACAAAGATGACCTTCTTTTTCTTTTTCGTGGTGCAAGCTGCTGGGCCGCGACAAATGGCCTTTTAAAAATCATGCCATTCCTCTGATGGCATCTTGCCAGTCAAAGGCACTACAAGGTAGGATCAGGCTGCCATCCTTTTGGGATAGTCAGGACAGATCCATCAGCAAGCTTCACCTTCTTAAACCCTGGCGCTGGATCATCCACTGGAGTAGCCGGGGTCACTCCTGGGTGTCGCTCTGGCACAGCTGGCGGCTGTGGCAAACTGGTACCAGGAATCTTGCCCACTCCAAGTGCTGGATTCTGAAAGGCTGCCGGGATCGTACTGGCCCCTGGACTTCCCATCGACACTGGTGGCGCCTGCAAGGGTGGTGGGGTCGAAGCTTGTTGCTGAGCGATATTCTGAGCAGCATGCCGAATGGCGATCCGCTGCCCTTCAATCAACTCTTTGAGCAACTGGTTCCCCTCTTTGACATTTTCGTTGAGGGCGATCACGCCCTCGTAAGTGCGCTGCGAATGTTCCACCCCCTTGGCGAGCAGCGCATTGCTCTCCCCAAGGACCTTGCCCTGGCTGAGGAGTTGTTCCTTCATCGATATGTTGCTCAGTTTCCCTGAGCCCGCGACCTGCCAGGTCGCGTTCTCAACATTCTTTGAGAGCTGACGCAGGACATTCAGGATCGGTCCTGCATTGTCGCCATTGACCTTCACATGAGCTGTCAAAGCTAGTAACCCTTCAGATATCCTTGCAACACTGTTGGTCTGATCCGTCATGGCTGGTCCAAGGCTACTTGCCGAATCGCAGATTTTTGTTGCCGCCTCTGAGATTTGACTCAGAGCTTTGGAGACTCCACCAAAGCGGTGGGTGGCCCATACCAGAGTATCCAAGAGAGCCTCCGTTTTCACCTCTTGGGTGGGCGGAGCAACTTCCGCTGGCGAGTCCTCAGTAGAGCGATCAACTTCTGCATTTGATAGTTGCAAAAGTTTCTCAAAATAGGCCCATGCATAGACCCTGGCCGCTGCTCGATACAACACCAGTTTCTGCTCCATTTCTTGGACCTCTGACCGCAACTCCACCAAGGATTTGCCACTGTACTCGTTCAGTCCCTCTGGCACTGTGGCTGGAAAGAGAGTGGATGGGTCCACTCCTCCAACCTCCTGGCCTGACAGTTCCAAGGTCATATGCTTCAAAGCATGCAACTTCCCCTCATGGTTGGATCCGGCGGTGTGCCAGCGGGATGCCTCACAACGGAAGCAATTCAGGGCTGTCTCCTCCAGCAGGTTCTGGCTTACCTCCACACTGTCGAATCGATATTGACTCAACTCCAAGAGGCTAACTCCCATCAGGTCCCGATTCTCAAACAACACACTCTGAAACGTCGGGAGACCTGGCGCCACAATGCTGGGCAATGGGTTGGCGCTTGGATCAGTGGTCATCGTCGATGATCAAAGGATGGCGAGAAAAGGCTTGAAATCGCACAAAGCTTGTTCAGGCAGCTTGAGTTGATACAGTTCCCATTTCAAACATGCACAAAACAAATCACAAGCCACAAATCTCAAACACCAAGTCACAAACAGATTACCAACTCGGTCTCTTCAAGATGACTACTAGAAAAACCTCAACCTGCCAGGGATCTTCCAAGCTCAAACGTCAAACTGGCAAACAAGGCAAACAAGGCAAACAAAACACATCTGTTCCACACTTCTCACAGCCAAGTTCAACTCAAGCTACTATTGCTCTAGTCGTCCCCAACTGCAAAAATGTCAAACTCTCAAAACAAGCAAACACACAAGACATGCTCAACAATCAAGTCCCGCTCAAGCAACTATTGCTCTAGGTCCACTCAACTGCAAACATGAGACACTCAAAAACCCTCTCTGCGCACAGAAAGCTTTCAAGTTTACTCGTTTCTTGGCCTCGTTCCAATCTCCACCGTGGAAGAATTCCTGTCCTTGAAAGAAAACGGCTGCGGGCATCTGTCAGTTCACCTTAGACATAGGCAAGTACAAGTAGAAAAACAGTACGTCGTCTCGATTTCCTTCGGAAAGAGGTAGCTATCCGGAAAGTCGGTCAAGCAAAACTGGATTCCCAAGGCTCCTGCTGTCCAAGACCATCTTCACCCAAAAACAGTATTTCGCACACAAGAAACTTGAAAACAAATGCACAAGACAGCTTTAAGCAATTTCACAGTGAATGCTTCCAATCCAGATTCCAAAAAGCACAAACGCACATGCACCCAATTCTGCAAAACTCAAAACACCGCACCAAAGAACAGAAGGCTCCTAAATCAACGAGAAACAGTCCTCCTACACCTCCGAACCTCGTCGGACCTCACCGACTGCTCTCGGACACGTCCTTCCACTAAAGTTCTGTCAACGTGACAAAGGTTCCAAATCTCCGTGCTACCAAGACAAAGCAAAACGAAACTCCTCCGAACGAGTTCGGACACAAACGAACAACAACGGAAACACACAAAACAGACTCAGAAACTCTCCCAAGTCAAAGTGCATCTCGAAAAACTGTTCCGGAAAAAGCACATTCGACAAAGTTCAAACTTCAGCAGGCACAACGCCCAAAGCTTTCGTCACCTTCCGATCCCCAACGGACGAAAAATGCAAGAAACACGCACGATGAGCATACTCCCCTTCTCGAACTGAACGTTCACCGATCGGAAGTTCGTCGTCATCGGCGTACCGAGACAAGCCCCTCAACAATGCTGCCTTATCTTCATCCAAACCAGGTACAAGTCCTACAGCATTACAGAGGTTCAGCCACATCTCAATGAGCTTGCAACTCTTCGTGAGACCGTCGGACGGGTTGGAAACACCTTCCCAATGTTCCAAGGTCAAGCGGCGTCGTCGATGGAGGTATTTGACGTAGTGTGCACGCAATTCCATGTGCTTGACACGTCGGAGCAAACCTTCCATGGTCGATATGGAAATCGCCGCTTTCCCATCGTTGTACAAGTGAAGCTTCATGCTGCCGGTGGTCTTGGCTGGCATGCCTATCTCATCAAGAGGAATTCCATCACGAGCTGTCTCGATCAGCATCCCCAGGGCCACAAGTTCTTTGCTAGCCTCCGTGATGGCGATCGCTTCTGCTTCTGCAGACGACAACGCAGGAACCTCTTGTCTCCTACTGAAACACTTCAGGCAACATCCACGCCAAGAAATGACAGCACCAGAAACACTGGTCACATTCCATGAAGCATCACAACCTACAACGACCCCTTCTTCAGTCAAAACGGGTGGTGAACTAGCAGGCATCTGCTGCACAAAATGCAAATGACCCTTCAACCAACGAAGAAAGCTACGAAGACAAATCTCTGCCGGAACATGGGGCTTCGACTGAAATCGACTCAAAAACCCAACAGGAAAAGCAAGGTCTGCCCTGGAGAGTGCTGCCCACGCAAGTTGTCCGAGGACCCTACGGTAGCGCTGTGCTTCCGTGGCGGACAGCTCATTAGTCCCGAACTTTTTCTCTGCGTCTTTTAGCAGCTCCTCCAGCTTGGGCATGGCTGAACCGGTGGATTCTTTGAGCTTCTCTTCCCATGAAACAAAGATGCCTTCCATGTAGCTCCTGGAAACTCCAAAGTACAGACATTCCTCTCCGTCATGGCGTCTGTATATCGTGCGGCCTAAGAATTCCAGGAGTCCTCTCTGCCCGGACGGAATGCTTCCCGTGCGTTTGATCTTCCAGATCTTCTGAAGTGCACGCAAGAAGCTCTCACCTCCTTCAACGTCATTACTGGCTATAAGCAAGTCGTCAACGTAGACTAGGACCAACAGAAACTGGGTGTCAGTCTTCACTCTGAACAACGTTGATTCAAAGGTCTCGTCTCCGCCCAAGTCACGGATCGTTCTCTGGAGCTCTAAGAACCACAACAATGGAGCCCTTCTCAAGCCATTCATGGCCTTCTTCAGCCACAAAATGACTCGTTGGCCCTTCACAGTGATATTCGGGGGAAGCAAAACCAAATCACAAGCGTCGGCTTCAACAGGCGCATACATGAAGGCTGTCGACACGTCAGCTGTAAGAAGGCTCATGCTTTCCACCACTGAGAAGGCAAGGACCACTCGCAGTGAGTCTAAGCTACTTGTAGGGGCATAGATGCCAGCCCGAAACGCGCTTTCAGCACCAGAGGCGTAATCGCGAACGACCAACCGGGCACGACAAAGGACAGCAGTCTTTTGGGTAAAAACCCACCTCGCTGTGAGGATTTGAACTTCATGTTCAAAGGATAGGTGTCACCAACTTCCAATGTCTCCAGTTGCACCATTTCTGTGCGAATGCCCTCAACCACCTGGTCATGCGCTATGGGGTGCCCTGTCAATTCATCACACACTCCCTCAGCGATCTGTACATCTATTTGGTTTCCCCCAAAGTGAACAGAGATGGACGAACCTTGACCTTCTGCCTCGACGTCACCTCCTACCTCATCACACCTAGAGGCACCTGCCAAGAACTCATTCATTGCTTCGTTCTGGGCATTCTGGATGACTCGATCCAAGACGACATCAAGGTCCATAGGTTCTCCAGCCCCTTCTGGAGCTAAGCTCCCATCTGGCAAAGGAATTTCGACTTCCATGTCTCCATCCCCTTCTTCACCTGCAACCTCCCCACCTGCACCTGCACCACCTGAGTCCTCAAGTGGCCTCTTCACTGACCTCTCCGGATCATGAACGGGTGGCGGAGGAAGAGCTTGTTCGCCACTTCTGGGATCAACATATGCACCCGCAAGCAGAGGAAACAAGACGTTCACATCATACCATGGTGATTGGTCCCTAACTCTGAAATTGTGACCCTTGATCACTTCCCTCACTCCAGTGGAGTCAACAGAAACCGGGTAAACCAAACAACCACCGCCTGTGCTGTACCTGGCCCCCAAGTACGCACCAAGCACCATCCTCTGACCTTGCCACTTCTGTGCGTGAACTGGCTTCACAAAACCCATGATCCCAAAAGGAAAAGTTCGTGGTATCTGACCTCCTCTCTTCTCTCTCAGAGATTCCAAAGGAGTGCCACCCCACTTGCGCTCACAAAAACCATTGAAAGTCCTGTAGGTGTACCCAACCAGATACCCCATCAAAGGTGATTCCAAAGCCAACCTCATGCCTAAATGAGCTTCCAAAGCCAACCAATTGGTGAACAAACCCTCTTTCATGATCCCCACGGCACGTTCTACACCCTTGGCCTGTGGGCGATTCTCTGAAATGTTCCTCCAATGGAAGCCTCGACAGTTGGACTCTCTCAGAGACCTCTGCATCAGGTTCAGCAGGTAGGCTTCGTTGTCAGTGGCCACTTCCAAAGACAAACCTCCAACACCGATCTCATTCAACACAGAGACAGTGGACTGCACGTCCTTCTCCCGGTCACCACCTAAAACCACCATACCGATCATGCCAGTCTGAATCATGAGCAAAACCAACACCTTCCAGTGCCTTCCTCCTACAAACATGATGTCAGCTGCAAGATCACATGTGCTAGATTCCTGGTCCTTTCGTCTCCTCGCGGGCGTCCGACCTCTTGCCTGAACACACGCATCACACCCTCGATCATACGGCCAATGTCCTCGACACTCGTGCTCGTACAACAAACTGCCTTCCAGTTCGGGTGATGGATCTTCCAGATCCGACGAATGTGGACCCTCAGGATCATAATGGGGCAACTCCCCGGGTGGTTCGTCAACCTCGGAACCTGCCTCAACCATCGGACCTTCGGCCTCCGCCTCTGGACCAACCTGATCGGGAATGGAAGGAGTGTACTCCTCCATGTCATCACTCTCAACATCAACGGTTTTCGGCAATCCACGGAACATCCGGACAAGCTCGGACTCCTCCGAAACCCCCGGAAACCCTTCTTGGTTCCTCCAAAACGCAAGCAAGGAAGCAAAATCCGTCTCAGATCCCTCAAAAACCTCCGAAAAAGCCTCCGAATCTCCGTCCGGACCCTCGGAAAAGAAGTCAAAATCCAAAAAACTGGCTTTCACAGCTCACAAAAGACGAGTTCGACTCAACCTCCCAGGTGTCAAACTCAGAAGTGAAAGAGGCAAAATCCTCCTGATCATCCTCCTTCCCCTTCTCAAACGTATTGGGCTCATCTTCACAAGACAAAGTTGGAAAAGAAACACGCTCATCACCACAAAAACGAAACATACGACACACATACGAAAAAGACTGCAATGAACCAGGCTGAGTGCACATCACTTCTCGACCCTTAGTTCTGGACTTTCCTGCCTTAGAAACTGGTCGTGCCTGCTCTGCCAGTGCTTCGTTTGTCGTTTCACCATCGTTTCTGTACTGAGTATGTGGTGTGGCTGTGCTTTCAGTGCTTCGTGCTTCTGTGGTCTTGGTCTCTCTGATCTCTCCTTCTGGGTTCGATGGGTGACCTTTCACCTCATCAACCTCCATGGGGGCTGGACCTTTGGTCGCTTTGCCACTGCGTCTGTTCTGACCTGATTTGGGAATCAAATCAACCTTCAACCACCAAGCACGCTCACATATCCTCAATGGAAAAGTGGTCCCCTGACCATTTTCCAAGATGCTTTCGCGGGCTCCTCCTAACTTGGTCCACCAACCAGTCTCAGACAGAGCATAACAGCTAATGACATTCAGCTTGATGCGCGCCACCACTACTCGCTGCATGACTACAGGGATCTTACCTACCTTGAACTCTAGGTCTACCATCCCTGCAGTGGGAAGAATATGATCCCCTGCACCTCTCAGGATTGGAGCTGAGCCTGGGTACCAATGCTTCACCTTGTAAAGCTTCAACCATTCCTCAGCAACAATGTGGCAAGTGGCACCTGAGTCTACAAGCCAGTGGGTCTTGAGATCCTTTCCCAAGCCCTGAGTACTCAACAAGTACTCAAGAGGATGAGTGACGCTGTGCACTACAGGCTCGCTTGTGGAGGCTCCTACCCCTTCAGTACTCTCAGTACTCCTCGCAAGAACCATCATTGCGACTTGGTCTTGGTCTTCATCGACCTCGGGGTCTTCACCTTCCTCTTCAGCTTCCCACTCTTCACCGTCCTCCAGTTCTCGAAGCTTGTTCCTCTTTCCCTTGCCCTTGCCCTTGCTCTTTCCTTTTCCTTTTCCCTTGCCTTTGGTTGGAAAAGGCTTCTTCACAGGGTCTGCTCCATCCTTTTTTGGATGGTCTCTTGTCAGGATGCTTCTCCCAACAATCTGAGGCCACATGGCCGCTCTTCCCGCAGTGTTTGCAGCGCTTTGGTTTGGGGCACTCTGACTGCATGTGGCCAGGGTCTCCGCAGTTGAAACAACCCTTGCTTCGAATAGGAGAACCCTGAACAGCATGTGCCCTCTCCATAGTTCCAGTGGCACGACTGCGAATGTAATACTCAGTCACTGCTCGCCAAAGCTGCTGGACAGTCCCTGCACCGCTGATGAGTTGGACATGTTCTGATACCTTTTCAGGCAAATTCCTCAAATACAGCAAAAACTGATCCCCCTCATTGATCCTCAAATCAACCAATGCTCTGGCCATCACACTTGCCTCAAGCATACTGTGAAATGATTCGATCTCGGTCTGGATCTCTCGAAGCACATCAATCAAACCATCAATCGAAGGTTTCTTGACAGTGAACTTCAAAACAAGCTCTCTGTAGTAAAGTGCCTCCTGCCTACTGTAAATGGAAAACTCACGTCGAATCAGCCTGAAAAGTTCATACCCATTCGCATCAGCTGCCCCACGGGCCATGATCTGATTTCGAATCATGTGTTCAATCTTTGGGTATCCAGTGAATGCTTGCTGGATCAGATGGAACAATCTCCTTGCTCTGAGCTCCTGGTCAGCTCCTTGCAAAACAATGGGTTGTTCCATGCGCAATGCCTCTCTCAATTCTGGTCCATATCGGTCGTGAATGAGACACAACCAACCTCCCAGCTTCTCTGCCCAATCTCTGAACCCTGAAAGTTCCCTAGACCTGCTCACCCACTGCTTGTAAGATGGCATGGGCATTGCAGGGATCCACTTGGTGTCCATGGTGAGTCGTTCACGGTCTTGAACACCAACTTGTGGTTGTTGTTGCTGGGCTTGTTGCTGAGGTTGCTGTTGTTGCTGTCGTCTCAAAACCTCCATCATTGCTTGTCCCAATTGCAGTTGTTGATTCATCAAACCAGTCAACAAAGGATCAACTGGGGGAGGAGACCTTGAAGGTCCAGAAAAAGGCAAACCATCTGCTCCTACTGTCGGCAAATTCTGATCCCATCCAGGTGGCAACCCAAAAGAAACACCATGTCCACTATCGTTCTGTCCCGAAAAACCTTGTCCAGGCACAAAACTCGGCTGCTGAGATTGCTGCCCACCTTCTTGTTGAACAGGCGCTCCCAACTGATCCTGACCTCCTGTCAAGACACCTCCAGGTTGCAACCTATCACCAACATGCGAACATGACTGTGGCAAATTCAAAGTTCTCGGCATAGCTGCTAGCTGTGTAGTAGTAGGACCATAAGTTCCCCACAAAGCATCTCTCAAAGCTTGCTGACTACCAGGCCCTGAACAGAAAGACAACCAAGGATCACTAGTCTGCAAAGGATCAATCTGTTCACCACTTCGTTGACACTCATACGAAGAAGTCGACAAAACAGGATCGGGTGCAATCAAAGGAATCCTTGTTGCTCCAACATCGCTACTCGACACTCCAGGCTCTGCACTCGCGGGCTGAGTCCCTTCAGCTGTTGGACTCATGGGAATAACCGTGGGTCCAAAAGTCACAGGACTCATCGGAGTTGGCCACGTCTGGTCGCTCAAACAAGCTGCAGGTTTCTACAAACCTTTCCAAAAACAAAAACTCTTCTCTCAAGCGTCTGCCCCTCACCCTTAGGATCCTCGGGGCTCCGCTACCATGTGAAAACACAGTAGCAACGCGCCCTTTTCGGTCCCGCTCCTTG
>CAXAMN010026150.1:0-10044 GCA_963970005.1 Durusdinium trenchii
GAATGTGTTGAACCTTGAACCAAGAACTAATATATAATTACTAGCATGTCCGCATCCCTGAGGACCTCAACTACCTCAACCACCTTCTCTAGACGCCGAAGCTGAACGGCATGAGAGGATTCTTACCAACATCTTGCGGCGACCAATGACAGAGAACAGACACCTTGAGTTCATCACATTTCTTTTGTACAAGGTGATCGAACTGCAACTGCAACTTCGACATGACCTGGACACTGAAAGAAATCAAGCCTTGCCTGGCCCAGTCCAAGATCGTTCAACACCTCCCCAAAATCGATCGAGGAGCAGGAGCCCTCGCAGATAAGTAGTGTAAAGATCACTGATTGAACACCGAGACTGGCCTGCCAAAACAACTCACCTTGTCCGTTGACGATCTGAATTGATTGTGCGCACTTAGCTTGTGTCACTGAGTTCTCAATCCTGTCACTTTACAGCTTCGACACCATGAAATTGGCTCAAAGCAAATCATCTATCAGGAAAGCATCAATTCAACACACTATACCAATACATTGGCATACATTGACAAGTCAATTCATTCAATCATTGACTTCCACCACTGTACTTGTGGTTGGTCTCAGATCCCTCAGACTGACCAATCTTGCTTAGATCATGGCATGTAAACAAATGGCCGTGACCCGAATGGACGATGATTTAGACGTGTGTGGGGTTTCTTTGGGAACTACTGGACCTGCCAAGGTTGGTTCTCCAACAGTTGTTTTAGTTTTAATGTTTTGCATTTCTATTGAGTTCAGACTTCTTCTCATGTGTTCACATTCCTTGTCCATCAGTTCAATTGCAGGGCAAGAATGTGAAAGCTCAGAAGAAGCCAGCAACCATGATCAATATCAACGCAAAGGTGGGTACAAGCAAACACACAAGTCAGCTCGAATGTTCCTTTCAATTTGTTCAGGACCCAGTGAAAAGATCGCGAAAACGAAAATGCAATGATGATCCTTCCAGCAAGGCTATGGTTTTTTGACAAGTGAGATGTTGATATGTATGTGTTGCAAGATCGTTTTTCCCCTTGTGGTTGCAATATATGAGACCAGACCAAGGCTGATGCAGATTGCAGTCACATCGTGCTTCCAAATATGCGGCCTTTCAAATGGGCAAAACGATACTACTCAGAGTCACATGCTAGTGGTGTTCATTGCACCTTTGGAACCGTGAACGTGCGCACGGAGTTCACAGGAAGCACATGCGCAGAAAGTGCAGTGGAATCGCTCGTGGCTTTCATGGACGCAGATGAAGCTCCACATTTGTGTTTCAAGATAATGGCAGATGTTAAACCATCATGCCGTACAGTTGCTATGAAGACACGTACTGACCTTGGACGATTCTGTTGTTTATATATCTGTAATCTGACGTGTTCAACTTGATTTTTGCAAGAAGCAAAACTAAAACCTATATTTGCATTAGATTTTTTTGTTTGGATTGCTGAGCTGACTGAGATCCGGACACATGCTGCTTTGGTGATATTTTGGGACTACTACCAGAACATGTACAACAATCAATAGACGCATCATTGCCAGAAGAGGCCTTGAGATTGAAAGAACCAAAATTATGGATTTGTCCACACTTATGAAATATTGGTTGTGGTATTGTATTCGTCTACCTAAGGTCTGCTTGTGCACTGGAGATCTATTGGCCATCAAGGGTATCAGAGCTCATGAGCACAAGAAGAGCATAAGCAAGCTACTGACCAACGGAGGAGATGTGGGTGATGCTCATAAAGGTTGGCAATTGGTGTGTGTAAAACACACCAAGACCAAAACAGTTGACATGGCAATGAAAGAAGCTATGGATACAATTGGTGACATCATCAAAACCTCAAAGAATGAACAATCAAAGGAAACATTTGTTTTTTCTCGCCGGACACTCGGTCAGTGGTCTATCTGTGTTTTTTTGGTTTCCAATCACTTGCAGCCAAATGTAATATATATTTCCTCAATGGATCATATGTTTGTCAATCGTTCGTCAATGGTTCGTCAATGATGTATGGTATATGAAAGATGTATATTTTTTTATTATGGGTTCGTCAATGGTTCGTCAATAGTTCGTCAATATCATTTTAAAGTTCGTCAATGATTGACGAACCTATGGTGTATTGACGAACCATTGACGAACCATTGACAATGTTTTTGTCATGGTTGATGTAATTCTATTTTATTGACGAAGTATTGACGAACCATTGACAAACTTGAGGGACAAATCACAGAAAACCATTTGTGGATGACATCGGGCTTAGGAAGACGATGGATGAGCTGATTCCTATCATTCTCAATGGCTGGGAGTCGATGAATCTCATGGATTGGTGCTACACTCACAAGAAGCACTGCATCAGGGGGGGCGGCGGAAAACACAAAGCCGACCGTCTTGAATCTCGGCATCATGGGGTCTCCCTGTGTGGCCTCCAGGCAGCAATTGGGATTGACAAGACCATGTGTATAATGTGTATGACAAAATATTCCAATCACTCCTTGGCTGCTCGGGCTTGGTTCCTGAATTTAAACAAAAACATGTGGATGAGGACTATTCACTTTGTGGCCAGCGGCTGGGATGTGAGGGAAAAAGCATTCCCGCGTTCCTGACTATGACACTGGGCTATAGGGTTTTACTTATTTTGCACTTTATGTTTTTTGATAATCAACAGTCTAGTACTTGGCGGGGGGGTAGCCTCCCTTTGTTCTGATTGCGATGCTCTCAAGGATCAAACTGATCAAGCACGGACATCTGGATGTGGTTATCCATGAGAATGTTGCTCAGTTCCCTCATGAGAAGATGATGGAACTTCTAGGCACAGATTTTTGTGGCTTTTGCTTCTTGTTGTTTTTCACACCTGAACCAACCAGGACCTGGCTTTAAACTGGAGCACGTTTGGTTGACCGATCCGACCAACGTGGGTTTTCCAGTATCGCGCAACCGCAAGTACATGGTGATTTCTCGGAAGAAGCGGACATTGCAGTTTCTAGAACCTATTTAATATATATGTATGTATGACGAGTATTTGGAGGTACACTTTTTCTTCTCTCCCCCTGTCCGTTCGTCGGTGGAGACCGGTATCCGTTCATCGGTGGAGATCAGGTGTAGAAAAATTAAATGGCCTCAAACATGAAACCTCGATCGTTAAATAGTAACATGTCTCAAGTCGGGGTCCATGACATACAACATTGCACAGCCCTGACTGATCTATATGGCGATTGGTATTGATTTTTCATATGTTTCAAAAAAATCCTAAATTTCAAGAAATGGCCTCAAAACTCTTGAAACCTCAAGGGAAGACAGGAAACTAACTAAGAATTAAAAATTAACTAGCTACTTTTGGTTCACTTTTTCTCCTCTCCCCCTGTTGCGATGTTTGGGACCGCTTCTCGGAGCGGTGGAGCGGTGAGAGACCCCGGTGTTTGGGACCGTGGGACCGAGACAGAGAGACAGGGGGAGAGGAGAAAAAGTGAACCAAAAGTAGCTAGTTAATTTTTAATTCTTAGTTAGTTTCCTGGTCGAATTCCTTCAGTTCCTGTCTTCCCTTGAGGTTTCAAGAGTTTTGAGGCCATTTCTTGAAATTTAGGATTTTTTTGAAACATATGAAAAATCAATACCAATCGCCATATAGATCAGTCAGGGCTGTGCAATGTTGTATGTCATGGACCCCGACTTGAGACATGTTACTATTTAACGATCGAGGTTTCATGTTTGAGGCCATTTAATTTTTCTCCCAAAGGGTACCCCTCACACACAAATAATGTTCACAACAACTTCTTGACAAGTGACACATGTTTCATCTACTGTCTTACCTTGAAGCTGTTATATGTTCATGTTGCTTCCTTTAGAAAACACAAATATGATGTTTGAGTTTTGGACTTGATTTTACCAAAAAACTCGTCACACATACATATTTTTTTCTTGGGGGGGTCGGGGTCTCGCACTTCATTGAACCATAAACTTGATCTGAAGCCTTTTATTGTTTGGTCTTTTAATTTTGTTCGCAAATCAGTCAACTCCAACAATCTTTTTCTTCAGTTGAGGCAGCAAACAAATCTTGATGATTTGCTCAGCAAATTTGCGACGGACTTTGGCAGCTTTGGAATCAACACATTTGTCGACATGCTCCCTGATATGAAGAAAACCATCAAGCTGACCGACTCCCAAGAGCAACGCTACTTGTCAAATTGAATTATATGCGTGAATGCATGTTGAATGATTAACCTATAACATAGGTTCGATGCACACAGGTAGAGATGATTATGATGTGCTCTATCCATCTGCGCTTGCTGTGGACCTCAATCAAAACCCACATCAAAGGGCCAGAAAGTCAGAAACGGTTCTGGCCACGCTGACAACAGGAGCATCAAGGGTTTGGCTGACCACTTGCAAACGGTTCTTGACAGGTACAGAGTGCCTGGCGTTACATAGTATTCCTGTGACCTTTCAGATTGCCAGGGCAATGAAATGTGCCCGAGTCAGAGCAGATGTGGTATCAAATACCATGCAATCATTTCTAGCAGGCAACAGCATGCACTGTGCATCTGTGGGTGCTGCTGTGGCACTTTGTTTGTTTGGCATGTGCAGCCAAGGCTCATGAAGCTCTTTGGCGATGTATGCAAGTTTTGCATGTATGAGTAATTAAGAGTTGCAGCACCGGCATCGTGAACTGTGCTAGTAAAAGAAGATCGAGGGACTAGTCTGGTTGGTTCAGGAGGGATGAACTGGATGAACTTTACCACGAGCTTGCAAGTGCGTTGGGCTTTCTTGCACCGTCAGGAATCAGAACGTAACTTTTTGACATAGCAAATATTTGCAGATTCAAGTCTGAGTCCTTGTTCCGCGCGTGTAGTTGATGGCAGAAATGAGCGATCCACCACCGACAGAACCGTCAACAACAGAGGCTGAAGGGGAAGCAGTCCTTCGAGTTGCGTTCCCAATTTGCATTCATCAATGATTGAAGGTGAATCTTCAAACTAGGTCGCTCAAATCAGTCATGTGTGTGTGGAATGTCCTGCTGGCTGTTCATGTAAGGTGCGGAGACTGCAAGAACATCTTCTCTGTCTCAGAAGCCATCAAGTATGGCCGCCTGTGGAAATGTCGCCCATGCCACAGTTCATATCGCTTTTGTCGCGACAACGATCCAGCATGGTCCACGTACAACGCTGAACAGAAAAGGCAAACAACAGTTGCAAATCGTTCTGTGAGTCAACGCGGTGTAGCCCGGACGCTTCAATCATCACATCAGGCTGGTGTGGGTGAGTATTGTGAATCGATTGAATGCACTATTCACACAAAGTGTATTTAATTTTGTGACTTGCAAACATTTACAGGTAGAGCTTGACAACTACAATGACCAGAACACCTCTATCCCCTTCTTGACAGAATACCGGTGTCTTGTCCAGGACCAAAATATTGACTTACTTCAGGCTTATATAATTGATTTCAATGAGTCAAAACTCGTTCAAGTTTGATTTGAACTGAACTGTTGTTCTTCACAAACTCAAGTGCTTGTACATGATGAGGTTCATCAACAAGTACCGCAAATGGAAGGGTTGTGATTGGGAGACTGCACAAGAAAAGTGGAACGAGTTTGTACGTGATGCCAACATCAAACGTTGTACTGATACTGATGGATCTCTTCTGCTGGCCGCGCCGGTGACTGGGACCATTTTCGACATTCATGGTTCCAGGGTTGGTGACAAAAGATCTATTATGGAAGTCAGACGTGTTGACGCGGGTGACACTGACGCGATCTTGGATGAGAGAAACCGTTTCCTGGCTTGATCGAAGCTAATGAGTTTGTGGATCTTGTATGTTCGCTGATAGACTTAACTTTGATTCTGACTGTGACCCTGACCATTGCACGTTTCTGCTATCCAAGAATTGATGAGATCCCGTTTGGATGTGGAAGTGAACATGAGTGCAACTGCAGGACATTGGGAACCAAGTGAACAACGACTCAGTGAATGTTTAACTTTCTTTTTTGAAGCTCTTTAATCTTAAACTAAACTGTGATTTACGCAAGCAGCAAAACCCAATAGGAGGTCAGCGTTGCTTGGGCACTATTCCAAAGCCGAAGCCGAAGGGAAAGCCTAAGCCTAAGTCTAAGCGAAGGCCAGCGCCAACCGAGCAAGGGGATGACGCCACACCACATACGGATGAACAGGGGGATATTCCGACTCCGACTCCAGATCCAGAGGGCGGCAAGAGGAGGCCAAAAACTGATCCTGCGGTTGCTGCACGTCTTCAGCAGTTGCAGAACCAGAAGGACTTGCTTTTGACTACCACGAGATGGCAGGATCGGGTAAAGAGCTTGAACGTGGAAGTCTCTCAATCTGTGGTCGCGGCAGACCAGTACGATGAAACCAAAGGGTGCCTCGTTTTTTGTTTTATCTAAATCCAACACGTGGTATTGTGTGTGTTTTTTGGAAACAAATGAACATAAAACATAAAACTAAAACAACATATTGAACTAAGGATGCGAGACGAAGTATCCTCAATGATGCTTAAGTTTGCAGCCTCGGCACCACCTGTTCATTTGTCACCTTCAAAGAAAGATACAATCTTGGGACAGTGCGATCATCTTCCGTCCCCATCACCTATCTCGAAGTCAAAACGGGTTGCGCTTAAAGATCCATCCAAGAAGAACTTGAAGGAATTTGAAAAGAACCTGACTTCACATGAATCCGCTGTGAAAAAGGGCCTGCAAGATTTGGACAAGGCCACAACCCAGTTTCGGGAGGTGTTTGAAGCTCGTGTTGAGATGGAAAGGCGTTTGCAGGAAAGACTAAAGAGAAAACAAAAGCAGCATGACGATGCGGCGGAGCGAGGCAGAAGGAGACTCTATATTCATTGTTTGATGATTGCTACAATACTGTTACTGATTAAAGTAAACATACCACAATTGCATCGTCATTACAAGATTCATGACCTTGAAGGACAGGAGCAGAAAACGCTGAACAGGAATTGCTCAGTGAGAATGAAGATGACCAGCCTGACAACGCAAGTGAAGACGCTGAAGGCACTTTGACTGTTCAATAATGTTTCCTTAGTGTTTTACTTTCAACCAAGTTTGGAGGTAATAGGCAATAAGTGCCCGTGTTTAAGGTCTAGGTTAGGTTCAGATTCCAGATTCCTTTCATTGTTACTTTGATTGAGGCGATGCTGAACATCAAGATGAAGACGCTGAACCTGAACCTGATGAAGACAACGATGCCGATGACGCCGATGAACCCGAATTTCCTTGGAAATTGCCTTACCTCAAGCCATATTTCGACTACAAGTCATTTTGCGGAGGAATCAAGCTTCTTTCAGACCCATCATCTCCAAATGTCACCAGATGAGAATGAGAACTGTTGATAAACTTTGTATATTCAATTCAATTCAACTATTTTTTGTTATTGATAGATAAATGCCATCTTGAATGTTTTATGTTTTTTTCAAAAATATTAATTGCTGTATCCTGCATCCAAGGCTGCCAGTTTCAATGAGTGCATCAAGTTTGGCTTGTTCGATGAAGCAGGTGTACCCGTTGACACAGCCGTCGAACCCAAAGACTTTGACTATGACCTTTTCAACTTTGGTTGGAGCCCAGATGAATCCCGTCGGCTGTGGGAGCACAACAAAGATGATCTTCAGTATTCGGTCAGGACTCGATATCATGACATTCCAGGTCTCAATGATGTGAAGAGCTGCTTTGCAAGAGCTTTGTTGTCTGCTATTGGTGCAGGTGCTTTGACACATGTGGCAAACGTTGATTTCTGTGCAAACATATTAATTACAATAATAAACATACAATAATGAATCAATCTATGTTTGTGTCTAGGCCCAGAGTGTAGGTCACATCCAGGTACACAGGTGTCTGTTCTTTTTTCCTCAGCTGTTTCTGAGGTTCAAGATGGGTAAAGCTGATCAAAGGCAAGAACTGGTCAGACTCCAAGTTCAGGAACTGGCTGGCGCCAAAGAATCATTACTCAGGTCCACGATCATCATGGCTTGGGATAGCAGAGCTGTGCTGGGGCAGGTGTTTCTTTATGAACGCAGGCGAGAGATTGATCACTGGTTTGAGTATTTCAACGTGCTTGCTGTGTCAATATCAGAAGCTCACAGATGTCTCACAAATTGGAAGCATGGATGATGTTGCTGATTTCTTGGCAAGACTTCCTCTTGATGTTGTGGTGCAGCACGGTGGCTTCTACATCTATGCAAGGGCAGGTCAGGGCATCGTTGTGCCACCATTGTTCATGATGGTGTATGTCAACAGGGGGGCTCATTTGCGATGGACCACCACTGCGATCTGGACCAGACAAAGATACAGTGATCGCAGACGTGACTGAAGCTCAGCTCAACTCCAACTCAGAGTTAGGGAATTGTTTGTTCTATTCTGTACTATACTAAAAACTATTTACTATATACTATAATATATATAATACATATAATATATTTATTTAACATATCAATCAAGCATCATATCTTAAGTTGAAGAAGATTGAAATGTTAAATTAGTGTTTAGTAATTAATTAGTGTTTGCATTGCATTTGTTTGTCTCGAGTCTAGCGGCTAGCATCTAGTCATTGTTATTCTTGTTCGGGGAATTGCACTACTGTGAAGGAGTTTCCAATTCTCTCCAAGATCCACCTGGAATCGTTTGATGTGTGCACCTTGAAGACCGTACTACACCTTTGCAAGAACTCTCGTTCTCCACAAATCGTCGTGAGCTTGGAAGCCTCACTATCAATAATTGAGGAGATTCAGAATCAATTCAAGGAGGCTGTCGAGGTCAAGACTGAGGCCCCGGATGATGATATTAATGAGAACACCTACGTGGCTCAACTTCCGAAGCAGCCGCCCCCAAAAAAAGCAAAAGCGTCATCCGATGGCCGACGAAGTCAAGCGCTTCCTTCGCGATTTGGAGCATTTGATTGCTTTGGCCAGTGTCCTTCGGAAAGAAGTTGTGGACCCACTATGTTTTCTTTTTTCTTTTTTGGTGAAACTTTATTATATATATGTGTACTTATCATATGAACCTTGTGGCCCTACCAAAGACTATCAAATCAAATCACTGGGTTACTGAGAAGTAGCCATTCTTTGCTGTCAAGGCTGGTTCAGAATCAGAATCATCTTTGAAGTCCCATCGCGCACAATGTGTCAGCACCATTTCTCGGTGGCAAAGAACTTCAGGATTGACAATGGCAGAAATCCGAGACCTTCTGAGACATCCTGAGTTTGAACACATTGACGACCACTTAAAGGGTGCATACGAAGAGATTGTGCGGGAGTGGTGCCGGTGCAATGATGATGTTCAGAGTCAGAGTGAGGCCTATTGTTTTCAGCAGTCTAAGTTGGTTCCTGTTTTTTGGGTCAATGTGTTTGAATGAATTGAACGTATGTAATCAGTAACTATTGATTTGTTATTCCAAATTCCAAAATCCCAACAATGGATGTTCTGCGCAGGCCACCAATGGTGATCTTGAAGCTGAAGTGTACAAGAATGATGCAGCTCAATCAAGTCACACCAGGACTCCGGCAAATGCTATGCCAAAAGAAACACCGACAACAGATGCTGCCAACTATCCAAAGGAACAGCAGAATAATGATGAGCAGGATGCCAAAACCAATGCACCAACACAGCAAGAGGAGACTAAAGAGAAGGATGCTGAGGAGGAACCAAAAGAAGCACGTGTGCCAAATTCAGATGAAGATCCAGCCAAATCTTCAATGGATGAGCAAAGGAAGGCAAATGTAGAGGAGGAGGAAGATTATGATAACAAAAAGGATGCACACACTCCCGCTCCAACTCCAACAGCTGAGGGGAAGGATGCCGTGACACAAGATCCAAGTGAAGATACCAAGGATACAACAGAAGCACAAGAACAAGAAGACCAGAAGAAGGAAGAACACCATGAAGGAGATGAAAAGGTACCTACGAATGATGCAACAACCACTGAGGGGAAGGACACAAAGGTTTCGAGTGAAGATGCCAAGGATTCTGCAGCTGCAGAAGCACCAGCAAAAGAACAAGAAGACCAGAAGAAGGAAGAA
>CAXAMN010026151.1:0-10123 GCA_963970005.1 Durusdinium trenchii
TGCGTATCAACTGGCCCAGCAAAAAGCTGCAAATGCTACCAGTGCCGCGGCTCAGGCAGAGGACTCCGCTCTGAATGCATCATGAAAAGGCATGCATTAGCAACACCCTTGCCATGGATAGTATCTATCTATCTCTCTATTTATCTCGCTATCTCTCTATCTCTCTATCTCTCTATCTATCTATCTATCTGTCTGTCTATCTATCTGTCTATCTATCTATCTATCTATCTATCAGCCTTTCGGTGCAAGCGGCTATTCCTGGCCACGTTTTTCGGTGATGTGATTGCCATGAAGCCACCCGGCAGCTGGATCTTTGGGGGTCCGGGCCCCCCATGGATGTCGTGCATTCTCCTGCTGACCTTGACTTTGCTACAAGCTGCTTGTCCACCGCCCGGTCCCAATTCCGTGTCCACTCTGCATCTTGGCCTTGTTGGTATGGTTTTTTTGATATAGGAGTGGGAAAGAGCAGGGTTGGCAAACGGCCCAGCGTGTGCCTGAAAGGGGTAGGGATACCCTCCTTAGGGGAAGTGAAGCACCCCCTGAACAACTGGGCGAAGGGCAAAATGGAGCCCACGGGATCAGTGACGCAAAGAAGAGAAGCTTCAAAGGGCTCAGAGGTTCCTGGCTATGGATGGCATGAAGCTACATCGAGGCAAGACGTTTTTTGGCCTGCCTGCTGTTTCGAGCTCAGCCGCAACTCCATTGCCTGGAACTGCACGAACGACCAGACCATCCAGATCTCGTATGTCCATTGTGAACATGAGCTTGACCTCTCCTGGATTCATTGAAGTTCTTCTCAGCTCCAATGCATTGATGTACTGCTTTTTCATGGCAAAAAAGTGACTGCCCTTGAGGAAGCGGATGTAGATGATCGTTCGACAATATCTTTGCGAATATGATAGAGCAGGTGCACCTGGCCACACACAGATATTGGTACATTTGCTGGCTCTGAGAAGAGGAGCAACTGTCACAAGCGGAGTATATTGCCCTAGTTGGGCGCTGGCTGATCAGGCTGCAATCTACCATATTTCGGACTGGTGTGAAGAATATGCTTTCCAATTTGACCATGCATTCACCCGAGCGTTTCCAGTCATGCATGAACTGCGCCAGAATATGCCGGCCACCGTGGTGGTGCAGCATCTGGAAAATTCAGTTTTGCCTCTGGGTGTGCAAGTTGTCATTGAGGTGCACCAGGTCCATGTGGTGATGCAAGCGCAGCAATATGAATATGTGTCTGAAGTCATCGACGGGGTTCATACACAGACTCAAGTCAGGTTGCCCTTTGAGATCTACTACCAAGCCACCCGAGTGGTTTGTTGGCAGCAGATTGAAGTCCGCGCAGGTGCGGTTCTGCAGGTACGAAGTCGCACACAGCGCGAGCTGGAGAATCCGGTGCAATCCACAGGTGAAACTGGCCCCTCGCTGGATCAGTACAGCCACACCACCTGGTCATCGTTGCCATCGGAGCCGCGGCCAATTGTTGAAGAAGAGGTGAGAGATGAAAATGAGGAACGTACTCTTCTGCATGGGGTTCATGATGTCTGAACCGGACTGCTTGACTTGCCATGTTCTCCCAGTCCTCTTTCAATGGCTGAGATTGGATTGTGAACTGGCGGCTCTTCACACCACATCTGGTGTTTGTTTTTTCCATGTGAGCCCTCTCGGAATGGAGATTGAGCACCTTGGAACTGGCAGCTTTTGTGCTCAGCAGTTCAGTCACCATGAACTTTTTCTTCTGCTCTCGCCAAAGTGGCCTTTGGAGTGGAATGTGCTTTTTACTGTTTGATTGTTGAAGGTCGAAATGACCAGTACCCAACGGCAGCGCGCCACGGTACATTGATTGACTTCAAGTCAACCGGAGCCTGTTCTCTGTGCCCCGCGTTCGACGGACCTCCGACGAGCGCCTCAAACTCAAACCCAAAACTATCTATCTATCTATCTATCTGTCTGTCTGTCTATCTATCTATCTATCTATCTCTCTCTCTGCCTTTTACAGTTCGAAGGGCTGTTCCGGCCACGATGATATCTCCCGGCTGACCTGGAGGCACTGCTGGCGGGTGTCCCAGCACCCTGAGCGCTGCCGGCTCCTACCTTTGATCTTACCGCTACTGGTCTTTGCCTCTGCTGGGTGGTTGAGCTCCTCGACTGTACCCGGTCCTAATTCCGGGCTCACTTTCACGTGCCTCGGCGTGGATTGGCAGTTTTTGGAAAGTGAGAAAGGGAAGGGTTTGGAAGACGGCCCAGCGTCTTCCTGGAAGGGAAAGGACTCCTTCCACGTTGGGATGCGCTATCCCTCAATTTCTGGGCAAAGGGCTGAAAGGATCCCCCAGGATCACCCATGCCAAAAATCGTAGCTTCCTCAGAGACGCTTGGCACTACATGGCTTCACCATGTACCATTGCCACGTCTATACTGGATCTCCAACCGTGGTAGCAGGCGTTCGCCCAAAATGGGCATACCTGCGCGTAGCTCCTGCAGGGACTATCTCAAAAGACGACCGAAAAAGGAGAATCACAGCGGTACGAAGACCCGAACACAAACATCATGCGGCAGAAGACAGAGAAACGACAGACAAGTGGTGACAGAGCGCCCAACTGAAACGGAAAGCGCGAACGAAGCTAAGCAAAAAGGGCAGCAAACCAACAAGCTAAAGAACGCAAAGCTTCACCATCCTTGTGGGAGGGGGAGGGGGAGCACAGCCAAACCTCACACCTGCTCGGAGACCACGCTCAGAATGTGGGTGATGAGCTGGAACTGTATGTCATCTAGTTTTGCTGAGACCTGGGCCGCTCTTCAGGGCATTGACGCTTTGCTCCTTCAGAGCACCCACTGGACCTTGAGTGAGCCTCGGTGTTCGTATGGATACAACATCATACCATCACCGGAGTTGAACAGGGCTGGAGGGGGCTTGTTATATAACGCCCATAAGGACATCGTTTTGCAGCTCCCACCTCAGCTTCCAGGATGTGACACTGGGCAGACTTCTTCATGTTCGATGCCATCTCTTGAAGACACAGGTGGACTTGATCAACATGTATCAATTTCCAACGGGTTCAACCAAAATCCGCAGTGAACCCATGAAACATAGACTGGACCTATGGAATCAGTTGCAACAGCTTTTCCACTGCATCCCACACCGTCATGTTCTTTGCTTGAGAGGTGACTTCAACACTGCCCTGCAAGGTTGTCAAGACGCTAAGGCCTCAGAACCTCCGCGCCTTGCTCAAAGGCTATGATTTGGCCAATCTCAGGACCCACGACTCAGCTTACAGCTGCGTGGGTCCCAGAGGTTCTTCCACCATTAAAGGCCAAATGTCATGTCAACTTCCATGCTCCAGGCTCGTGAATTGCCGGATCATCGTCCTCTGGTGGGAAGCATTGCTGTGGACTGGAAGGTGTGGGTACATGGGCAGCAGTCACGGTCACAGTGTTCCAACTCCAAACATGCTAAAGCCTTGGTGAAGGCTGCAGAAAGCCATCTCATCCCAACTGGACCACCTTTGTCCAAGAGGCCACGACGATGATTCACTCCATGCAGGTCAATAAGCTTATTCATTTGTGTCGCAAAGCCACTGATAGAACTATACCTGCTATGCCAATGTGGCTACAACCTGAGTGCCAGTCTCTGGTGGCAAGGAAATGGTAACATCTTTTCTGGGAACGTCGATGCAATGGAGATCTTCGAGGACCATTCAATCGATGGGCGCATTGTTCCAAGTTCCATCGCTTTCACAAACTTCTTCAACAACATTGTCAGAACAAACGCAGAGACCGGTTTCGGAGGATTACTCAGGCTACTGCCCGGGCTGCCGAGCAACGCATGTACGAAGCAGTTCGAGAATTGACGCCCAAACAACTCCGGCGGTCCATTCGTTTACGGGGGCAACTTGGTCAAGTGTTGAGTCCAGAGCAAGAACTGGAGATGTTGTGTCACCACTTCCAGGAGATTTTTGGTACAGAGGACAATGCTTGTCCCACGCAGTGTGCACCCTGGATTCCAAGAGAAGAAGACATTGTACGACAACTTCAAAAGACCAAACCGAGCAAGCAGTTGCGCCAGGTACTGTTCCTGGTATTGTCATCAAGCAGCTGGCCACACCTGTGGCGAGTTGCTGGAAGCCTACCTACAAACACACTGGCAACGTGCACCGAAAGTTCCCTCAAGTTGGAAAGAGAAAGTTGAGAACCCCAATGATTTGAGACCTACCGCACTTACATGTGGCCTTGGGAAGGCCATCCTGGGTACTTACATGCAGCAGGCACGAGCCTACAGATGCAGCAGTATCCAATTTTTGCATACGTTCCACGCAGAGGGTTCAAGAAGCATTGTACATGGCAAATCTCTTCTGTGATGGAGTTCGGGAGCAATGTCAGTTGCTGCGTCCAGGCCCTTGGCGCTCCTCCGTCAACAATGTGGCGGCGGCCTCCTTCTCTCCAAGGATTTGAAACAGGCCTGCGACAGGTTGCCTAGACAAGGTCTTGTTGAAGGATTGACACTGTGTTCATGCCCCTCTTCATTGCAACTGTCCTACTACAATGGCTGCGCCAGGCAAAATATCATCTGCGCCATCGAGGTCTGATTCCAACCCTTCAGGGGAGTCCGACAGGGCTGTCGAGCATCGCCGCTCGAGTGGACGGCTTTTCTCATTTATGATCTGTCAAATTGGTACCCTGCTCCACCTGGAGTCTGCCAGTGCTGCCTTTGAGTGGATTTGCTCTCACCTCATTACATATGCTGATGACTTGTTGTGCAAATGGAGCATACAACAAGTTGGAAAAATCAAAACCCAAGAAACACACAATAGTCCAAAATGGATCCAAGTGGCTGATCATTCCTCGTGTTCAAGGCCACACACTGGTCAAGATTGTTCCACATCGCACCTATCTTGGAGCCAAGCTGTCCTTCACCCACTTTGAGCAGCAAACACTTCAACGTCGGTTACATATTGCACGTATCACCTTTCACCGTATGAAACCTTGGTTCAATGGGAAGCATGTTCTCACCAGCAAGGATCGGGCAAACCTGTGGTCCACGTGGCGTCCTTTCCAACTACACTCATGGCCTTGGAAGCAGTGGCTTGCGACAGGCGGGACTTATGCTGTTATGTAATAGAATACATGCAGATGTTCGTCGAGTTGGACGTTGACCGCAACATGTCAGGCCTTGATGAACATGATTTTCTGCACCGGATTCCTATTGCAATCGTACAAATAAGAATTATGCGGGTCTTTCAGGCGCCTCCTATGCCAACACCTGCAGTGCCCTTGACCCACGCTTGTCCATACTGTCCACAGGTTTTTGACAGCTTTGTTGCGATAGCCAGAGAATCTAGAGATGGCAAGCCACAATGCAGACATTGTCAACACAAATTTACTCAATCGGCTCGACTCATCCATCCATTGAGCATGACAGCTGTTCATCCTTTGTTGTTGACAGAATCTGGAATCTGGCAGGTACCTCCCTGTGACCAAGAAGAAGTTCGACATTACATCAGCGAGCACTCATGGGAGGCACTGTTCGAACGTTCGGACCATTGTATCATTTGCGCGAGGGCCTTCCAGACAGGGCGAGACATCTTGATACATTTGGCCAGATGCCACCTTTCAACGTGGGATGCATCCAAAACCAGGATGGCAGAGATTGTGGTGCGCATAAGGCTTGCCTTGCCTGCAGGATGACGCAAGCAGCAACACACAGCTGCCACGCGATCCCACAGCTGGCCATTGTGCTCCTCATGTGTGAGCGAGGGCTGCGGTCTCAAGACCTTATCTATGAAGCGCCCACCAGCTTGGAACCTCCTAAACCTGATCCAGCACATCCTCCACCTGAAGAGGCAAAGAGGGGCTCCGGCAGCCAAAGCGCAAGACTTTCAGCCTGCCAGAGACTCAGTTGACGGCGCTCCAACTTGCAGTCACTGCATGAAGACACTGGCCTCCTTCTTCTCCCTGCGGAATCGAATTCTTCGGGAACCAGTATATCAAGCTGCTCTCAAATCCTGCTGTGTCCTTTGCGGTAGGCAATCGCGGAAGCCAGGATGTATTGCCCAGCATCTTGCACAAGATCATGCTGCAATGCGTGAACAGGCGCAGTCTCTGGAAACCAGATATCACAACACAGCAGTTGCTTGTGGCAAACCGTGTCTATGTGGCAATCACTCCAGGAAGAATGGCACAGATTCGTGATCTTCACTCAATTGGCGCTATTGCGCCTTGCTGTTACCCAGAATGATTTAGAGGAGCAGGTTGCGGAGCCATCCAATGACCCGACTGTCTACTGAGTCTACTGGAATGACAAAGCTTGGTGTCAGTTGGCCCATCGGCCGAGATCTAACAGCCTTCCTGCAAGGTTCAGCGTCAGTGGACAAGGATCCACCGGTTCGTTGGTGTTCCAACAGTACGTACAGCAAAACGGTGCGGGGCTGTGACGCCGAGGCATGAGATCCAGTGCAGCGGGCATAAGATCACCATGGTGGTCACGCAAATGAGGAACCATTGCCAATGGCTTGCAAGGATCATGGCACAAGCTGCATTGTTCACTGAGTCTCGAGCAGACACCTTTGGGAGTCTGCTGGACGGCTCCCGACCTCAATCTCTGAAGAGACCCAAGCACGAGAACGACGCGGCGTCAAGAGATACCCCAGACCAACTTCCAGGGATGGTCCAACTTCTAGCCACTTTGGCCTTGCGTCACGAAAGTCAGCTCCAAGCCATCGCGGTTCAGGACACCTTCATCCTGTTCCTTCAACCGGGAGCATCAGGCATCATCCCGCTGATCAACCAGCCACGGTCTCATGGAAGCAGGAAGTAGAGCAGAAGACGGCTACTCTTCTGCAATCACTATGATCACTCAAACGCTGCTGGACAGAATGCTGAAAGTGGCCCAGTCCCAGCCAAGCATGGAGATCTGGCAGGAAGCCCTTCGACATCAGCTCATTACAGAGAGTGGCTGCTGGAACTACCTGAGCTGGAATCAAAAAGACCGACAAGTTCAGGTGATGAACAAATCACCAATCTCGATCACCAGCATGGAGGGGTGGTCAGATTCAAGTCTCTGAAGGCCTCCGATCAGGACTCCAATTATGAAGTAGTGGACTTGAGTCCATGTGGGTTTCTCTGAAGGGTGTTGTGTTCCCCTCCCTTCAGTGCTTTTTTTTTGCGTTTTTGTGGAATGGGGCAGCAAGACCTTCATGAATTCTTGGGCCAGTTCCTTAAATGGACCAAGCCCTCGTGTGTCAACGGCTCCTGGAAGCAAGTTGCGCAGGAAGGGGATTTGATCCTGATCAAGGATCAAGGGGATCCTCACAACCCACCACCTGTGAGCGCACCGGATCACACGGAAAAGATCGAACCGGCGTGACTACCTTGGTATGCAAACCACTTTCTCAGCTTGCAGCCGCCTGGCATGCCTGCGCATTCCTGGATCACTCAGGGAGCTGGAGGTGAACCACCGTGTTTGGCTCCCAATTCATCCAGAAGTCAACTTGGGATGTGTACATCAGCCCTTCATTTTTGTTGCTGCAGTTGCCCACCATGGAATTGACGAGGCAGGTCACTTACAGGCCCTTGGCCTCGGGGCAGGATGGATGATGTTCGACGACCTCAGAGGCTCAGGTTGTTGTATCCGAACCGCCCCTGAAACCGTCGTTCTGCGGAGCTTCCCCGTCAAGGTTCGGAGAAGCATTTCGCACGCAAAAACTCAGCATTTCGTGCATCCGCTATCTTTCAATAACGCATTTCGTACGAGACTTCCTTCAAAAATGCAAGTTGCAGATGTGTGACGTGCTGTGCCTGCCACGACATCGGCGCATCGAGGTTCACAAAGTGCTGTGCGCCACGACATCTGCGCATGGAGGTTCACAAAGTGCTGTGCCTGCCGCCACGAAATCTGCACTTTGAGGTTCACAAAGTGCTGCGCATGCCACGAAAAATGCAAATTGCGCATGTGTGAAACGAAGCAATGCCGCGAGACTTCCTTCCAAAATGCAACTTGCAACTGTATGAACCGAAGCATTTCCGCGACACTTCCATGCAACTTGCAGACAATGGTAGAACAATGAACTGGAGCTACAGATCAGTGGTAGAACCATGAACTAGAGCTACAGATCAATGGTAGAACAATTAACTAGAGCAAGAGATCAATGGTAGAACAATGAACTAGAGCTAGAGATCAGTGGTAGAACAATTAACTAGAATTACAGCTAATGTAAATGTTCGTAACGCGGAAGTTCCTCTAAACTTCCATATATATATATATGTTTGTACGGTATATAACATATATATATATATATATGTACAGTTCATAGCTTTACATTCGACGTTTCCGAGAACTTTTTGTGGATTGATGAATGATCACAAACTGTTATGACAATGTTTGCTCGGAGAAAGAGTCCCGAGATCCTAAGCTAATCACAACTTGATATTCTCGATAGTCATGACACATGCGGCAAACTGTGCTGCGCTTGGCACACTGCTTTTCATCATCATCATCATCATCGTTGTCATCGTCGTCATCATCAGCCCCAGGTTAGACAGTCTGCTTGTTTTGCTCTCTTCAGTTGGTATGACTGAGATCTTGCGTTGTTAGGCTTCCTTTTCTCGCTCATCCGTCTTTCAAGGCTACGTTTGATTGCCACAGTCCCAATCCTAGTACCCAGTACCCCCGCAACTAGTTTCACCAATGTGAGGCATGTATTGATGTCGTATTGATGTCGAAAAGGTGTATTGGTTCCAAAGCTCTTGCTGACACTATTGCAGTTGAGACTGACAGCCTGATTTCTGCTGAACTCAACTGGGGAAAACTCTGAATGAAGCTGGGCGCAATGATGGAATTCCAGTTGTCGAGGTGAGTGTATATAGATCGAAGTTCCAAGTTCTTCAAGGTTTTGGGACCTTTGGCCCAAACAATACGGAACAGTATTTTCAAGGTACGAGGGTATGAGCAGTGTATTGGCATGGTTCCCTCATCGAACGCAATCATGTTTCGTAAACAACCGCAGGAGCTTGCAGTAATTTCCCTAAACATGTAGACGGAAACATTTCCTTTAATGTTTCTAGTTCTTTTGCTTCCGGCTAGAAGGTTTCGGTCACTACTGAGCTTCACTACTACTGGCTACCTACCTACCCCGTTCTTCAGGCCTACCCCCCTCCTCAAATAGAATCATTGTATCGTCGCTGGTTGATTTTTGTGTCCTTTGTGTTTTTCCCCAAACAGTTTACGGTTAGGGGTTCTCAATGCTTTAAAGAATGGTTGCCTTGGTGCTGGATGGTCTGGTCGGGTTCCCGGCCGGCTTGTCTCCCACTTCCTTTCAACAATTCTATTCATTTGTCTCCCAGGTCTGTCACTGGTGGTGTCAGGCTGGGTGCTTGTGGTCGGGTTCCCGGCCGGCTTGTCTCCCACTTCCTTCTTGTAGTCGGTTTCCGGCGGCTTGTCTCCCACTTGCATTTGTCTCAAACTTTTTCCCCAAACAGTTTACTGTTAGGGGTTCTCAATTCTTTCTTAAGATGTGTCCGCCGTTTGTGTCACTGCTCTCTTCTTGTCTCCCTTCTTGTTTGTCATTGTGTCCGCCTTCTCTCCCTTCTGTCTCACTTTGTCTCCGGTCTTGTCTCGCTTCTTGCTGGCCTTCTTGTCTCCTTTGTTGTTGGTCATTGTGTCCGCCTTGTCTCAATTCTGTAATCCTTCTGTTTCCTTCTTCCTTTTGTCTCCCTTCTTGCTTCCCTTTCTTGTTGATGTCCCAAAAGGTGGACTTGGGAATGCTTCGTTGTTGTCCCACCTGTTTGGGGCCTACGGTGGTGTAATTTGTGTCCCAGGCTTGTCACTGGTGGTGTCCTTCCTTTTCCTATTCCTATTCACTTGTCTCCCAGGTCTGTCACTGCTGGTGTCCGCCCTTTTCCGTTGGCCATGCCATGTAGCCACGAAGCATTTCTATTCATTTGTCTCCCAGGTCCGTCACTGCTGGTGCCATGTAGCATTTCTTATTCATTTGTCTTTCAGGTCTGTCACTGGTGGTGTCCGCCCTTGTCCGTTGGCCATGAAGCATTTCTATTCATTTGTTTCCCAGGTCCGTTACTGCTGGTGTCCGCCCTTTTCCGTTGGCCATGTAGCATTTCTAATCATTTGTCTCCC
>CAXAMN010026151.1:10133-93107 GCA_963970005.1 Durusdinium trenchii
ATTCATTTGTTTCCCGGGTCTGTCACTGGTGCTGCCGCCCTTTTCCGCTGGCCATGTAGCATTTCTATGCATTTGTCTCCCATGTGATTTCTTCCTTTTTGTCTTTCAGGCTTGGTGCCTGCACTGCTGTTTTCTGCCCTGTCCGCTGGAACAGGTTCGCCTGTGAAAGGCTTTTGCTCCTTTGAAAGGGGTGCGTGACTGTCTCCGGGATTGCATTCCTGCCGCACTGTGTAACTCTCTCAGCTCTGTTTTCCTTTTCAGGCAAGCGTTGGATGAATGACCGGATTGGATTTCGGCGGCGTGGCAGCGATCTCTCTGTTCAGTTGGGACGGCATACGTCAGTCACCAAAAATCAATTTCATGTCACATCCTTCGCTCCTCACGCTTCCATTTCTTGTCCTCACGTGGTCAGCTCCCCGCTGATTGAGCAGCATGACCAGCATCATGTTCGCACTTGAAGAATAATTCCCCAAAAGGTTTACTGTTAGGGCTTCTCAATTCTTTCTTAAGATGTGTCCGCCCGCTCTGTACTGCTGTGTCCGTCTCTGCCTTGCAATCCACTTACATTTGTCTCCCAGCTCTGGGCTGCTGTTGCCGCCTCTGCCTTGCAATCCTTTGCCTCCAGCTCCGGACGTCGCAAGCTCTAGTTTCGACTTTGAACAACACAAACTGTTTGGGGTCTACGGTGGTGTAATTATCAGCAAGTGTTTTGAGTTGAGTGGCTCATACTGTTGCATCGACTCATTTGGCACCGATGTGGTGAGATGCTTTGGGCACAGTAAAATGAGCCGATGATCATGTATAGGACGTAGAGACTTTAGTGCTTCGGTGTATGAATGACTGGAGCTCATTGCTTGGTTGTCGGCCTTTGACCTTGTTATTGGAGCAGTTTCCTTCCAAACCGCAGGAGGAGATGAACACCGCAGAGCAAGCGCTCAACAGAACAAGGTTTGAAGCTTCGGGTGTGAACTTTGCAAGCTCTGTGATGCAAAGTCTTTGCATCCCAATCTTGAGAACTATCAGTGGTGTAGCACCCAAGAGTGTTTCCGAAGGGGCTCGGTGCAGATTCATCGGCAACGCTTGGAGCTTGTCCAGAAATCGATGGAGGAGCTGCAGGCATGAAGACGATAGAACAGCTTTGGTCAGTTGCCTTTCACTTTTTTCTGTGTGCTTGCTGGGAGGCAAAAAGTAAGATTCTCGTGGCCGACTTTGCGACTGCAGAAAACAATATTGCAAGACAGTCCACCGATTTGAGGAGATGTTTGCAGTGACTGCTCAAGACACTCTTACAACTTACAACATAATGTTGACAGAACATTTTGCCAAGTAAGAAGTAAGACGGTCAAGGACACTGCAAGAACTGGCCAGAGTGGATGATGCTGACGTTGCCAAGGTGGGTACATCCTCCAGGTTGTTGTTATTCTTTGCTTGCTCCACAAGCCTGCGGTTTAAGTTGAATGATGGATCGAGTTCATGTGTGCCGGCTGCGTAGTTGCACGCACCTGCCTTTTGAATTCTTGCTGAGGCAGCTCAGGCCTTGGTGGAGGCTGAGGCGGACGTAACAAATGCGAAAGCGGCCTACGTGGGCAGTTTGTCGACCGCAGATGGAGAGACAATAATCAACAATAGACCGTATGAGGATGATTGGTGTTGGGAAGCGTATTAAGGCACTTTAGCTGATGCTCGTCGCCAATGTCAGCCCACGGAGCAGGAGTACCAGGCAAACTGCTTCGACAAAGAGCGTTCAACTTCCAACTGTTTGATGGGGCAATCTTGGAATGTGAGAAGAGTTTTGAGCAATTACAGTCTTGCAACCCAGCTGTTCTGGAATGAACAATATGACAATATGCAAATACATGTGTCTAGATAGTTACTTATTAGAAGGAAACTTTGATTGGGAGTCAACAAACTACACGCATCAGGCTGTTACCGCTGTGCCAATGCATTTTCTACATGACACCTTGCTGGTATTTTTTTCTGAAACAGTTGACAGTTGCATTAAATTCTGAGTGTCCAACGCAACGCCCGGTTCGTCACAATGCAGCATGGAAGGAAAGCTGTTTTTTGTGGGTAGCATCCAAGCGGAATGGGACAACAGAGGTAAAGAGGGAAGAGAATCGGTTGGAGGGCTGGAGGCCATTCCTATTTGGTTGGAGGCCATCGCTATTACTTCTTATCAGGGTGACAAACATCGCACTCACTCCATGGGAGTTCCCGGCATTTGCACTGGTGAAATCTCGACTCATCGCCCAGGGTAGATAAGCTAGAACTGACAAGATATTGCTGCTTTTGTAAGGTACGAATGAAGCCAGTTCATTTAGTGGAGTCTTTTCCAGATTGCCTAGTGTTCTTGTCGTTGGGTAGTGGACTGTGGGATTGCGTATTCGTTTCCAACCTGAAGCCTTAAAACCTGCTAGTTCAACGAACCCTTCACCACAGATCAAGTGGAGCTGCAAAGATGTAAAGAGCAAAGAGGTGTAGACTCTGCAGTATTGGGTTGAAATTGCAAGCCCCGGAAGTGCTTTTCAGCGATCCTTGGGAATGAGTGGATGCCCCTCCCCGAAAAAGAAAGCAAGCCACCAAGCAGACAAGCAAATCCGACCAATAAAGGACAGCCAGTAAAGCCAATGACGACAAATGCAGACAAAGTGCTCAAGCATTGGAGCAAGTGTGATCAAATATAGGTTTGCATTGTTCTGCGCATCACCATAGTACGGTAACTGGGCATTGCCCTGTCGTTGTCTTTGTCAAGCTACATGACAGTTTTGACATGTGGGCATTGGCTGTACAGGTGCAGAAATGACTTTCTTGTAGCTGCAAAGTCATTGGCACAGAAGCACAGGTGTATCTTCACTTCCGGGAACTTGTGAGCTTGGCAAAGCACATCGTGGTGTGTGCCTTATGCCTAACACACTTATGCTTCCGATTCCAAAGCTCTTTCGGTCCAGGTGCAACGACTCCTTGCTCTTCAATTGGCAGACCAATTCTGGGTGACACAAGATCACATTTTCCGAGACGCTCAGGCAAATGCGGAGTTGTTCGAGTGTGTTGTTCGATTCTTTTTGCGACCAAGAAGCCTTGCTACCATTCTCAATTGTCTACTATTTTTGAGGCTGCTCATGAAACTGTCCTTGATGACCTTGCAGATGGTGCCGCTGAATTACATGAACGATCAGTCGTGCTGGCAGCTGCAGACACTTATTCTTCTAGTGCGGAGGACCGATTTCAAGACAGGGCGGACAGCAGACGAATAGTGCTATTTTTCTAGAATGAGGGCGTTGCACTTGGATCGAAATATATAGCCACATCTTACAGGAGTCCTAGATTTGCACCAGGAAAAATCTATGCTTTCTCCATGAAGGGAATAACTCATACACAAATACACACCTGGTCTAAGCATCCATACCCATGTATATGAACTTTGGCCTCCTTGCATTTAACTGGGAAACATCAACTTGTTTTGAACACACAATCTCTCCAGGAGCCTGTTCAGATTGTTTGGATGTTTCGAGGATTTTCAGTTATATAGCTGCCACATCCTAATCTTGCCCGCATTTTGGCCTTTATTCCACTCAAATTGTACTGTAATTACAACTAGACGCCTTTGCTCATCTCATTCGGTATGCCTCAAATTTGCTAGCATCCATGTATCTACATCGAACTTTCATCTGTAATTTTGCAATGTAGGTGTGAAAACAGCGTTTCAAAACCCTTGTTTGACGAATACATGCCCCCTATTGTCACCTGCTTTTTCTTCACATATATTCCATGGTGGTTTGGTGGCTTTGTAGCGCCAATCTTCTCAATTCTTCTCCGATTCTCTGGCGGGAGCTTCTTCGAGTAGTGAGCTGCCAGGGTTCCAGTAATCAAGGTTCGGATCACCTGACCAATGTCCCAAGGGCGAGCCTTTGCCAACGCCAATTTTTGCTGCGCAAGTTTGTCCCCTCCGCGTGGGCCAAAAAAGCAGGCTTCATTGCTTTTGCCCCAACCGACCGCGTTAAAAAGACTTCGCATCCTTTGCAGTATTTTGTACTGAGAGGTATACAGGCAAAAGACAATGACATCACTTTCTTTAGTGATTGCTACCCTGCCTTGGGGGAAAGGCTCTGCGGAAAGTCGTCTCTTTTTCCCAAACACAAGCGAAGTCTGTTGGTTGGAAAGGGACCTACTTTTAGGTTGTATGCTGGGGCTCTCATCGAAAGGTGTTTTAACGCTGTACTGGCAACTCATAAGGGGTTAACTAATAATGCCTGCTGAAGCAATGAGTCTCTTATTCTGTAGTCACTGTAGTGGGTCCTGCAAGCAGTCCACAAGGAATTTTCTACATACATGCGAGACAAGTACAGGAAGCAACACAGGCATTTCCAGGCTTAATGGAACGCCTGTGGACTTGGACAGATTACGCAAAGATAGCGAGAGCTACTGGGAGAGCTAGTGGGGTTCTTATTTCCAGTATAGGAAGAGGTGCCCTCGTTTCAGGGTGTTGCTGCCAGATGTTTGTGGTACTTGTTGCTCGGGTTAACTTGTCTCGAGTGGCAAGAACTTGTGCCAGATGAGGTGTGTTTTGCGCTAAAGCTTGATTGGTCTACCTTTCTGTATGGGCTACCTTTGTGCAGTTTTGGACCTCGCCTGGATCTCGCCCAGAGCCATCATCCTCCTGCTGCGGCTGTTCGTGTGCTGCTGCTGGTGTTCTGCTGCTTGTGTGCTGCTGCCATTGCTTGGCTGCTTTCCAGAATTTCTGCAGCGTTCCATTTGGACTGACACGCAGGAAGCGGATGTAAATCAATCAAACCCACACTCCTTCAGAACTAGCGTTCCATTGGTCTTTGCACTCTTTGGGTCGGTCATTCAGGTGACAAACCTGAATGCCCAACCCTTGCCTAGCAAATATAGCCGTTGGCCGTAATTATCATTCATTTTCTTGCATAATTTTTGCAGCCCCGTTTCCTTTCTTGAAAAGTCTTATTGGTAGTTAGCCCCTTGTCCTTACCTCATGCTGATCAAATGGTTAACATCGACAATTACAAACTGGCAGTAAAGCAATTGAATTTGCGGAGAAAGAGCTAGGAACGAAGAGGAAGACACATATCAATAGTGCAAAATAGGACTTCAGGGTTCGAAGAGCGCCAAAAAAAAGGTGCAGCTAAGAACTGAGGTTGCCAAACAAAGTAAACCTGTACACACACTTTATGTGCGTGACAGTTTGCTCCAAAAGAGTTTGCGGCGATGACGCGCTGATACAGGGTGAGGCCTTCGCAAAATCAAGGAAGGATGAAATGCTTGAAGAAAAGAACAGTGCTTTGCAAGGAGGACACTTTTGTAAGGATAAGGTGTGGTTAAAGGATGAGACTCTTGGAGTGAAGGAATGATGCCTTGTTAAAAAAATCCATTTGCACTGACATTATTCCAATCATTTCTCCCACCCACAAAAACTTTTGAGGTCACTGTGCACATTGATACCCAAAGACCGCTTCAGTTGTGCTTCTTGCAGTTTGCTGCTCATGTGCGGTGTTTTGCCTGGCGACTCGACGTCGCTACTTTAATAACCGCAACCAAAATATGTGTCAGCGCTGACGTTCAGTTGGTGCACTGTGCTGTTTTGGACGCTGAAAGCCAGCAGCGCAGAGGCTCAGCAGGGAGCGGGCGCTTAACTGCCGTACCAGATCTCACCTCACGAAGTTCAGTGTACCTTGATTGTGCATTGAGGAGTCTGCTTTTCCGAACGGTCATTATACAACAACAGAGCCCTCGCAAGAAAACCAAAGAGCTCGTACCTGTCGCCTCTCTATACTCGAAGGACTTGTATCTGGCGCTAGCTGTGGCCTCGAACCTGATAGCTATACCGCCGGCGGTACATGGCCTCAAAAGAACTAGCGATGCCTCCAACTATGGTTGCAAGCTACTAGCTATGGCCTCTAACCTATTAGCTATGGCCTCCAACCTTTAAAAGCCCTTCGCCCTAAGAACCCTAATATAACCCTTCAAGAATCCTTAATCCTAAGAGCCCTCCAAACACCTTCAACCCCAACCCTTAACCCTAAGAACCTTTAAGGTCAGCAAACCTCAGCCCCAAAAATTACGTGAAAATAACTTCTTTGCATCTAAATGACACGAAAAACTCAGCCAACCGTTTAGCGCCTCAAAAACTTCACCCTAAGGGCCATTCACCCTAAGAACGCTTAACCCAAAGAACCCTCGACCCTAAGAGCCCTTAACCCTAAACCCTAAGAACCCTTCACCCTAAGAACTCTTTTAAGCCTTTTGCCTACTAGCTATGGCCTCTAACCTACTAGCTTCAACCGTAGCAAAAATATGTATGTCAGTGCCGATGTTCAGTTGGTGGTGCGCTGTGTTGTTTTTGATGCTGAAAGCGAGCAGCGCAGAGGCCCAGCAGGGAGTGGGCGCTTAACTGCCATACCAGATCTCACCTCACGAAGTTCTCTACTGGGAAAAAGGAAGGGCACCGTTTTCTGTCTTACAGCGCTAGGCTAACGCCCAAAGCTCGCTGTTTGCGCAGAGGTGAGTGCTTGCGCGCATGTCTAACATACACTGTACCTTGATCCTGCATTGAGGCGCCAACGGGCCACCAAAAATACCGCGTTTTGTAGGTTGCTTTTCCGAAAGGTCTGTGAATTTCCTCATCCATGTTCACTGTCTTGATGTTTTGTCTTGCCAGCAAAATGCAGTTTGAGCTTGAGAAAAGCATGTTGCTCTGAGTTCTGCGCAAGGGGCTTGCTTTTTGAAGTTTTAAAGGAGACGCCGCCACATGAACTTGTCGCCCAACTCAAGTGTTTAGTGCAAAAGCGGTTGACAGGGTGCGGCAAGAGGCATAGCCGTAAAGATTCAGGTGTGTGGTGATAATTTACAATGCAAGGCAATTCATGATATATACAACCCAACTCACACCATGTTGTCGCTGCGTGCCTGTGCTGCTTCTTGGGGCTTCTTCACGGCGACAGGCGCGAGATCTGTGAGTATAAAGAGGGTTCAGAGCACCGCGCGCAGCGACCGCGCACAGGCGCGAGTTCTGTGTGTGTAGAGCGGGTCCAGAAGCCGGCGACAGGCAAAGAGGCTCCAGAGTACCCGTTGCGAACGGCGACAGATACCGGAAGCCGCGGAGGCACCGGCGACGATGGTGACGGTATTCCAGAAGTCGGGCAGGCGCGCGGAGACCACGCTGACAGGTACGGTGCGAGTTCTGTGAGCGCAGAAAGGCTTTGGGGGCCGCGCGGGTACGCGGCGACCACAGCAGCAGGCACGAGTTCTGTGGGTATAGGAAGGCCTCAGAGGCCGCACACGCACGCGGCGACCATGGCCACAGGCACGCGGTCTGGGAGTATATAGAGGCTCCAGAAGCCACGCAGGCGCGCGGCGACCACGATGACAGATACGAGCTCTGTGAGCCAGAAGCCGCGCATCCCGCTGAGCCGCCCACGCAATATCCGCTATTCTGGGTCAAACAAGCGGTCGGAAGGGTGGAAGCAGCCACTTGGATGCCAGATCACTGGTGGAAACTGCGAAGCGTGGCAGGGACTGCTTGGAACCCTCAGCATCCCAAGCGCCACCCCGCCAGGCGTAAGCTAGGCGGGTTGGCGGCCACATTACAATATATTACAATAATAAGAGTCATGCTTCCTACTGGCACTGGTTGTGGGTTAAAAGCTGGTCTGGATCAGGATCAAGAGCAGGCCTTTCTAGAAGCACAAAGCCACTTCATCAAGAGCCAGGAGAATGTTGTAAGCTTTTCTCCGCGCTGCAGCAGAAGCGCTTTTGCAAAGCCAGCGCACTCCAGGAGAAAGTAGATGAAGTCTTGGCATTGAGACGCAAGGTGGGATGGAGAAAGGGGGTCTTCTTCAAGCCTTCTCAACGTGAGACCTGCACCTTATAGATTACAAATAGATGTTGGAAGAGCAATATTGTGGTGTTGAACTGACATCCAACACTATACCATTTTTTAACATCTTCAAGTCCAGCTTCTAGCTGTTTCTGGGGTGTAGTTTCTTGACTGCTGTCGTTTTTTGTCCAACATGGGCTGAGTAATTGTTCCTCATTGACGGCTAGAATTTGGTCATTGACCGTTGGTTGCCGAGCTTGTGGTGGCGACAGCCCAAAGCAGAAAATGATGCACTCCCGATGAGGCTGACTTCGCCGCATCTCACCAATTGAGTGTGTACGGCAAAGCTGCAGAAAATCTGGATCTTGCCAAAAAACATCTCCACAACAGGAGCGGTGAAGTTGGCTTGCCATTGCCACCAAACCTCGACCTTTTGTTTGGTTGTCAGTGGTGTAACCAAAAACTTTTGGAATCTCCTGTTTCAGACAACATGCCAATGTGTGAAACTTCAATGCTCCATTGAGGAGAATGGCATTGGAGGGAGCAACCAATCAGACAGATCAACTGGAAAAGGTCAGAGCCTAAGGGCACGGTCAGAACGAAGCAAGGCTATATAGGCACTTGTTTCAAAAGGTTGTCAACCTCTTCACGAAAGTTAGCAAGGAAAGGGTTCTCGACCAAGTTGCTCTCTGAACGAACTTTTTGGACGTTCTCTGGAGATGTCTGTCTTGGGATCCCTGCGATGGTTTCTCTTGGTGGCCGGTGGGGGTCGACTTTTCGTATGCCACGCAGTCCCAAGTTTACATGTGATCCAGGCAGAGGCTTCCACAGAGAAACGATACCAATTCACTACAAAAGGGAACACTGGATTCGATTTGCATTGTTTTTCATGTTTCCTGCTTGAAGTTACTTTGGTTGGTGGCTGCGTTTGGCTTCACTTGTCAAAACACATTTGACAGGCTTGCAGCCCAATGCGAATGAGTTATCGTGAATTTCACGCTCGTATCAGGACCTCCTAGCTGCCATTCAAGCTGAAGCGATGGCAAACGAGTCTTTGAGGGCAACGAAGGCTCAATTTAGGCAGCGTTGCTCAAGATTTGCTTTGGGCATCCTTCTTTCGAGGTGTGGCAGAAGGAGTTCAACGCCTCTTTGCAGCTTGAGAGGATTCAAAAAAGTCAATGTCAACTCCTGTTGCTGATTGAGCATTCTGCAATGTCCCCTTCGAAGGAAAGAAGAAACTCTAGTTGAAGCCAAGCATGAAGAGGACAAAAAAGCTGCCGCAAAGGTCGGTCTGATGTCATGTTTGGCCGTGTCTTTTTCTTGTTGGTTTCTGAGCGTGGAGGCCGAAGTATCCAAACATGAAGCGCGGATGCGGACATTGTTGGAGACACATAAGCGGCACTTGGCACTTCTTGATACTCAGGTAGGGTGTGGAGGAACACGCAGGAAGGCAGCGTCACAGGATGCTTTGACTGCCAGTGAAACCATGTCATGAACGCTGTTTTATTGCTGCATCTACAAAGCATTTAAAAATAGACATGGTCAGACCCACCCAAAAACAGCCAATCCATCCTTGGCGGATGCAGTCTTGATGAGCCGTAAGGTTCTTTTGCAACGCTTTTGCCTCATTTGCCAGAGTACAATATTTAAAGATATTTAAAGTACAGAAGCAGGAAATCCTTGTCCTTTTCACAGCGAACGAATGAACTCTCTCGGAAAAGTCATTGAATCAACCAATCTGAATGCACTAAATGCACCCTCAAGGCAGTGTGGTTCATGGCGTATAAATTTGATAGGCTCTCTCGCAGGTCGAGCTTCCCCAAAAAGACAAAGCAAAAGCTGAGGCACCAGCGGACGAGCTCCAGAGAGTTCCTGACAGTGTGACTTTGTCAATTTTTCTGTAGTATATAATAGGCCAAGATTGCTTTCGACGCAGCTGAAAAAAACGTCGTGGAGGCGCAGGTGCAGCCGGGATTCATCAGCTGCAAATTTTCATGTTGCTTGGGAGATACTACTTTTAACGCACAAAGTTTCCTGCCAGTCAAAGCTGGACGGTCTCGTGAAGACGGAAGCCGAGACGCACGTAAAGATCTCTGAAACGTACGAGGAAGGGAGGTTCAGTTTTGCTTTTGTAAATTACAGTAGGTTTTGTTTGTGCTTCTGTTGAATGAGTTGAATGAGGGGATTGAGTGACATGAGTCAGGAGTTGAATCGGCTGAAGATCGAGCACACTGAAGCCGAGAGGGAGTACCAAGACCAGGAGAGTTGGAGATAGGGTTGAATCAATCGGTTCTCATGCACCAAGTTTGTGGCAGCTGCTGCAATAGCAGTGCAAGCAAGCTACAGAGCTGTAGTGTCTCGAGAACTGGCAGTTGGTTCTGAAGAGCTCCAGAGGCACACTTCATAGAATCTGTGCATGCCTTCGCAAGTGTTGACCATTTTCATGTATTGATAATTCACAGAGCGCCCCAGTCTCCTTTTGTTGAAACGCTTCAAGCGGCGCTTCTTGTTTCGTGGTGATGCACTGACAAGTAGGCGGCGATAGAGACAATTTTGCAATCACTTTCATTGCTGAAATAATCTGCAGACTTTCTGGAATTAATATTCCCAATTCCTTTCTCATGATGTACATGCTTTTCGTTTCAGGACCCTGAAGACAGGAAAAGAAGTTTTACAACTTCACTACAATAGGGTCAGGTGCATAAGCCACCTTGCAGGAGTGGAACCTGAAAAGATGTGCAGATTTTCCGTGCTGGCTTTGACGCAAACAACGTTACTTCAGAAGAACAATATTAATATATATACATATATATATATATGGGTGCTCGCTGATTAGGCTTAGGGGGTCCCTTGAAGTACCATTAACATAAACAATGAGAGTCACACACACGCACAAGTCAAGAAGTTGCTACCGCTCGAACTTTGTTGTGACTGAAAACCAGTTGTCTGCAACATAAAGCCAGAAGACACCCAAAAAGCAAACAAATCATGATCTGGAAACTATGCCCAACCCTAAAGCCAGAAAACACAAAATAACAATGATCTGGAATCTATGCCCAATCCTAAAACCAGAAAACACAAAAACCAATGATCTGAAACTATGCTCAACCGAAGCCAGAAAACAAAAGAACAATGATCTGGACACTATGCACAAAAAACAATGCGACTGCCTTAAGCAGAGTGGCAAGTTGAACACCAAGCAAGAATGCACTTTGTTTATCGTTGTCAACCTCTAGTTATTGAAGCATAATTGTTTTCACATTCTTCAAGGTAATAATGTCATTACCAATATGACAAATGCATTAGAGCTTGTCATTGAAAACACATGATTGTGATTTGGTATACTCCCTGCACATCAATAATTCCCTACTTCATATTCATGTTTTTCCCAAACAGCTTTGCTGTGAGGGGTTCTCAATTCTTGCATAGAAACGATGCTGGGCCAAGATGATTCCCGCCCTTTGTTTCCCCTTGTCTCCCATGGCGTGTCTGGATGCTGGGCTGAGATGATTTTGCTTTGTCTCCCCTTGTCTCCCATGGTGTGTCTGGATGCTGGGCTGACATGATTTTGCTTTGTCTCCCTTTGTCTCCCCTTGTCTCTCATGGCATGTCTGGATGCTGGGCCGGGATCACTTTGCTTTGCCTCTCCTTTCCTTGTCTCCCATGGCATGTCTGGATGCTGGGCTGAGATGATTTTGCTTTGTCTCCCTTCCTCTCCCCTTGTCTCCCATGGCGTGTCTGTATGCTGTGCTGAGATGATTTTGCTTTGTCTCCCTTTGCCTCCCCTTGTCTCCCATGGCGTGTCTGGATGCTGGGCTGAGATCTTTTTGCTTTGTCTCTCCTTGTCTCCTCTTGTCCCCCATGGCATGTCTGGATGCTGGGCTGAGATGATTTTGCCGACCGCCGCTGCTGTTTGGGGTTGATGCTGGTGTATTTTTTGCTTTACAGTTTCTTAATCTGACTTGATACACGTTTACAAGTCGTATTTCTGAATACCTTGATGGTGAAAGCATCACAAAGCACTATGTACTGTAATGCCAGCACGCTTCAGTTTAAAGTAGGCTTTACACATTGAAAACATGGTGGTGTAAAGCAGGCTCTTTGATATATTTGTATCCACTTTGTAATGGTGCCTTATCCTTCAAATACCGTAATATGCTTCCTGTTCAATGTTCACGTGATGCATGGCAACTATGGTTTCCCTCGCTTTTCTTATTCAACTTCTTCCCAAGTCACTACACTTGCACATATATGAGCTAACGCCCTCGGAAGTAAAGACGAAACGAGGGGGAACGACTTTCTTCGTAGGCTTTGGGCTCACAGCTGATGCAAGCGTGTCGGTTGTGTGGTTTCCTAACTGGAGAGAGTGTTTCGACTTGTCCCTTTTGCCGAGCCAACAATCGTTTTTGGAACACCCTGGGTCGATTTCCTGCCAGGGCTCGCGGCTGGGCTTTGAACTCCCTGAGGGTTTGGACAAGCGTGCTGGAGGAAGAGCTGGAAAGGGTGAGCGAGGCAGAAGCTCGACAGCAAGCCGCTGAGCAAGGCAGCGACCCCCAAGAGCAAGGGGGACAGAAGGAGGCTGGACTGTGTGAAGTCGAGGTCCAAGAAGAAGGGAAGACTTCGAGTGGATCAAAGGTCGCAAAGGAGGAGAAGAGAGAGAGAGAGAGCGGCGCAAGAGGAGCAGGAGCGAGAAGAGAAGGGACAGGTCGCGCAGCAAGACGCGGAAGCAGAACCCATCGCCCGAGAGAAGTTGAAGAAAGCCAAGCCCTCAGTGAGACCACCAAAGACCCCGTCTACGTCTCCATCATGGGTAAGGAGAGGACCGCCTCCTAGCCTAAAACTCTTCCAGTGGAAAGAAGAGAAGGAGCGCCGGCGCCGATCGCGCATCCCACTGGCAGTCAGTCGCGTGTGGCAAAGGCAGCCCCAGTAGTGGGGAACAAACAAGGCCAAGGGAAGGAAGAAGAAGGAGGCCCAGTACCTCTTCCTCAAAGCTTCAATGGCACCAAAGAGGAGACCAGCTGCAGCAGTTCTTTACGGGCGTGTTGGAAGAGCTAGGCCAGGAGACGGTCGAGAGCCTTTAGCCCCAGGAGAATGGGGAAAGAGGGCAGGACATCGAGCTGGAGGTGGAGTTGCAGGGCGCAAGTACAGAAGCGATCCTGCAGTGGGTTAGTGGAGCAGCAGTGAAGATGATGAGGCTGCATCTTTGTGGATACAAGTGCCCGGATCGACTGGATGCTGAGGACCTGTCGTGGATGATGAACCTGGTGGACGAGGAGAGGGGCAGAGCAGGAGGCCACCCCCCAGAGCCGCCTGGGGAGAAGAGCAGAGCAGAGGAGAGGAAGAGAAGGATCGAGAAAAGGAAAGAGGCCGCAGCAAAGAGAAGGGCCAAAGAGCAGCGGCGAAGAGAAAAAGAAGGATGGAGGCTGCAGGAAGATCTTTGAGAGGGGAGGCAAGAAAGAGCTCCCTCGGATCTATCGGGGGAACGGCGATCGACCCCGATCTTCGCTACAGGTGGAAATTTGCAGCCAAGGCTGCAAAAGAGGTGAAGAAGAAGCGCCGGAGCTCCTTGAGCAGCGGGCCCAGCGGCAGCGGCGACGAGAGCATCGAGCCCTGGAGCAGCGTGTGCGCAAGATGTGGAAGGTGGCGCCAGGCGCCTTGACAGCGGCGGCTTTCTGAGCCGGCAGACGTTTGCGCTGTCCTTACCATAGGCCTCTTCGACGGGATCGGAGCTTTGAGAGTCGCAGCCGACGATGGTCCGGTCATGGGCCAGTCGGTTCTCTTCTATTAGTCATGTGCGACGCATCAAGGAGTTGATCAAGCGCCACTTTAGCCTTGGGCTCAGGTGAAGTATCTGGCTGAGAGCGCAGCCTCAATGGATAGGTGGACCGAGGGATCATGTCAGAAGACTTTCGCGATTGGCCTGTGATGATTGACTCAAGTGGGGTTTCTCTAGCCCGAAGACCACGACTCTATCGGATGGATTGAGGAGTTCGTGTTCACCTCTAAAAATGGCTTCCGAAAGTTTTGGGTCTAGTGAGCTCGACGCCCAAGTGGATGCCCAAAGCTACCTCGCTCCGGCGTGCAAGAAGGTAAGGCGGCCCAGGTTTTTCCCAGGACGACGACCAGCGGGACTCGACAGGTTGACTGCTGAGGAGAAGCAGGGTTGGACGCAGGACAAGTTCCGATTTCCACCTTACCAGTATTCCCGTCGCCTCCTAGACCATCCGACGGACGGCGAAGCAACGGCATGGGAGTGAGGCGCGTGAGGAAAGAAAGAGCCCCATAGGCAATATGTGGAATGTGACGGTGATCCTGGCACGCCTGGCGAGCGCATTGTAGGGCTGTGTCCGAGGCAGAGCCCCCAGGACGCAGTCGAAGCCACGCGACCTGGGGTCCGTGCCATTGGAGGAGTGCTGCAACGCCAAAGCATGAAGCGTTCTCAACGAGAAGGAGAGCGAGGGGAGTGCGAGCTAGTTGCCAAACCCCTAAGCCTGGTTAGTTTGAAGGGAGAAGACATCATGATCCAAGCCCCCAGCGCAGAGACGCAATACCATCGCTCGCGCGTCAGTTTGCCAGCTGCCCTATGGTCCTCAAGAACAGTGATGGGATGGCGTTGGAGAATCCGGTCCAAGTTCATCCACATGGTTGACAGCCTTGTCTGTCTCCATTCGCTATCCAGGGGCAGAAGTAGTAGTAGAAAACTACGCCACGCCATCAGCCACGTCAATGCCTTGTTACTCGCCTCGGGCTGCCATGGGGGTATGGGCCTGCGTCCATACTTGGCGAAAGAAATTCGCTCATTTTGGCCTGCGGGACCACTCCTTTCGTCCCTACAGCTTGAGGAGGGAGGTGCGACCTCTATGGGTCGCTGGATCGCATACTCCTGTTGGGCAGGTGGCAGCCCGCCAAGACGGCTAGAATTTATGTAAATGAAGGGCTGGTTGGAATTGGATCAACTTGAAGAAACTAAAAAACTGGTTGGTTGGGTTTGATTACCCATTGCTTAGTTTGGCAACCAACCACGATTATGGCGTACGATGGCAATCCTACATGAAGTCAGCGAATTGTTTAGACCAACAGTTCAATCGGTCTTGGAACACTCCCCCAAGGGCCTTCCTAATCGGCGCCCGTGAACTGACTATAGTGAAGGGAACTGGTTCTGCTAAGCAAGCAGAAGATGAAGAGTGGCGCAAATGGACAATGCAATGGGTTGCTGCTCTTTCACCTTTTCTGGCAACTGCGCCGGCCTTTGATTCTTTGGGCGATCTAGCTACTGATTCTCTCAAACAAGTCTTGCGCTCCAGAGCAGGAGCTACTCTTCGTCGTCACTTGCCCGGGTGGCGGCTCTGGACAGAATTTGCCAAGAGCCACAGGTGGCCAGTGTTCGCTCCCCCGCTTTCAGACTTGGTCGCTTTTATCCGAGCTCTTGTAGAACATGGCAAGACTGTTGCTGGGGCCAGAACAGTGTTGAGTGGGCTAAAGTTTGTGGCAAGCTTGTTGCGCTGGGATGATTGGTTAGCGTCACTCTCCAACTCCATTGTGTTGGCTTGGTGCACTAACGATAAGCATTTGAAAGCGCGGAAGGAAGCGGTGCCACTCCCCCTGCACGCGCTTGCAGCAGTATTGAACGATCTGCAAGATGAAATCACTCAAGACACCTTGGATCTTGTTTCCTTCTTGATCATGGTCTGGGGTGCACTCAGATTCAGCGACCTGCAACGAGTCGATTGTCAGTCCCTGCAGATCCAAGATGGCGTTATCCGCGGGAGTTGTTGGCGAACCAAAAGTTCCAAAATTGGGATGCCATTTGGTTTGCTCTGTCTTGGTATATACAGCTCCTGGCAAGCCGCCGCCCATCGACTCCAAGAAAGCGTGCGAAACTGTGATTATTTGTTCCCTGGTCCTTCTGGGGCCAGAGCAAATTTTTGCTACGCTCTTGGAAGATTGAGATATCTCCTAGTCAACGTTGGTGGCATCTCTGCAGAACAAGCATCAGTTTACACACTGCATAATTTGAAAACGACAGCTTTATCTTGGGCCTTGCAGGTCGATGTCAATGCTGAACAACGTAGACTTTGGGGACATCGTCGAGCCAAGGATCCAGGTTCAAGCATGGTGAGCAAATATTCTCGGGATGATGTCCTGCCAGCGCTACGGGGGCAGCTGAAAGTCTTGCAATGCATCGGCACGCGGATGGGCGCCGCTCACTCCGCAAGCGCGTGGGGCAAGTGTGCCTGACCCTGAACGACAGCTGACTTCAAAGCTGGCGCCTTTAGATGAGTTGCCACCGGGTCTTGCTGCGTTTAAGCCCGCTGCCAAAGACATTGAATCGGAAACTGATTCCGATACTTCTTCTAGTTCTTCTTCTGACTCCGATGCAAGTTCAAGATCATCGTCCTCTTCGAGAAAGGAGACAGCAGATGTGAGCGCCATTCAAGCTCATAAAGTAGCCACTGGGGTCTACATATCGTCAACAGATCGACGTCTTTCTTTCATGCCGCAGTGAGCATTGGTGATGGAAACTTTGGGCGTGCGCGCGCACCTGGCAAGCTAAAGCTAAAGCAATGGGAAATTTGGCATCGGGAGCCCGGTGATGCTGATGAAATTTTGCTGCCTTGCGCGTACCTAGCCTGCGCGCCACACCTATGACATCAGTCGCGGTTGGTTTGGATGAAAGAGGCGACTGAACAACATCTTGGTGTTTTGGGATGCAGGGGCTGTTGTCCCGCCTGGCTCGTAAAGCCATGTCTGGCTGACTGGGCCACATGCACACCAAGCGAGAAAAAGAAGCCGCGCGTGGGTCCCTCACTTGAGTTCTAATACACACCCCTTTTGCTAATTGAGTTTGTAGAGGTTTAGTTGTCGTCATGAAATAAGAGAACTGCGCTCTCTAACTCAATTGCAAACAAAACTTTATCTTCGGTTCACCCAGTTCAGCTGACGCTACCTGAGTGGTTGTTTGGTTCTGCGTTCCGCCGTGAACTCAGTTCCCGTTCTTGGTTGCTTGTTTCTTTCCTCACCCACCGGCACCGAAACAGCCCGGGATGGTTTTGCTTTTGGTTTGGACCTCGTCTGGGTCTGATCGCCCGCTGGAGATTTAGGGTGCAGCAGGGTATGCGCTGCGTTGACCCTCGTCAGGGTCTGATCTCCCGCTGGAGATTTAGGGTGCCGCAGGGTATGTGCGGCGTTGACCTTCGTCAGGGTCTGATCCCCCGCTGGAGATTTAGGGTGCCGCAGGGTATGTGCGGCGTTGACCCTCGTCAGGGTCGGATCTCCCGCTGGAGATTTATTGCTGGAAAAGTCAGGTTTGGAACCGGCGATTCAACAGGCTTTGCAACGCCGTGGATTCCTTACAGCAGCAGACTTCTATTGGTCATTGCAAGCGCAAGCCGAAGAGACCTTTGAGGCCATCTTGGTGGAAGCCAAAGTGGGCGTCAGTCAAAGTCCATCCGCGTTGCTGGACGACTGCGTCGTCTCCTCAATGATTGCCAGAAGGTGTGCGAGGACAAGAGCGCTCCGACCCCAGCTGATCCCGCCGCTGGCGGTAATGCGACAGCCGCTCAACATTCCCTTTTTGGCCTGGCACTTGGACCTCGTTTGAGCGGAGATGCTTTGCAAAAGCTTTGGGGAGACTTCCACACTAAGTACCCTGCTGAGGTAGTAGAGGGCGAAGCTCGGCCATGCAAGGTGCTCATCCAAACTATTTACGCCCAGAAAAGCAACAAAGAATTAAAATTCATTCCTTGGAAAAACATCATCAGCGAGCCTCAATTTGATCGCGCTAGACAGTTGATCGCCAAGAAAGACAAATGTCTCCTTGACATTCTTGCAGACGCCGCGGGTCAGGTTGATTCGCCGGATATCGACCCCAGCCCTTCCCCTTTCGCTGTTCAGCGTTTGTTGCTGCTTCGCAGCACCACTTGGGCTTTGGTTGGTTGGTGCCACCTGGCCAGCGCCAAGAAATTGGCGCACCGATTTGTGGAGCTCTATGCCCAGACTGGTTTGGCCACTTTGGGCCTTCGCCCTCCCACCTTAGGCGAAGCAGAAGCAGTGGACGCGGAAATTTGCAGGACTTTAAACATTTTGCAGAGCGCAGACTTCACATTGGATCAAGCTCTCCATGAGATGATAGAGGTGCGTTGCAGCCTGAATGTTTTGTTGCAGCCTCGCCCCAAGGTCATGGCGACAGATACATTCAGGCCCCTGACCAAGAAGCCAAAGCTGCCTCAACCGCTACCATATAAGCGGGCCCCCAAGGCAAATACCAAGCAGCTTTGCTTCCGATTCCAAGCCGGGATGAGTGCAAGTTTCTCCACCAATGTGAGAAGTGCGAGCTCTCAGCATGGGCGCTACGCTTGTCCGGAATTGGGCAAGCACTAGGGACATCTCCTCACCCCTGCTGTTGCAGCTGAATTGAGCAGGGGTGAGGTTGTTGGTGACGCGATTGCTGCACCATTTGACATTAGTTGCGATGCAATTGCTGCACCTTTGCCGCCGGCTTTGCGCGCTTGTGGCTATGCCAATGCGGCTGATGTCATTGTGACCTCTGCGAGCCATCGCGTCATCCAGTTGAAAGAAGGAGGCGGCCTGACAAGTACATTGGACTGGCAAGTGCCGCCACTCGCTGCCTGCAAAGGGTTAGGCAGTGCTTGTGGAATTGCATGCCGGCCAATAGCTTTGCGCGACTGCGGCGCCGGACATCCACACCTTCGGCAGATCCTTTGTTTTCAACGGAGGAAGTGCATAGAATGCGGCGGGAAGTTTGTGCTGTTTTACAGGTAGATCCCGCTCGGGCTCTACAATCGTTTGAGTTGACGCCATATTTGTTCAACCTTCTTTTTACCATTGCTCATTGCATGGGTGACATTGATGCTGACTTATGTGACACGCTCAAGAGTGGCGCCCCGACGGGCGTGAGACGGCGGATCCCTCCTTCTGGAGTTTGGCCACCTCTGCTTAGCGATGATGAATCCGTGCCGTGCCAAGAGCCTTTGCAATTGCAGATCAGTGCTGGCAACCATGCATCGGCAGTTGCCGAACCTGCAAGACTTCTTGCCTTGATCGACAAAGAGATTGAATCTGGCTACTTACGTGAAGTGCCCGGTGGTCTTGCCGGTTTGCAGCACCAGTTTGGGGATCCCTTGCAAGCCCAACCGCCAAATTTAGTGAACGCGTGGAGGTGCCAAGCCTCTATCATTTTGGAGCTGCTATCAGCAGACTACAGTCCAAACCGGTCGACTGGTGCCTCACGTCACTGGACATTCGCGGGGCCCATCAAACCATCAGAACACACCCGTCAGACATTGGTTTCTCCGCCTTCATCTTCCAAGAGAGTGCGTTGGTATACCTTGTGAATCATTTCGGCGCCTCATGGTCGGCCTACTGGTGGAGCCGATTATCCGCCATGCTGATTCGCATGAGCTGGCACAAGCGCATAGCTGGAGTTTACATTGATGATTTTCTCTTATTGCTCCCAAAAGACTCTGCTATTCAACTTGGTTCCTTGGTGATTGCATTCTTGCAGGTGCTAAATGTGCATCTTTCATGGAAAAAATTGCAAATGGGACAAAGCTGGAGTACTTGGGCTGGCGCTTGCTTTTTGATGAAGGTTTTTACGCTACAATCACAGAAGCAAAACTGCAACGGGTCTTCAAGCAAATCAACTGGTGGCTCCTACACCCCCGCCGGGTGTGCCGAGAAGAATTGCAGCAATTTCTTGGGTTGGCGATTTGGGCCATGCAGGTTCACTTGTTGTTGCGCCCCTTCCTTGCGCCGCTCTTTAGAGCGCTCCAGCTATTAAAATCCAAAGCCTTGGTGTGCAACAACTTGAAGAACTTGCTCAGATCACGGACGCAAAGCTTGAAGTGATTCAGGATGCACGTTTGAGTGACGTGCAAATCTTCTTGTAAGGACGCAAGTGAATTGCGTCGATTGTTGGAGCAACCCAAGCTCACCCATGGGCGAGTATGGGTTCGTTTCTCCGCTTGGGGCCGACCACTGCTTTGCGTGCTCCGCAGACACCACCGCTCCGCCAATTATCCATTTGCTGGCAAGAACCCACCTTCTCTCTGCTGCAGCCTAAAGCGCTGCCAAATGGGGATGCAGACGCTTGGGCAGACACTTACGTGGGAGGATTAGGTGGATGGTTCTATGATCGCTCGCGCAAATTGCGGTGGTTCCACCTGGAGCTTCGGCGAGAAGATATTCCGGACTCTTGGGATTGGCCTGACAGTATGCAGCAGGGCATTTGCGCACTAGAACTTCTAGCGCAACAAGTGCTGACGCAACTGGGCGGGCAGTGTGGAACTAGAGTCACAGCTCATTTGGGTCAATTCTGCGACAACATGGGGGTGGTCGGCTGCCTTGCGAAGGGTCTTGGCATTAAATTCCCAATTGGTGCTGCCTTGATTTGCCTTTCAAAGACTTGCTTAGAGCTAGGGTGCACGCTAGAGGTGAGCCACATTGCAGGCGAAAGGAACGTGGATGCAGATCTGCTCAGCCGCCTAAATTGCGCTGCGTCCGAAAGGCCTTGCGGGGCCAAGTTTCCTGCAGACCACCGCGTGCAAATCAGTGCAGCAGAACTTCTTGAATCTGGCAGCAGTAAATGCCTCGAGATAAGTGCTCATGCGCACTGGGATGCAGGGGCTGTTGTCCCGCCTGGCTCGTATAGCCATGTCTGGCTGATTGGGCCACATGCACTCCAAGCGAGAAAAAGAAGCCGTGCGTGGGTCCCTCACTTGAGTTCTAATACACACCCCTTTTGCTGATTGAGTTTGTAGAGAGTTTGGCAACCAACCACGATTATGGCATACGATGGCAATCCTACATGAAGTCAGCCAATTGTTTAGACCAACAGTTCAATAGGTCTTGGAACACTCCGCCAAGGGCCTTCCTAATCGGCGCCCGTCCATATATTTGTATATAAAAATATATATAGTACATTCCGCCAGGCTCAAGGCTCAAGCCATTTCAGCATCAAGCCGCTTGCCTTACGGGCAAAGCGGACAAGAACCTCGGCGCGGACGCCTCGTGCTTGAAGAGACCAAAGGCCAGGTCGGGTTCGGCGCGGTGAACATGCGGCGCCGTTACCGAGTTTGCAGCCATTGCCACTCCAGCTGGATATGGGAAGATCGCCTCCTGGGGAGGCCCAGCGTGGCATGCAATCAATGCGCAGAAAAATGGCAGCAGGGCCTGTTGCCTGATTTGAAGAAAAGAAAAGGATCAGCTGGGCAGGGTGGAACTTTGCAGGTACAGGCCAGAACTGGCCAAAAAAGACCTACAAGGAGGCCTTGCTCGAAGCACCGCCAGGTCTGACTGGAGGCCAGAGAAAGAAGAAAACCAAGCAAGGAGCTGACAAGGGCATCCACAAAGCGCTGAAAGAGCACTGGGCTCAGCTTCCAGACAGCTTCAAAAGCCAGTGTACAGCCATGGGGATTCAGGTGGTTGAACCTCCGGCCACGCAGGATCTTCCCTCCCTCATCAAGGAGCACCTTCAGAGCCTTCCAGCAGAGCTCAAAGAGGCGGTAGAAAAGATCGTGGAACCAGAGAAACCAGAGCCTACTTTGTCCTCCAAAGTCAAGCAGGCTGTGGGAACCCTCAAGCAGCTTTCAGAGAAGAAAGCGTCCCTTCAGATCAAGGCAGACGCAGTGAAGGCCCAATACACACAGCTGCTTCAGGATTTGAAGGAGCTGCAAGGGAAGATTGAGGTGGCGCAGAAGGAGTTGCAGACCACGACGCAGCAGTACAACCAGCAGCTCGAGCAAGAAAAGCAGAAAGATGCCGAAGAAATGGAAGAAGAATTGTCTCCGGAAGCACTCATCACTGCAATGGCCAGTGTTGGACTGCAAGCCACCTCGGCCCAAGTCCAGGATTTGGCGGCAAAGCTCGTTGAGAGTGCAGCAAAAAGGAGAAAGTGTGGGTAACCACCAGAGGGTGGCAACAGACACAAAAGGGGAAACTATATACATCCATGCTGTGGAACTGCAAACAGGGGTGTTTTGAAGTTGAAACAGATGGACGTACAGCTTTTGGCTCAGGCCAGGACGGGGGCAGCCTCACAATGGCCGACATGGGGCAGCCTGAGGACTCTCAGGCAAACCTGGATCCATACCCAGGTTTTTGGGGAGGGGCTGGTGACCATGGGGCCGCCACGGCGCCTAGTGACGACGAAGTAACATCACCTCAGATGGTTGGTGTACAAGGACCTCTTAGTTCTTTGGACTATGTGGTTCAAAATCTCCAACGCAGGCTGGGCAATCCGAGAAATCGGTGCTATGCCAACTCGGCTTTCCGGCTCTGGTCATGGGCAGGCAGTTTCATGGAGGGGCCGAAACTATGGAACCGCACTGCACAGGCTGTAGCTGAGGCCCTAAACAAAGATGATGTGGTCCAGTTGACGCAGCTGGACGGGCTTAGGCCTTTGTGGGCGAAATTTGATGACGAACAACAGAATGATGCTTCTCATTTCCTGCAGGAGCTGGTTGATTTGGCTGATTCCAAGTCGGTGATTTTGGGGCATCATCTAGTGGACTTCAACCAAAGAGTGCATCACAGGAAAGTGTTTCCGAAGCATCTCATTTTCCCAGACCAATCTGGTTCAGAAGAGCTGGAGCAACTCATAGGAGAATGGGCAAACACCCAGGAGGGTCAGGTCTTCGATGGCGATGGTTTGTGGGTGGCGCAAATTGGCCGCTATAGGCAGGTCGATGGGAGGTGGACCAAGCACCACAGGCCTTTGAGAGTTCCTTCGATTTTCAACCTGCCCCTCACTCTGGATGGCAATTCAACACGCACCAAGCAATACTCTGTGGTTGGATATCTTTGCCATTCAGGCAATGCACATCAGCATGGTCATTTCTATGCGGTCTTCCTGTACATAGGAATGAGTTGGATTGTTGATGATGGGGCCTTCCCTAAAGCAGTGGCGCAGATCACTGCTGAAACTCAGAAGCAGATCGTGCAAGTTTGGGCGGTGCCATCAGAAATCTTACTGCCGGATCACATCCAGCATGACGTGATCATAAAGAAGAAAGAGCCGGAGTTTGAACCAGAAAGTAAAAGACATTGCAGCGAGGGCCTGCGTTTTGATTTTGCCAACATCACGAACATGGGTCAAGCAGTGAGACAGTGGCTGCTCAGCAAACCCAGACAACCTACGTTTGTGGTGGAAACTCATTTGGGGGCAGAAGATCATGTCAAGACGCTGCAATGGATGACTGCAAGGGGTTATGGCGCCCTTGGAGAACCTGCAGCAGAAAGTGTCAAGGGTGGCACCCATGGTGGCATGATGCTCTTGTTTCCACAAAATCAGCATTTTCACTACGTGCAGAGGAAGATCCTTGAAGGATGTGGCTGGTATGTGGTCAGCTGGACATTTGAGGGCTGTGAATTAGTTATGGTCATGGCTTTTTTCAAATGTCGAGATGGCATCCAAGGGCAGACCAACGCTGAATTATGGGCCAGTTTGACGGCCTTTGTCACCAGCGTCAACAAACCAGTGGTCATCCTTGGTGATTTCAACATCACACCGGAGAACTTCATGACCACTACACTAGGTCAGCGCATGCATGTCCAGGTCATTGCAACTGGTGAAGAAACGCGCAACACGGGCAGCGAACTGGATTGGGCTTTAGTTTCAGTCCAGCTGGCAGCAGATTTGGAGGTCAAGACAAATTGGTGTGTTCCTTTCAAGCCACATGCCATGTTGCAGTATCATTTGCGAGGGCATTTTGAGGCACAACGGCTCACCAAGTTTGGGCCGGCGCCCAAAGTGGAGAAGCCGGAGAAATCCTGGCACCAAATCGAACCGCAGGAAGTACATGTCAACTGGCTCAATCAGCATGCAGATCCTTTGACAAAGCAGATGGGCTCGATGTACCATCGCATTGAACGGTATGTTTTGCAACAGCTGGACTCCCCAAGCGGGGGAAGAGGTCTGACATTGCAGTATGTCCACAGACCTATCCATGATGCTAGCAAACCCTGGTTCTGGAAGAAAGGCAGTCTTGCGTATTGGAACCAGATTGAGCTCAGATTACAGCAATTGCTGCATCAAGATCACCGTGAGGCCATACACCAGACACAGCTGCAGAAACTTGGGTAGAAATTGGAAGAACATTGGTTTGACATGCCGCAAGTTTCCTGTGAGGGTTTCCGCATGCTTTTTGAAACGCTTTGGCATCAACATGGTGAAGAGCACATTCATGTCCTTCTGAACTTTGCCCAAATGCAAAGAGAACTCCACCAAGCAGAAAGCTTCCAGCGAGAAACAGAAGAATACAGACAATGGCTCACCCAGGCATCACAAGCGGGTTGCCGGGGGCTTTTCCGCACTTTGAAGAGAGATGAAATGCCTTGCCTTTCCAAGAGCTTCCTCGAGAACAAAGAATGGCAAACAGACTGGAACAATGGGGAGCAATTTGGCAGATCCAAGAGCAACCGGTCCTCATTGGGTGTTTAGAGAAGCTCATTGAAAAAGGCCAACAGGAGGCGAAAAACCTTCCCTTTCTTGCTGATGGGCACATTTGGAAAATAGTCAAGACTCTGTCGATCAAAGCTCCTGGACTTGACGGATTGGGTTTTGATTTCCTCCGGTCTTTGCACAGAGAGGCCATGAAAGACCTTCGAGGGATGTTTCAAATCATTGAGGAACAGGCCATGATCCCCAGCCAATGGAAAACCTCATTGATTGCCATGCTGCCCAAAAACAGCAGCATAGAGCGACCCATCGCTCTTGTGGCCACCGTGTACAGGCTTTGGTGTCGCCTTCGAAGTGATCAAACAAAAGCATGGGCTAGAAACATCCAGCATGAATTTCCATGGGAGCGTGCGGTTCCTGGAACGGAGTGTTTGCAAGTTGCGCTCAAAAGAGCTTTTCTCACTGAACACCATGCTGCACACAAACGAACGGTCATCTCGGTGCTTCTGGACCTTTTAAATTTCTATGACAGGATCAGTTTGGAAAAGCTAGCAACTTGATGGTTGGAGTCAGATTATCCTGCCACACCTGCAGCCATGGCAATGCAGGTCTACACTGGCCAAAGAATCCTGGAGGCTGAAGGTGAAGCATCACAGCCGATTTGGACAACGCACGGCGTTTTGGCCGGAGATCCGCAAGCACCTCTGGCTGCAAAGGTCTACCTGCAAAGAGCCATGAAAGAATTCCACAAAAATATCCACAACTTCACTCTGACCTGTGGATTGATGAGTTTAGCTTCGATGTTGTTGATCGAAGTCCGCAAAACGCAGCACGCATAGCAATCCAGGCATATGAGTTCATCAAAACAGAGCTGGAAAAAGACAATTTGAAAGTTTCTGAACAGAAGACTGGATTCATTGTGTCAAATGCAGCTGCAAAGAGGATCTTGACCGAACAGCTCAAAGCAGGAGGGCCCAAAGTTCACGACGTGATGAGGGACTTAGGCATAGACTGCACAGCAGGACGCCTTCGTCGAGTTCAAACGATGAAAGCTAGACGCAGGAAAGCGGGGAGAAAGACGGCGAAGCTGGCAGCGCTCAAAATCCCCAATAGGGCCATCAAACTCAAGCTGTACAAGGGCAGCGTCATTGCTGGCATAAGCTGGGGTCACCAGGCCATGGGCTTAGCTCCACAAGTTCGACGACGCATCCGAGCCACTATGGGGCGGCAGATTGGCTTGCAAAAGACAGGAAACTTGGACATCCTGTTCTCGATGCACCCACGGCGCAAAGACCCTGACTATGCGGCCTTCACCGATCAGATCAGGGTGTACCACAAATTCTATGGCAACTGGCCGGAGGCCCTGGCCAAAGATCTGAGCCGAGCTTGGGCTGTCCAGAGGGATAAACTCCAGAACGCGCAGTATCCCTGGCAGCATGCCAAAGGTCCAGCGGGAGCATTACAATGCTACCTGATGGAAAGGGGATGGACAACAGACAAGCACAATGAGTGGACAAAGCCTGGTCACAACGGAGATCCTGATTTCAAGCTCAACATGAATGCAGAGTGGTTCTACCTCCAAAGAGAACTTGAGCCAATGGGAAACAGTGACCAAGGTGAACAAAAGAACCTTGTTGCAAGAGGTTCAGCCTTACCAAGGCTCAGAACAGTGCACTGCAGACCTGGCACCGAGGAGTGCTTTTCACCAAGACGGCGGAAGCTGAAGGAACCAGGCAGCTCAATTGCCCTCGCTGTGGAGTTGAAGCAAACACCATCCATGTGCTATGGTTGTGCAAGGAGACTCAAAAGGCTTTCCCGCCTCTTGATCCGATTGACAAACAAGAGATCGAATCAGGGCTGAATTTGGAGTTTTGGTCACAGGGCCTTCTGCAATTGCCACGCTATGAGCTGTCCACAGGAGGCGCGGCGGTCCAGACATGGGGCTCTTGGACTGTGCGTGACGAGGTCAGACTGCGTGGCATTGATGTGGTCACTATTGGCCTCTCTCAGACGAGCGCCGACCCAAGACTCCGGCACTATGTGGTGGCGATAGTGCACCATACCCTGGTCGACGGAGAACTCTACCGCAAAGGGGCGGTAACAACTGTGTTGCCTGAACAACAGTCAACAGACCGTGCGTGGTACTACGGGCTGCGCATGCTGGCCCACTACGTGGATTTGCAGTTGCAGGTGAGAGTGCAAATCCTATCCACAAAAGCTTGGAAAGGAAATAGCAATGTCCAAGAGACCGGAAAGTGAAGAAGAAGGGCTAAGGCTCACTGATCACAGGTATGGCCGTATTGCCATGCTTGCAATCCAGAGGATTCGCCATTTGCTGGAGACAAAAGACCACTACCTCCATCAAGCCAAAGACTCCGGCAAAAAGAATAGGCAAGAAGCCAAATCCCGAAAGGACAAGCTCTTTCTGGAGATTGGAAACTCTCAAGGCCCCCAAAAGCATCAATGGTTGCCAAGGCCTAGAGGGCTCCAATGCCAATGGTGCAACAAACGCATCACCAAGCACCTCAAAGTTGAGGTTCTGCAGAACATCCATGAAGAAGACTGTCCAGGTAAAGCCACGGTCGAACTCACTGGTGGAGCTCCGGCGAAGGCCCAAACCAAGACCGAGCTGATCAAAAGTCTTTTGGATGGAACGCACCCACAGATGACAGAGCATCATTTTGTTTTGCAGACAAACTATGTTGTATGCACCAGATGCAATGGAGGCATTTTGCGGCATGCGGCTGGTGAGAAACTTGAAGAGTTGGCAAAGACGAATTGCTGGGATTGTGAATGGCCGGTTGAGCCTGATTGGAAAGGTCGCCGCAGCCACAAAATGTGGCGGAAGGGTGGCCGACTCACCTGCATCCAATGCAGGGCACATGCCATCACGAAGAACGCGCAGTTCAGCCCCAGCAAGACCCTCTTGCGACCATGCGGAAGCAAGGAACAGCAGACGAGCCTCCCAGTGCTCTTCGCTAGCCAAAATGGCTGAGAGATCGTGCAGACGAAAAGACACGAAGAAAGAACAGTACATTCCGCCAAAACCTACCTTTTGGACAACTTCACAGCTGGCGATGATAGTCTACCAGTTAACTGAAGCGGGAGTACCATACAATATATATACATATGAATGTACTTGTGTCATGTCTTATTGCATGATAATTGTTGAGATGCTGACTGCACGTCATTGGTTTCAGGAAAGTACGCGTACAAGCCCATTTTGTACGCGTACATGGCTCAAACCAAGAAACCAAGAACCAAGATTGCGCAGACCTATGAAAGTGAATCTTGGTTTGGGGTGTGTCCTTTGAGACCCAGGTCATCCAACTTGTGTAATGTAATTACATTGGCTGCATCAAACCAAGATTCCTGACAAGAGTTGTGTGCAACCTTGGTTCCTGGTCTCTTGGTTTGAGCCATGTACGCGTACAAATGCGTTTGTACGCGTACTTTCCTGAAACCAACGTGCAGTCAGCATCTCAAGAGTCATCATGCAATAAGACATGGCACAAATATATCAAAATAGGACCTGACTGATGTAGCACTATTGCATAAATGTAGGGCTACAGTTTCATCAGTTTTTTTGATTAAAAACATTGATACAACAAAACTGATAGAGATTGACAGGACTAACGCCTTTACACGGGCATTTGCACAGATTAAACTCATACCGGTTTTTAACGAGTTTGCTAGTTGGAAACATTACAGTGATGACATTGACATTAGCAAATGATATAGTTTAACATTTGTGTATGGTGGAAGTGAAGGCATCACATGTTTTTTCAATAAGAGGTACTACACACACACATATATATATATATAATATGGAACGTTTTTAAGAAAACCATTGGAAGCAAACAAAGGAATAAACATCATTTGTTATAAAACTCCTTCATTAATTCATACGGTCAAGTATGACCAGATTGTGAATGAACTATGGTAACTATGGGAAAACGCTCCTACTAAAGATGACACAATAAAATAGGACACATCACCTTGGGAATGCTAGAACAATCACACAACACCGCACAGAAGAGGTATTGTTTTAACACTTTGAGGGAGGCATGCCACTACCAGAGGGAGTTTTTCAGAGGGAGTTTGGAGGAAGGACTTATGCCGTACAACAAGAAATAGAAACAGAAAACACAAGCACCACCAATCGAAATAAATTAGTCACTGGGTTTATATAGATATACAAAAGAGTTGCTTCTTCAATATCATAACGTTTCAATGTATGAAGTTTGTGTATTTTCACTCCATGTAATATGTACACTTTGTACCTTGCACATAGTAGGATGTCATGTAGACCTACCTTTCGCAGCTCGCGGCCCAAAACAGGAGTTGCAGCTTAACGGCTGTTTCTATAGGTTATCAGCCGTAGTGCTCTAACCACAGCCATGGACGCTCTTGCTATTCCTGGGAACGGCACATCATCGGTAGCAGTCCCAGCCGGTCTCATGACTGAGCCCACGGTGGATCTAGATGACCCCATGGGTTCAGCTCCTGTCACAGCTTACTTTCAGTTTGTGCAGCAAAACATCCAACAAGTGTACAACGGAAATGAAGACGCTATCATTGCTGAGGCAGAGAGAAGGCACAAAGAGATAATGGGACAATGGTTGGACATGGTAAAAACCAAGTTTCGTCAAGCAATCGATGAAGTAGCGAGCAAGCATCATGAGGAACTCAGTTCGGTAAGGCAACAAGCTCAATCTAGCTACAACCAAGTGCAAGGGGAACTAAGTGCCGCAAAAGCACGAATCCTTAAGCTAGAGAGTGAAAGGTCTATTGAAGCTGAAGCCAGAAAAGCAGAACTGGATTCCTTGCGCATTCAGCTCATGCACGATTGTCAGCAAACTGTCACTGCCATCACCAGTGGTGCCGAGCAAGGTGTGGCAACGCTTCGTGCAGAGTTCGATGAGCGGGAAACTCAGCTTCGACGTGAGCTACGCGACGCAGAAAATGAAAACTATAGCCTGCAGCAAATGCTCGATGACCTTAAAGCCAAAATGCATGCTGGACCCGAGCTAGAGTACCATCCAACAAGTGTCATGAACACACCAGTGTCTACCCCTAGGCATGATGACACAAAGAGGAAAAATCCTCTGGAGACCATTGCAGCAGAGGCTACTGCACGTTTGAGTGGACTGTTCGCACCCAAAGCGCCGACGGCCACCATCATCGGTGATGCCCCACCAGGGGCAGCTGCTCCTATCAAGCCCGTGCTTCCAGTTTACGGAGGCACAGCAGCGGATGGGGGGCAAAACACCGACAAATTTGTTCCATAGCCCTGCACCTTCAATTCGCGAACCCCATAAGCCAGCGTCATCAGGTGCTATCACCTCTGAGCAGGTGATTGAATTGGTCAAGTCACTCACTCAAAGAGAGTCAGATGAGAAGCCAAAGGTAAAGGAGGCAGATCATATCAAGTTGAATGACATGCCAACCCCTGAAACCTATCGGCAATGGAAACATCATGTGAGGGACGAAATCAAGTCATGTTCTGACAAACCAGATGCTGCCTGGGACTGGTTAATGGAGGTTTACAATACTGTTGATGAGAGAAAAGTTCTGGAAGAGCGGTTGTCTAACCCTGGGAAGTTCACAACGTTGGATACCAAGTTGGCAGCTGCACTGACCAGAAGTGCAAAGGGTGATCTAGCAAACCGAATCATCAATTACAAAGAAGAGAAGGCAAAGCTAGGCATCCAGGTTCGAGGAAGGATGATTCTTCTCATGTTCGATGACTATTTCAAGACCTCGGAAGAAGCGGGTAGCCTCTATAGGGTTGAAGATCTCCTCAATGTGGTAAAGGTAGGCGATACGGTAGCAGACTTGAAGCGTTTCATCAACCGCTGGGACGCTACCATCGCTGGTATGCCCGAACCACCGCACGAAAACGTGCTTCGAGACATCCTTTTAAGGCAGATCCGCACTAGCGCAATCCTGAGGTACGACATTGATCTCTTCGATCGTGCAAAAGAAGGTGACCATCATCGGTCGTACAAATTCCTACTGCAAAGTATCAAGGATCTGATAGATCGGGAACGCCTTCGTGAGAATCGATCACGCATCGCAGAGCGAAATCGGCTTAGGCCAGGTGATCGACGCGAGAAGAACGCAGCCCCTACTGTTGATCCTCGGCGAAAGCGTTCGCCATCGCGCGGACGATCCACTTCTCGGGAGAAGGGCATTTGTTGGGCCTTTTTGGAGGGAAAGTGTGCAAAAGGGAAAGATTGCAAGTTCAAGCATGAAAAGCCCAAGCGTGACCCTTCCAAGAAGCGCCAACCATCCCGGGAGCGGAATGAGTCGAGGGACAAAAGCACAGATAAGGAAAAGAAGCGGATGACTAAGGAAGAGATGGCAAAGACCCCATGCAGGTACGATCAACAAGGTACATGCAGAAGAGGAGACAAGTGCTTTTTCAAACATGGAGAAAAGGCAGCACCGGCTCCGAAAACGAAGCCAAGAAAGGATTCCCCAAAGCCAAAGGCAAAAGGAGATACCAAGAAGGCTGCCATCTGCCTGAGCAATCGGTTTGCATGTCTTGCAACTGGTGTGCCCGGACGGTCATGTCTCAAGAAGTCCTGTCTTCCTCCAGCGAGAAAGAGGTCTAAGTCGTCTGTCCGAAGAACTACATTCGTTATGAAACCTGAAATTCGCACCATCCCTGCTCGCGGGGAACATTGCAAAATGGTCAAGCGTGAGCGCAAGTACAGTGTGCATTTTGCCACGAGCGATCGCGTGCCCAAGAGCGACCCAAAGGCAGCCCACATGGCCAAAGTGAAAGCTAGGCAGTTGGCTGAAGTTGTTCGAAGCTTTGATAGCGCAACAGTGCCCTCATGTCGTTTTCTGTGCACGGAATCGTCGCTTACTTGTCGTGAGTGTCGAAGCTTGATCAAGTTGAAAACATGTCCTACTACCATCCCGACTATAGTTGCTGGTCCAGCGCCAAGGGAAGGCAGGTTCTCATGGCTCGTCGATTCTGGGAGTGAGCAAGACCTCCTCAGCAGGAAAGTTATGGATGCTGCTGGTGCGGAGAACCCAAGACGGGCTCCTCACACCATCAGTCTGATTACTGCAAATGGGTCGACTGAAGCCAGCGAGGTAGCTGACGTCAAGATGAAGCAGCTGCTGGAGCCTTGCACGCCGTATTTGCTGGATGAATGCCCTGCTGTGCTCTCAGTTGGCATTAAATGCCTTGACCAAGGGTATAGTTTCGTGTGGCCAGCAAACGGTACTCCGATCCTTGTGCGACCAGATGAGAAAATCGTTCAACTTCGAGTTGATGGTCATGTCCCAGTCCTCGATTCCGAGCGCAAAGTCTTTGGAAAGGGCAAGTTCAAGAAGGACAAGCCTCTGAAGAAGCTGTTTGCTATGCCGGGAGCAATCTCGAGCCCATCGGATAAGAAAGAGGATGAGGGCATTGACGAGGAAGTGCCAGACGACGAAGAGAGCCGTTTGGTGCGATCAAGAAAAGTTGGAGACTTGATGCGTGAAGCGCAGTCCGCAAAACACCAGTATCACCACTTCCCCAAGAACCCATTCTGCAAAGTGTGTCAGCGAGCAAGGATGCTTGCACCACAGGCACGAAAGAAAGGGGGGGAAAGCCGCATTCAGACTAAGGCTTTCGGCGATCATCTGATCGCCGACCACGTCGTCGTGCGCGCGAACATCGAAGAAGGGAGTCGTGGTGAACGGGTAGCTTTGGTTGTGAAAGACCTGCGTACAAAGTTCCGGAGTATTTACCCATCCCAGTCAAAGAGTTCGGATGAGGTAGTGATTGCTCTTCAGCATTTTGTTGCCCCGGATGATGCAGTCGAGGTCATTTACACTGACAATTCCCGTGAGCTGATAGCTGGTATCAAGGAGTTAGGGTATCGCCACCAAACCTCCGTTGAGTACGTGGACTCCTCCAAGAGCTTCATCGAAAGGGAAGTTAGGAACATGCTTGAGGGAGCACGCACCAATCTTGTTCAGTCCGGAATGCCCCTCCAGTACTGGCCACTCGCCATTCAACATTTTGCAATGGCAACAAACACGAGTGATCAGCTGGACTCATCTCCAAGCCCATGGGAACTGCGTTTTGGAGAAATGTTCGAAGGTATGGCCATTCCGTTTGGTGCAAAGGTCCTGTTCTGGAATAACCCCAATCGAGCCGACAATACAGCAGGAAAGCTGTCGCCCACATCGGTGGAAGGCGTGTTTCTTGATTACCATGTACAGCCAGGACACAAATGGCGTGGGGAGTATCTAGTTGCAAAGTTGGAAGCACTAGACTACCATGTTGAACACAACAGTTTGACGATCCAGAGGACAAAGAAAATTGAGCTCCTTCCAGGCGGTTTTAGTTTTCCATTGCGTGTCAAACAAGATCGTAAGGAAGCTATCCCTGATGACCCAAAGCTCAACCTTATCGAGTCTCCCAATCCGATTCCACTTGCGGATGCTGACCTCGCAGAGTACACACCATCCGAAGCTCCAGAAGGTGTACTTGAACAGGGGGGTGTGGAACCCGAAATTGAAGTCACGGCAGCTGACAAAGCCGAGGACTACAAGCCCGACACTACGCCGGCCGGGGTCCCTATTCCTGAAGGTTACCATTGGGATGGTCTTCGAGTGGTGAAGACGTACAAAGGCAGCAAACGCCCCAAGGACATTCCATCGGATTATTGGAAAACGCTCGGCCCGAAAGATCGAGCAAAGTTGCTGAAAGAAATGGACGAAGCAAAGTCATCCTCCAGCAAAGGTTCAAAGACCACAAGTCCAGCGACTTCTTCTCAGCTCGGTTCATGCCGAAGCCCTTGTGTTTCGGACACAAGTACCAGCTGGGAAGCTGTGCCCACGCCGCAGATGAGGTTTGGAGCACCTGCAATGCCGCGGAAAGTGCTTGATCAACCTGAGCCGCATCGTCTTCCGATTCGGGAGCTTATCGCACAGCGCATCAAGCAAATCGAATTCCAAGTCGCATTCGAGCTTTTCTGTGCAGTTGCCAGGCTCGTTCCTCGCGATGAGGTTTCTCGAACTCCGAAGGCCAAAGCAGCGTTGGACGCTGAGTGGGAGCGACTAAGAGCCAAGGGAACATGGGATGAAGCCCGTGTTCAGGAGTGCCGAAAGGTCGTTAGTGAGGCACACCGCAAGGGAGAGACTGTCCATCTCGGCCGCATTTTTGAAGCGTGCTACGAGAAGGGCAGTGAGCTTGAAGCGTGGAACCCTTTGAGAAAATTCAAAGGACGGACGGTTTTCGAAGGCAACAACGTCAGAGATCAAAACTCTGACCATGCTTTGTTTGGCGAGTTGGGCTCAAGCCCAGCGTCAATGGAAGCCGCCAAGGTTCTTGATGCCTATGGTAGTCAGCCAGGGTTTGGCAAACAGCAGGCAGACGCTGTTCAAGCTTATGTCCAGGCCCTCTTCACTGGGGTGCCCACATGGATATCTCTTCCGCGAAATCGGTGGCCGAAGACCTGGGAGGGCAAATATCAAAATCCCGTGGTACCCCTCGTGTTGGCATTATACGGACATCCCGACAGTGGCGGAATTTGGGAAAAGCACCTCAACAGTCGACTTCACTCCAAAGGTTGGGAACAAATCCTGCCCGATGTTTGGCAGAGTATGTTCTACCACCAAGAACTTCGACTTCTTTTGGTTGTATACGTGGATGATTTTAAATTGGCCGGGCCAAAGGAGCACCTTTCCAAGGGATGGGAGCTTATCAAATCAGCCGTCGACATTGGCGAGCCCGAAGCCTATGATCGGTACTTTGGTTGTCATCACAAAGAGTTTTCCCACGTACGTCTCCCCAAATCTGCACATCCTTTTGCTCATGTTTTCGATCCCAAACTTGCAACAGCATGCCAACAGCATCGAACACGAGATTATTGGCACCATGACCCTGAAACTCGCACTTGGACTCGGTTTCATTTGCAGCCTCGCAAGAAGCTCTACGACCCTGCGAATGAGGGGGGGAGTTTAGTAGGCAAATTTCGGGTCAAAGGATTACACGTTTTGATCATGACGTCACCTTTCATGGTTGCCCATCGATTCAAGCTGTTAGCGGTGATGAAGGTACAACATTGGTAATGGATTCATGGTCAGACAACCCCAAATTGCAAACGGAAGGCTTTTGGACGGGTTCGACTATTTTTACCTATGGTGAAGAGGTTGACCTCAGCGCGTTCGCAGCGGCTTCAAAGAACAGGCCTGGACCTCATCGAAACAAACGCGAGGCAAAGAACGAAGCCAAGCAGAAGAGGTTCAAGCCAATTGAGGACGTAGTGAAATCCACGGCTGGCGTCATGGCCAAGCCCGTTAGCATCGTTCGCTATGACATGTCAAGTTTTCTTGAATCGTGTGTGGAAGCGTACTGTGAGCTAGCGAAAGTGGATGTTTCCTCATTGAAGCCAGCCCCGACACCGTTCACGGATGCAGGTATTGCCAGGCCGACGTTGAGTGAGTCCGAACCGAATGGTCGACTTCAACCTATTGCCAGCAAGGTTCTTATGAAAATCCTTTTTGCGGCTAGAATGGCTAGGTTTGACCTACTCCGTGCAACTCAGAGTTTGGCCTCCCGGGTCACGAAATGGTCGACGGAATGCGACGTCGCGCTCCACAGGTTGGTGGCGTACATCCACCATACCAAAGACAGATTCTTGGACGCCTTCATCGGCGATCCCTTGTCCGAATGCCAGATTTGGCTGTTCGCTGACGCGGACTGGGCAGGGGATGAAGAGGCCAAGAGTACCTCCGGGTGCACCACTGTCATTGTGGGTCCAAACACGTATTTCCCAATCAACTCATTTTCAAAGAAACAAACGGTGATTTCCACCAGCTCCACCGAAGCTGAGGTGGTAGCTGCCAACCAAGCTCTAAGAGCAGAGGGTCTTCCTGTGTTAGCGCTATTTGAGAAACTCGCCTATGGCAAAGTAGCTACGAAACTTGCCCCAAAGGGAAAGTATGCTGATGAAGAAGTGTTCACTCGCATCGACCCCGAAATCAACGAAATTCGGAACGGCAATGTCGATTCTGGACTGGATGTCTCAAATATTCAGGGTTTGAAGGTCCATTTTCCAGACTTTTGCCAAGTCAAGTTCATGGAGGACAATCAGGCGACCATCACAATCTTGAAGTCTGGGAACTCGTCATCCATGAAGCACGTGAACAGAACGCAAAACGTGAGTTTCAAATGGCTAAAGCAACAGTTCGAACGGGAGCAGTTCGATTTGGTGAATGTAGGAACCCTCTACCAAACAGCAGACATCCTCACAAAGGCGTTCACCAACGCTGCCAAGTGGGAACACGCCCTTAGGCTGATTGGCATTGGGCAAAAGCTTGCTGACAGCCCGGTGCAGGCCGGAGCCCCAACGAGAACGGTGGTTTCCAAAGTCTTGCAGCAGGGGGGTGTTGCGCATGCGAAAACACATGATAGGTTGCTTATTGAGTTCTGTTGTTCTGCTGATTCTAAGCTTGGGCAAATGCGCAGTGAATCGAAAGGATGTAAAGTCCTCCGCGTCACAATCAACGAAGATGCAACCACAAGCAAGTGCATGAGGTGGCTTAACAAAGAAATCAACACTTTCAAACAACAGCACCCAAAAGCAAAGGTTCTGCTGTACGGCAGTTTGCCCTGCACAGGCGGGAGCCCATGGGGAAACGTCAACAAGCAAACTGAGGAAGGATTGGAACGCATCAAGGAGCAGCAAAAGGAGTTCACCAAACTCTTCAAGAGCTTCGCCAAGCTCGTGCGTGACCACCTTGACTCAAGAACGTTTGTTGCTTTTGAGCTTTCCCGTCGCTGTCGCTATTGGCATTGGCCGTCGGTGTTGGCTTTCATCAAACGCCACAACTTGCAAGGATACAACTTCGATGGATGCATGTTTGGTGTGCGCGATAATCACGGTAATCTTATGCGTAAGAGTTGGCATATATGCACAAATCTTCATGAGCTTGCATGTCTTGAGCAATACATGTGCACACATGATCACACTCATGGGCAAAGCAGAGGCAAGTCATTGAAGAGTGCTGAAGGTTACACGTTTGAGTACACTGATCTTGTTCACCGCTGCTTCAAGCATAGCAGCTCAAGTCATTCTGCCGCCGTCGCGCAGCGCGCCCTGCCAGCGATCATTGTTGATCACACCATGTCGGCTGACCAAGACATGCGCAGGGAAACCTTGGACATCTTCGAGTCGCACTTTCGGCAGATTGTGGCCTCTGGCTACTACCTCGAAGACGGATATTCTGAGGATGTGGACGCAGTGCTGAATGGCGTCCTTGGCCAGCACACAGCACATTCCGTGCTGGCGGGCCTGGTCGAGAAGAACCGTTGGCTAGAGCCGGAGTTGGGCCCGTTGATTCGGACCTCACGGTATGATCTAGCCGCCTTCACAGGTGTGCCCACGAGCCAAGACTACCAAACGGTACACATCTTGATCTCTGATTCCACCTTGTGCTTGGTTAGCGGTTCGAAACGCAAACCCCAGAGGTTCGATCTGGCCGATCACTTTCAGGCCTATCGTCCAACTTACTGCAAGCATTTTCATCACGAATGCCTCTGGGGTGCAGAGTTGCCATTGTTGCTGAAACGAGCCCGTATTGCCGTGAGGAGCCTCAAGCGCCAGTTCCCAGGCTGCATGCTGCTGGTTGGCGTGGTATGGGCTGGCAACGAGCTCATTGGCAAGAAAGGAATTGAAGCCCAGACTTCATGGCCCTTCGATCATCCTGACGGCGATCACTACATGGAGCTACAGGAGAAGGTGCAAGAAGAGCTGGTTGGGTTTGCCGCCGATATGTTCCGATACGGTGTGCACTCGGCCGCTCTCATCAGCGCGCCCGATCCTGATGGTGTAGGCATCTGTGAAGTTGCGGCTGTTGTTCCTAACCCAGTCTTCCCATCCACTGGACCACTGGACCACTCGCCAAAACTGCCAGGTTTCTCCATGGGCAACCCAGCATCTGGTTGCTATGGACTGGTTTGGCCATCTTTCATGGATGAGCTCTGGCTGGTCGTCATGGTATGTCCTGCTTCCATAGGACCAACAGAGGCACACCTGTCTCTGGTCATCCTGGTTGACGCTGAAGAAGTGGTCGTCAACAATGCCAAGGTTCCCTGGCATGATGGCTGGGTAAAGAGGGAGACCTACGAGCTACTGTAGTGGGCTGTAAAGTAGTAAATAGCGCATGCATAGCCATAAGAAGGCTCGGTTTGCCTGGTAAAGGTTTATGTGGGAAATGAATATTGCAAAAGCTTGTGGGGCGCGTTCAAACTTCTTGCTAGTATATTCTTCATTGCTGTTGAGTTGATATTGTGGTAGTTGGCCCAAGTTGTATGGAGACTTCTGCAATGTCACTGTGAGCCCTGAAAGGTCAGTCACGGAAAACGCACAGTCTGTTGGCACAGGCGCTCTGAGGGTGACATGCGCTTCGCTCTAGATGTAGTTGAGAACCACTATGCTGCTCATTTTCCAATCGCCAAAGTAGCACGAGGTGACGCATAGCAGGCACTGCGCATGTTTTCGTATGCTCTGGTCGTTCAGCTCGCGACTAGCCCTTGTATAGGGCAGAGACTCCCCGACACTATGTCTATACTTGTCGTGCTTCCGCAAAACGACGTCCACACAGGATTTGTAAGGAAGAAGTCGTGGTATGAGACATGCAGTTACCATGTGAACATCTAGGTGACACCCTGCGTCGGGGAGACTCTCACTGCGTTGTCCGCTCCGGAGACACGGCGGCGACCGTCTGGGCCAACTGGGCGGCGTCGAGGGTGCCATCTGGTGACACGTCCGCCAGTGGGATGCGGAGCGGGGGGTCCACCTGAACAAACCTGCCAGTCTGGTCGTGGTAGCCGCTGAGTTCGATGCAATCGGGCGGCATGGTATTTGCAGCGCGGGCCGCTTCCCACGACCGCCCAAGACGCTGGCATGGTCGACAGATAAGGTGATCGGCATCGCACTGGGTACAAACGGCGTTGCACGGCCGCAGCGAACAAGCCTCGCACCAGGAATGCGTCCACTGCCCGCAAAGTTCGCAAGGTTGGGCTCCGAGGTCTCGTCCAGGTAAGTTTTCAGCCGCAGTGACCAGCGCAAACGCCGCCCTCTTGGGAAAAGATCGCTGGCGCTCATCGCGTGGCACTCCGCGATGGTCCTCGCGCGGATGTAGGCGCAACCAAACCTTCGCTTCCGCCACCCACGCTTCCCAAGCCACTGGGCGCAGGGCAGTCATGGCGCGGCGGCGTGGTGAGAGGAATGACGACGAGGTGTGCTTACAAGTGACTGGCTGCGAAGCACCGGAACCCAGTTTCCAAGTAGCACTGACGCAGCGTACAATCGTGTGTACTGTGGTATTCGTCTTCGGCCCTCGCCCGTCCTCGCCTTCTTGTCGAAGAGCACACCTGGCGAGAAAAACAAGAGGGTTGGCGAGAAACCTCTCAGATGTTTCATGAAGCTCAGTGTGGCACCGCGCCGATGAATTTGTCTTCGTCTTCTGCCCTCACCCGTCCTCGCCTCCTGGTAGAAGAGTACACCTGGCCGGAAAAAAAACAAGAGCTTTGGGGAGAAAGCAAGAAGATATCTCCTATGCTAAACTATTTGCTGAGATTAGAGGCTGAAGCTCACGGCGGCGCCGCGCCTATTTTTGTTTGCCTGCGCCGTCTAGTCCGCGCGACGACACTTCTGCAGAACAGCGTCCATGCCGTCGCGGTGATACATTTTCGCAGAGCGGCGTCCATGTCCCGAGCCTCTCAGAGACTCAAAGCCGCGTGAGCGTGCTTGGACAGCAAAGTCTCCCAATGCTTCAGTGCCCATAGAATATAGTCTCGATTTTTCCATGGGCGCAAGGAAGGTCGGCGCCGCAAAATCTGTTCAATGGCTTCCTGCGCCTGAAGACCTTCCCTGGCCATCAACGTCGCAGCCAGTGCCGCGGGGCTGCGATGTATGCCGCCGAAACAATGGAAGAGCACGACTTGTTTCTTCCCCAGCATGGCACGCCTGGCATTCAAAGTGCGTGCGATCTCTGACCACACCCGACAGTTCTTCTGGGCCTGCTCCGTGTACAGCGTCGGATCTTGGGCGACTTTGACCGTCAAATCGTCCAGAGCGTAGACACATTGTTGGGCACTGTGCAGGCGTAAATAGGCATCCCAACTCTCTGGTGTCCCTTTGGCCTGCAACTCCTTGGCACAGAGCGTCACGAGCGTGTTCACTTGGACGCCGCAGATATGCGCCACTTCGGCCAAGTTCGCCGCCGACTTCAGACTGCCCAGGACATACACCATATCGCTCGACTCATAGACGATGGTCGCGTCCAAGGGCCACGCACGGAGATCTCCCAAATTGTAAGAATGGTTCCACATGACACGATCCAGATGCCTCCATGGCCCATGGTAGAAGTACGTCTGAATGAGATCCTTCATATCGTCGATCCACTCTTGCGCACAAAGCTCCACAGGCAAATGTGGCAGGGATGGCTGCAGGTGATTCATACCAGGGCAATCTGTCCGAAGCCTAGATGTTATGAATACTGGAGCCAAAAAGCTATAACCCTGAGAGAAATGGTTAGTTGTTGTTGAAATGGGCAAGAACCAGAAACTAGTGCCAAAAGAAGCGCGCGTGCTATCATAGATGTAAAGCCGAGCTTTTCTCTCTGGGATCCCGCGCCTCGCTGACGCGTTGCGTCCACCGCAGTGCCGAACTTCGACAGAAGCACGTCCATGCCTTGAGAGACAAGAGAATAGAAGAAAAACAACGAAAGGAGCGCGCGATGCAGTCTTCTGGTCCAACTTTCATGCTAGCGTCGATCTAAAGCTAAGCTTTTCTCTCTGGGATCCCGCGCCTCGGTGTCGCCCTGTGTCCACCTCCGTAAGAACTTCCGCAGAAGCGTCGGATCTGGAGCAACACGCAAAGCAGACTATAAGACAGAAGCAGAGTTCTCCGGCGGACTATTATGCAAGTTGAGACAATTACAAAGGACAGCGCTCCCTAACAGATAATTGCCTCGAAGCTTGCTGAAATTGCAAAGCCAAGTGTAACAGAGAACCAGAGTTCTTCTCATCACCATTGCAAAAAAGAAACTTGAGTAGAAGCAGCTATCTAAACATATAAAACGACATGCAGAGAAAAACATGAGGAGCTAAAGGCAACAAGTGTGTATCCGCCTTGAAACAGAGTCTCTCCAAAAGTACCGGTTGTGTCGTCAGGCGCACGGAGACTCGTCGTTTTCTGCCGGCTGCAAAGTCACGGACACGCAGAGCGTGGGTCGCTGACACAAACTTTCGTAGAACGACGTCCGTCTGTGTCGACGTCCCTTCAGCTTCCCCGTCTAGGTGCCCGTCGTCGCGGCGTGAAGTGGAAGACAGGCAAATTTCCAAGGTACTCGACATGGAGGTCGCCTCGCTCCACGTCTCGCTGCCAAGCCGGGATGAATTCAGATAAAACATCACTCGGTTGGACTTCCAGACAGCCGTGGTGATCTACATTGACCAAGGACACATCACTGGCAGTCATGGAAGTTCCTCGGACAACGTAGGCGAGAAGATCTGCAACAGTATAGAAGCCATCTTGCAGGTATGTGTTACATCTCTCCTCCACGTGGAAATAGATCAGAAGATTTCACGCGGCAGGGACCCTACAGCGACTGGTACAACCGGCTGAGTCAGTGGTTCCAAGATGAGGTGTATGGTTCTCAGATCGGCAAGTGTCGCTTCCGCCTAGTCAACATCAACGTCCTCAACATCCGCATGGACTTGCGTGACCAATGGCATTGCGAAAAATCGGACGAGAATGCAAATCATATGTTCTCCTTTTGTCAGAGTGTATTTCACCTGCTTATGAGACTCTACGTTCTCGGAGATATCGCATTGGAAGTAGCTGCCACCAGCCCGATGAACCGTCCGCTCGGTGGGCTTGAGCTTCGTGATGATCGCCTCCCTCCACATCAGCGATACGAAGAGCTACTCCGAAATCTTGCCGATGTCCGCCACAAAAGGGCAATCGCCGCAGCCGAGCTCACCGCTCGCGCCCTTACCAAGAAGGACGTCGCTGCGGAGCAGCCAAACCGAGCTGCGCCGATTACCGAGGCAGACATGGCCGTCATCGATGATGAGCCCGAAGGGGAGGAAGATGATCCAGACCTTTCGGAGATTTTCGTCGCAAATGATGCCACGGCAGAAAAGATCCTCCAGCAACGCCTTGATGTCATGGAGGAAGAGCAGGAGAAGATCGCCGCAGAGCTGGAGATCAGCCGAGAAACCTATGAGGGTCGGCTCCAGACGCTTGAGGAACTCAGCCATCGTGTTGAAACTGGTGAGAACCCAGCGGCATGGCTCGACATCGATGCCATCGATGATGAGGAGGTATCGCCATATGAGGAGGTTGTGCCAGAAGAACCTGAAGATGAAAGCGCGCCTCATGGCGAAGAAGGCTCGGCCGCCATCGCTGGCGAGCCCGAGCCTGAGGCACCCTCATCGCCGCCGGCGGCTGCTGCTGAAGGCCACGTTGTGTGCCCTCAGTATCTTGCAGACCAATACCACGAGTACACGTACAAGATGGCCGAGGTCGATGGCGCCTTCCAGCAAGTGGTCCAGCTTGGCGACAAGCAATTGCCGCTCCACTTTGCGAGCGGATGGGAGCTCAATGGCGGGCACCTTTTCTTCGCGAAACCCCTCAAGGATTGGCTCACCCAGCTATCCAAAGTTGTTCGACAACATGACCAATACCTGGGACTTGAGGTTGACGAAGATGGCTACGCAGACTTGGACGAAGTAGCCAGGTGTTTCGGCCTGAATCACCGCAGTGCCCCGCCGCTCACCGTCAAAGACTTGATCGCCATAGCAGCAAAGGACAAGAAAAACCGATTTGAGTTTTTGGGCATTCGAGAAGGGCACAAACTCGAGGAGAAGGGCGTGGCACTATGGCCTCTGAAGATGCGTGCCGCTGCTGGCCAAAGCAAGCACGCGATCAAGAGCGCACAGGACAACTACAGATCGGCAGCCCTGATGTACTGCAGTCCTGCGCTCAGGCCAGAAGCCAAAGCTCCCTTCATTGGGAAGCCCATCGCCAAAGCGGATGAGATCCCTGTCTTGGCCTACCACCGCACGAGGCCAGCGTGCTGGAAGCGGATCGTCAAGGAGGGCCTTATCCCAGGCGGGGGGCGAGTTTGTTGGCAGCGATCGAGCCCATGTTTACCTGGCTGCAAGTCGCATTACGGAGACCGACTATCAAAGCGGTCTCCGCGGTAAGCACCCCATTCAGCTTACCGTTGCACTTCGGGAAGCAGTCGATGGCGGTCTCATCTTTTTCCAGAACCGCTCCGGTGGGATCATGACGGTTGACACGGTACCTCCAGAATACATTGTCTCCGTCGAAAACACCGAAAGCCAGTCCACACTCTGGACCAGGGTAAGTGCCGTTGGCCTACCTGAGGCTGCTCCAGCGGATGGAGGTGAGAGCCGGGCCGCCATCACTGGCGAGCCCCGGCCAACCGCAAAAGCAATGCCTGTTTCCCTGACTGCAACCAGCAAATCGGCACCTGCAAGCAAGGCTGCACCTTCGACTCCACCTACTTCCATCGCGAATGAGGCAGAGCAAGATCAACCTGCAGCATCTTACAGCGGGTACGCTCCGCCTGAGCCTGCGGGGCCACCACCTGGCTGTGATGCACCGATCACCGCCCCGACGCTTCGAAAGGGACGCAAGCTGACGGTGATCCAGGTCGAATGCAGCCAGTGCAAGGGTCTAGTCCTCAGGGGCATGACCCACTGTGACATTTGTTCAGCCGAACTTGCCACCAACACCGAGCTGCCGTCACCAGACTTTCAGTTCTCCGAAAGCAGCAGCTTGCGAGGGCCGGCCTCGCTCGCACTGAGTGCCCAGTCAGCGACTATATCAAGGCTGGCCTCAATCTGCGTGTGGTGTCTGCAAGTGGCCGTGGAAACATGAGCCCAGAAGCGATCATGATCCAAGACGCTCGCAGCCGGATGAAGCGTGCAGACAAGTGTGGCTTCCAGAGCATCGAGGATCGCTTCGAGCATGACGTCCAGTTCATGGAACGAATGCTGCAAATGGGCTATGACCATCGGGCAGCGCAGCGGCAGGATTGGCTTTGCCATGCTCACTTGGCGAACCCGCCGCGCAACAAAGCGCAAGTCAGCCTGGGCCTTGGATATGACGAAGATCATTCTCTGGCACGGCTGTGTAGCGCCCGATCGCTATCCACAAGCCATGGATTACATTCCTGAGCAATGGTGCGTGATCTATCGCGCAAACATCCTCTCCTTGCGTGAGTATATCGAGTACATCAACTCACCTGACTCCCATCGTGGCCTTTTGGCTTGGGACGGCGTGCATCAGATGAGCCAATACTGCGCAATGGAGGAGCTTCGCCAGCTATGCCACGACAACCTCTCCGCTGCCAGGCGTGATGTGGTCAACAAGCAGACTCAAGAGCAGCGCCAGCAGCAGAGCAAAGGCAAGCGCAAGTCCTCTACCGGAGGTGATGGAACTCCAGCTTCAAAGGCAAAGGGAGGTCCGCCACCCTCACCGGTGAGCCCACGTGCATCCGGATCAGCATCGTCCTCGTGGGGATGGAGCTCATGGAACTGGAGCGAGTGGGGCGAGCAGCGGCAGTGGGACCGCCGTTCGTGGGACTGGAGCTCGAGTCGGAGCCAGTGGCATTGGCGTTAGTTGAGCCAAGTCTCAACCTTTTTGCCTGAGCGAGCATAATTCATTGCATGACATCCATTGTCAATATGTATGCGGTTTTCCTCCCAAGTCCAAACTTTCAATTTCTTTTGGCGGCGGGGAGTGAATAATTAAAATGCACGTACAGGGCCACGAAGGCAGTGGATTGCTAGCATCCACAACTGCCATGCAGCCTTGAGCCGACATCACTGTCGTGCCCTGCACAAGCCCTCGTGCACTTTCCGCGTCCAGCTTCGGGAGCAAAGCTACCTTAGCTGAGGGGGGTGTATTTTCACTCCATGTAATATGTACACTTTGTACCTTGCACATAGTAGGATGTCATGTAGACCTACCTTTCGCAGCTCGCGGCCCAAAACAGGAGTTGCAGCTTAACGGCTGTTTCTATAGTTTGAAGCATATCATAAACTTGTAGAAGAATATATTAAGATCTATTCAGTGAAGAGTGATGCCTTCACGATCCATGAAGACGATTTAACTAGAGTGATGGGCAAACCAAATCATTTTATAAAAGGGCACTGGAGACTGACAAATAAATTAGTCAATTTTCCAACCAATAAATACATATGTAGATATAATGACTTAGTTGCAGTTCCAAAAATAGAAAATGCACCAATAGAGGTGGTGGATGAATGGGACAGGGACACCCCCGCAATATGTAAGCAAATTGAAGAACAAAACCCATGCATGATCAGAGCAAAATTTGCTGGATCGGGCAAGAGTTACATAGGTCAGTATTTATATTGAATGCATAAACATGTTTTGTTTGTAGTGCCTCAAAACCGGTTAAGTCAAGAAATAAAAGGTTACGCTCATAACCAGAGTTTCATCATAGCAATTTTGATGTAATCTTCTTTGATGAAATCTAGTCAGGTTTTGAACCTTACTGAAAAACAAAAGGACAATAAAATCATCATAGGCGCCGGTGATACAAAACAGGTAGAACCAATGAATGATTTAATTACACCCAGTCAAAGACCACAATATGATCAAACATGTGCTGTTCAATTGGTCCTCTGAAATCTCACCAAATCATTGCAAATAACCAGTGAAATTGTCTAACAGGGAGGTTTTTCTTGGGAGGTGTAGCATACATACATATATATATATATACACAAAAGTATTGAATCCGATATTTATGATGCTTCGAGCTCGCAGAAGGTTTCACAATGTGAGCCCTGGGCTCAACAGCGCGTTCTTGTGAATCTGCTGCACATGCCGTGTTCTCTATCTATCAGTTTATCTAGACCAAGGCTCACAAAACACAAACGCTCCTGAACACATACCTTACTCCCGGGCATACTGCTTGGTAGCCTGTGCCTGTGCCTCTCACATGCCAAATCCAAGCAGGGCATGACCTTTGACTTTGAGCAGCTAGAAATGGCCGAACAGGTGAGAGAATGCCAGAACTACGAAAGAGAGACGGTTGAAAAAGAGAGTCGGAAAAGCGACAGGCGTGATGGAAATGCTGAGTTCCCCTTGGATTTAGAGCCATTTTCATCGTCCTTTGGGTCTTCCTCGGCTTCAAGACCGCGAAGCAGAGCCAGAACTTGGTTTGAGATCAAGCGTTTCTTTGAGGCAGATGCACGAGGATCCCCCAGTGGAAGGGCACATTCTGTTCGACAGCTATTGCTGAAGACTGTTCATGAACGGTTACACCAAGATGGGTTTGTACTGATCGACTGCTACCTGCCGAAGAATGCAGCACAAGATCTCGCAAAGCAGTTGGAGGTACTGAATGTGAAGGATCAAGTTGCGGCTGGATATAAAGAGGCTGTCCAGCCTTGGGTGGGGAGTCACTTGCTGCAGTCAGCATTTACACTTCCACAGCCTGTTTCAAGAACAAAAGAAAACCACGTTGCCCTTTCAAACCTGTGCAGCACTTGTGAGGTGAGCTTCTCAGGTGCAAGTGGAGAGTTATCCGTTTTTAGACCAGATACAAAAGAAGGATTTCTTCTGTCCATGAAAGCATTCTTACACGCTGCAGCCAGTCGTGCAGAGACACACAGTGTTGCAACGGATAAGATTCCGAAGGTCCTCGTGAAGTTTTGCTTTGGCGAGCTTCCCAACCGAGAAGGCAGAGCTTTTGAAGCATGAAACAAAGCTGAGACCTTTGGCATCCTTTGGCTGCACACACACCTTCAGACCTCAGTGTGTAGATTCTTTGAACCCTGCACGCGCCCGAGAGTCCAGTTTCAGCCTGCGAACTCGAAGCAGATGTGATGCAAGCAAGGCCAACGAGAGTGGAGGTTCATGTATCATGAAGCTGCAGGCTGGAGTTCCAATTCAAGGCCGCGGAAGTATGTTTCCGAGACATGCGTGGAAATGCCTGATGCTGATGCTACAAAAGCCTCGACCTCTTTGAAGATGCGATCATAGACCAAGCCTAATGTACATGGCGACAGGCCAATTGTTCACTTATTTTTCAAGCTGTTTATATAGATCAAGCCACGTTGACAGGCTCAGAGACTTTGACAGAACACTGTGGAAAGTTTCAATTTGCTTCGTGGCATCGTGGATTCTAGTTCAGCATGCTCCAGCATGGTCTTGCAGTTAAACTTCGCACGAACATCCCTTCACCTACCAGAAGCAGCGATGGAAGAACATCACTGCTACAGACAGGTGCGCTGGAGATTGCAGATGTTTTGTGGTTTTTTTCCGTTCAAGTTCGTAGATTGAACATACACTGCAACACTGTATGAGTGTTCCAAGGCATGAAGAGACCTGCGTCAGAACTAGAGAGGGTATCGTCCGGGGCTTGAGAGCTCAGAGAGAGAGAGAGAGAGATCTCGGAGTATCACAGAGGCCGCATTTACTCAGTTTACTTCACGTCAATTTTTGCAGGCAAACTGAGCCTGAGTTGGCTGGTGATGCTGGTGATGCTGGTGCCCTACCCAGTGCTATTTTTGTGGCCTTGAACATCGAAGTTGATTGTGACATGGGCAGGTTGTGAAAGCAACCCATTTGCGGGTATATCTTTGTTCCAGAGCGGTGCATCTTCCCTTGTGAGCTCAACAACAGGGCCGGCACCTTTGCACTGGGAGTTGCCCATGCAAGGGGTAACAGGTAGTGATTGTTTGCCGATTCTTTTCCAGAGGGACAAAATATTTTCTGCCTTCAACACCTGGTGGTCGACTGCTGCATCATGCAAGCATTGAAATCATTCGCAAATAAGTCATGCAAACAATTAAATGAACGTAGCTATTTACCTCAGAAGCATTCCACGAATACTGACACATCATGAGAACCAGAGAAGTAACACTTGGAAGTCTTCTTGCAAAACGTTCAATGACGCATCACTTTGACTGCTCTTTCGGTTAGTTGCCAGTGGTTTTCCTCAGCAACTTATTAAACCTCTTTGAGGTTTCCTTCGAATGGAACGATGACAGAGGCCTTGATCTCCATGATTCAACCGTATTTAGGAGGCTTCTCAGTGCGACTTGATTCAACTGGTCGCAAGCCTAACATAAGAGGAGTTTTGCAAGCCGACAAGGTTCTGGCAAGTTGTGCAATTCTGACTGCAGTCAGTTCGATTTTCCACTTGCTTTCCTGCTTTCCACAGTCGGGCAATCCCTTTATGGGCTTGTCGCTCTTCTCTTCTCCAACATCAGGACATCATGGTCATACTCAAACGTTTTAACATTGTCCTGGGGTGTAGGCGCTACTAAGGTTAATTATTTTCTTAGGCTTGGACACAGAAGGATTCAGGCGTCCTCAGGGAAGCTCCCCGTCGCCCTCAGGCGGGGGAGCTTCCTTGAAGAAGCCTGAGCCTTAATGAGTCAGAGTTAGACAGGTAGACGCGCTTTGTGAGGAAAGTTGTTTACTGCAGCAGTCACAACGCTGCAACAAAAGCCTCCTGGCGAGAAGCTCAAGCAGTTGAGGCTCATTGAAGCACACGTTCAGACTGATGAAGCATTTGCAGGTGATGCGGGGGACCAACCCAAGGCTGACTGTGAGGCTGCTGAGGTTGCAGAGGCTGCAGAGGCTCGATTGAAGTGTTTTGAAGACTGATACCAAATCCAGCAAGCAGGAACGCGAAGTAGACCAGGATGCAGCAAACGAAGCTGATGACGGAGAATCTGCGGGAGATGAGCCAACAGGCACCTGTCTATGTGCTCTATTTCCTTTGCCCTGACAACACTGCAGGGGAGGAGGATGAAGAGGTGATATTCCGGGCTGACTGCAAGCTTTGGAAGCTTGCCGGCTTGCCTGAATTATAGAGCGGATATCGGCCAATAACACCATTGTTTGCAACATCTAATTCAGTACATTTGATTGCCCATCCACGCTGCTACAGTTGCGGTGTTAAACCCAGCGAAATCTGGGAGGGTGTGAGTCGTGTAAGCATTCGAATTTAAGTAAATTTATTGGCAATCCAATCATGACAATCTATCATTTGCTAGGTGTATGATGGCCGTGATGCCAGTGTCACATTATGGTGAAACAAGCACTGTCAGCATGACAAGGTTTATATCACTTGAGTGACCGGACATGTCGCCAGGTCAAACTTGAAGACGGAAAAGCCGAGGCACAAGGGCGGACTTTGCACTCTGCACACTGAAAGCTTGTGGCGCCGCTGGTGTGATGTCAGCGAAACTGCAGTTTTGCATGATGCCAGGGCTGGCGATGGCAGGAGCGAGGCTGTGGCATCGCCTTTCCCTGAGAGATTTAGAAGAGAAAGGCTAGAAGGCGGGATAAAGACCCAAATATTCCGGAGTCACTTTGAGGTGCACATCAACAGGCACAAGACCAGCGGAGCTGGTCGTTTGGTTATGCGAATGCGTGGTGTTTTGAAGCTCCTGCTCAACACACCAATTTTTCCGACCACCAGGCAGGCCTGGAAAGCTGTGTCATCTCATTAGACTTCTATTGTAAATGCTTCAACTTCCCAAGTGGTGTGAGGTATGAGAAAGTTGGACAAAAGTCTGTGCGCTTCGTTGGTGTAGATACCGAAGAGTCACAGAGCTGTCATGGTGAGGCGCGGGTGGATTGAGTTACGTCTCACACCTTCATTTGCCTGGCGGTATCTCCCAAACAGTGTGGCATACATTAAGAGGTTCGAACACATTCTTGTGGCAATGGTGAGGCCCGTGTTTGAATGTACTTTGCTGATGACGTTTCGTGCGAGCGGCTTGCAGCGAGCAGGGCACCACATGGTGTTGCGAAGGTCCAGAGCAGGAGGTTGGCAGGTGCAGGAGATTGGACGGACACACGCTCGGGATAATGCACGTACTGAGGCCGCCAGAGCTGAGAAGAAACTTTGGTCAAAAAAGGGGGCCTGAGCAAACCAGGTTTCAGGAAATCAGCAATGGTAAGTGTCTCTCCGTCTGACGCTCAACTGTTGGTTCAATCTGCAGGCGTACTGTCCACAAAGCAAGAGTTTGAAAGCCGGCAGGAGTTCTTTCAGAAAGGAATTCAGCAAGGAATTCTTCCAGAAAGGAATTGCACATATGCACTGGAACATGTCAAATGTACAAGAGCGAAGCTTCACAAGTGAATCGCCATGACAATTAGATTTATATAGAAAAGACACTTAAAGCTGCAAGTACGTTTACAGCTCTCACCATTGGCCTCTTCATTAGCCATCCGCCAATGGTGAGAGGGATGGCCCCCTGCTCAAATACTAAAAGCCAAAAGGTTCCCTGTGACTGCAAGGGTTTCACACACACGCCTCCCGAGTCCTTTGTCCAAAACCTGGGCCACCTAATACCTATTTAAAATCTACGGGTGCGCGTATACACACCAAGGGCCGGACCGATGTGCGCGCAAAAGAAAAAAAGGAGTGCGATGACCGGACGTGAAGGCAGAAGAGACATGAAAAGAAAGGAGAAAAAGCGAGTGTGTGTGTGTGTGCCCCTTGGAGTCACAGGGGTCCTTTTGGACTAGAGATGTCTTTACGTTTTTCTTGCTTCAGCAGGGGGCCGCCGTGGCCGCTGTGCGAGCGAGAGAGAGAGAGGGAGGAACCTGCCGGTCGGGTTTTGCGCTGAGGGAGCTTGACCGAACGAGTTAAAGGACGTCACTGCCTGTGGCTTACTAAAAGCGATTCCCTGGACTTAGGGAAGCACTCAATTTGTTTTTTTACAGCAGGGGGATGAGGATCCCTTGGTGTGCCTAATTAAAAAAAAACGAACCAAGTGCATGTGATATCAGTGCCCGGCAAGCACTGCCGTACCAGCCTTTTAATTTTTAAGCCTTGTCTGCAGTCACGCATTGAGCTTTTGGCCCTGCTTCCTCTTGAAGACCTCCAGGCTCCGTAGGTTTACTTGACCTTTTCAGGAATTGGGTGCCCAGTTTGGCGTGTGGCAAGCGCTTTCACATCAGTATGCATTTCTATAAGTCTATAAGTAAGTGTGTCTCTCCTTTGTGAGAGGTCAGGGTGGGCCCCTGTGGACCCGTTGAACTGGGGTTTGTCTTTATCTCCCCTGCCCAGAGATGTACGTGTTCAGAGCGGACAGCAGGAGGCTTATGCCAAAGTTACTTGCCAAGACCTGACGGATTATTGAATTCTAAGTAGGCAGTCTTCGGACAAGCCATTAGGTGACCACAGCGCCCAGAGCAGCCAGCCATTTTGGCACGGCGTAGGTGGCCGCAGCGGCCGAAGCTACTTAAGGTTCATTGGAACCTATCGGGGGCCTTCATCCTCTTTCCTTCCCTTTCCCTCTCCCCTCTTCCTTCTTTGCCTTTTCTTGGGAACACCATCGTCTTGTTCCTTTTCTTGTTTGGTGTGTCCTTGGACGCTGGAGTCGTAGCTGGGAGCATCTCTCTCTCTCTCTCTTCTTTTCTTGTCGGGTGTGTCCTTGGAGGCTTGAGTCCTAGCTGGGAACACCGTCGTCTCGCTCCTCTCTCTCTCTCTCTCACTCATCTTTCCTTATTCTTCGTGGACACCGGCAGATCATTTGCTTGAGGGAGCTTGGCCGAACGAGTTAAAGGGAAGTCACTGCCTGTGGCTTGCTAAAAGCAATTCTGTATTGACCATTTACAGCCTGGACTTAGGGAAGCACTCAATTTGTTCTTTACAGCGAAGGGATGAGGATCCCTTGGTGTGCCCCATCTAACAAAGACCGCCGCCAAGTGGATGTGATATCAGTGCCCAGCCAGCGCTGACGTACTTGCCTTTCAATTTTGCAGCCTTTTCTGCAGTCACGCAGGCTCCGTAGGTTTACTTGACCTTTTCAGGAATTGGGTACCCAGGTTGGCGTGTGGCAACCGCTTTCGCATCAGTACGCATTTCTATAAATGTGTGGAGGGCAAATGAACGGGAAAACAAATGAAAGGGCCAAATACCTCAGTCCGCTCTGGACACCTCTTGGCCTGCGAATGATTGCCTGCTCAATGTCAGTATTTCATCAAGGCTTAAATTGACCTTGGCGTAAACCTCTTACGCTCGCTGCGAGCTACTCTAGTCCCGCGCACAAGGACGGAGACAAAACCTTGCTCGGCAAGGCCACTTGGTCAAAAAAGGGGGCCTGAGCAAACCAGGTTTCAGGAAATCAGCAATGGTAAGCATCTCTCTGTCTGACGCTCAACTGTTAGTTCAATCTGCAGGCGTACTGTCCACAAAGCAAGAGTTTGAAAGTCGGCAGGTCAAATTCAAAATTCACGGAGTTCTTTCAGAAAGGAACTCAGCAAGGAATTCTTCCAGAAAGGAATTGCACGTATGCACTGGGACATGTCAAATCTACAAGAGCGAAGCTTCGCAAGTGAGTCGCCGTGACAATTAGATGTAGAAAAGACAGTTATAAGTTAAAGCTGCAGGTACGTTTACAGCTCTCACCAGTGGCCTCTTCATTAGCCATCCGCCAATGGTGAGAGCAAAGACCAAAAGGTTCCCTGTGACTCCAACGGTTTCAACAAAGTGGCGGTGACTGGTTAGTGGCGCCAATTTTCTCGTCGCTGGTGATGCTACTTCTCTCGCCCCTCGCTTGGGTTCATTTGTTGTTTTTCACCGCATTCCTTTTTCACGACGAAGAGTTTGTCGGACAGGATAGAGGCCAATGACTTCGCTCGAACGTCAGCACACCCCGACCCACCCCACCTCATCCCACCCATGATGATGGTGATCAGGATCGTGCGCCTTGATGACGTTGTCCAGAAGCATACCCCATGCGCCCCGCTCCAGCCCATGTAATTTAGTTGGGCTCTAGGCCCCCCAGGCGTGTCTGCGCAGTAAGTACTCTGTTGTAGAGTCAGAGCGTAATTCATTTGTACTTTTGGCTCAAGGTTTAGCCTTGTACGCTCTGTACCACTGCCATAGCAGAAAAGAGAGCTCGCTGCGCTCGCTCTTGTGCTCTTTGGGCTACTCTGGTGTGATCGTTCACAGGTCCAATTCACATACTCTAGCGCTGCCACTTTGCGGAATTTACCGCTCAAAGTGGAAGCGGAGCTTGTGTCTCCTGCTTCGCTGCGCAAATCCACTTCGTGTGTGTCTGTTCTGAAAGGAGCATACCTGACTAATTCACAGCTGCTTCTTTGTTTGTGTTGAGTTGAGTCGTTGTCTTGCCGTTCAGCCTTGGGATTCGCTCGCGCATGTGGCTGCCCGGCGGAACAAACAAGCAGCGCTAAGGACTGGTCTGGAAGAAAAATGGTCGCGCAGACAGGCGAAGGTATCGAGCGCTTCCACTGAGAAAAACACAGGACCACGAAACGAGACGCACTGCTTTCAATGTATTTCCGAAATCTCTGCACTTCTCACGTTCGCCCTCTGCTGCGGCACGCCATTCTGAATCCCCCGACCCTTTCACAGCGCTGGTACCTTGTTTCTTGACCTCTTTTGCGGAACTGCCACAGGAATGGCCAATCCCTCGATCCGCAGGCAGAAAGGATCCACTTTCCTTGTCCTCAACGAAGGAGACTTGGAGGAAGAATCTGGATATCGATGATATTGGGTGATGGATCAGGATACTGGCGCAGAAGGATTTGTGAGTTTGCTCTCAGAGTTCGATTTTTTGGTGTTGCAACCCAACGGCGGCAAAGGTAAAGGCCGCGGAAAAGGTAGAAGACCCGGCTTCACAAGCCGTAGAGGCAAAGGTGCAGGCGCGCGTTATATGCAGAGTATCCAGACAATTCAAGGTTTTTATGTGGAACATGCAAAAAGGGAAAGAAAGGTGGCGAGCAAGGTTTTTAAAGAAAAGATCTCTTCGAAGGTAAAGGAAAGAGCAAGCAACGGAATCAGAATCAGCAGTGGAATGTTGCAACCACCGAAGAGCCCTCGACGTCGCGCGTGATTCATCATGGAACTGGAATGTCTCATACGGATACCGTGCAGACTTTTATGGACATGATGATGCTTGTTGGTCAGCGCGCGAAACAGACGGACATATAGATAGATCAGAAGAGGAACGAGGTGAGGACACGTATCAGCTGACCCAAGCAACCAGTCTTCAGTCTCCCAAATTCCGGAAATCATGCCATTGGTGACAACCGAGTTTCGCTGCTCAGCATTTTGCTTGAACGTACCCGTTTGGCACACAGTTTGGAGGACTGCCAGTATTCCGGTGATTCTGAAAAAGTAAATCCTCGTTTCTGTTCTTCTTTGGTCATGCTCAGTGAGTAGGTACTCTCCGACATACGTCATCATTGATTCAGGATGTACCAGAGCAAGGGGATCAAGGACTGCCATCAATCGATTGGTTCGAGCGCGCAAGCATCACAAAAATGCGCACGAGATCAATTTTGCTTTTGAAGCATCGCCGAGCCGGTTTTTGCAAACAGTGAGCAGTCCAACGTCCGTGAGAAACTTGTGATTTACTTTCAGAATGACCCAGCGCCGCCCTCTGGATGGATCTCCACTACAATCGACGTCCTCGATCGGGGTAACGTGCCGATCCTGTTCAGCGTTGAACAGCTCAGGAATCTTCGCGCGGCCACTATATGAGCACACACAAGTCGGAGACTTTCTTGATTGCCTGCTGGTCGGCCTGAAGCATCTTTCGTTGCCAGTGAGCAATTGGAACCTTAATGTCTTCGACGTCATGATGTTCGCCGGCTCGAACCGTAAGCCGAATCACAGCTTCGTGGCGAACCCTTTGTATACGCAGCGTGCCTTGCAATGGCAAGCGTCGAGCTCACGCTTACAAGGGTGGCTGCAAGAAGGCAAGTACGTCCGATATTCCGGACGATAGGAAACCCAAGCCAACCGATATTCCGGTTGAGAACGCCGGAGAAGAAGCTGGCCAGCCTCCTGCCACAACAGTGACACCTCCGACATACCAGAGGACGAGAAAGTTTCCTGATTTTGGTGCGCCGTTCTAGCGCTCAAAGATTCCAAGTTGGAGCAAAGAGTCTCGGATGAACCGGAGAAGTCAGAGCCTCAGGCAGAGGCAAAAGAGGAAGCGCGTAAAGAACCAACCACTGAGAGAGAAGAAGGAACCAAAGGTTTCAATGATTCTGCGATAGTTTTGCAGAGAGAGAACATGATAACTGTTCACGCCCAACAGAACTTCTCAAACTGCAGGTGAAACACTTTCACGTGTCGACTGAGCAGGTGAAACACTTTCACGTGTCGACTGAGCAGTTTAAGAAACGATCTTCAGCTTTGAAGGTTCCTGCAAAAAGTTTATGAATTGAGAAGAATATGACAAGGTGGTCAATCAGTGTGACAGGTCAGAAGTCCAAGATTGCCCCTTTGCGATCAAGAATCTCAGGCGTGCGAAGTAGACTTCTGGAGAACTCACTTTTGTCGACCGTGGCGAATTTACCACAAACGACAGAACCAAACTTTTGTTCTTGAACATCTGAGCAGAAACCACTGGACATCTTGCGGAGCACTTTGAAGCATATCAGTTGAATCCTAAGTATTTGGTCGGCGATCAAGGTTTCAGTTCACGGGTCTTGAACTTGAGGCCTCTGTAACAGAAAGAACATTCGGCCAATTAGTTTAGGACCTGTTACTAAAGGTGAAGCTGCTGTTCGCGCGTATAAGAAGCAGATTGCCCTGATGCTACTTAAGGCAGTGACTGAGCATCCTTCTCGATACAACATCACGTACCGTCAACTCCTCGGACAAGCTTTTTTGGCCAGGAACTCAATGGTAACCGTGACCTTCAGTGGAGTTTCGCCTTTAGAAATGGCTTTTGGTAGGCGACCTACTGATCTTTTGTAGTTAGAAAACAGGTCCTCTGCGCAGCTGACAGCTTCATTTCCGCCTCCGGAAAAGAACACTGAACCCCTCAGAACACTCGTCATGAAGTCTTGTTTAGAAGCTAAACAGTCTGACGATCTAAGAAAAGATATTTCTGCTAGGCGCAAGAATACTCAAGGTCAACGTCAGCAAGGTCCGTAAGGACATGAATTCAGTCGAAGATGTTGAGGTGTTATGGGATCCAGTTGCGCTTTTGACTTCTGAGCAAAAGGAGTCCGATATCTTGGTCTCTGACAATTCCTGTCTTTCTCAGAAAGATGGAGCACAAGTAAGTGTTGATGGCCACATATTCCTCTTATGCTTGGCAGCCAGTCATGTCTGGTAAGATTGATTCTCGAATGGTTCGCCGGTTCACCTAAATTGAGTCAAGTAGCAGCCATGAATGGCTTGAGAGTTGGACAGCCTATTGACCTTTGAACAGGTTCTGACAATCTGAACCAGTGCCGTAAGAGGACTATGGACATCGTTGAGATTCAACGTCTAAAAGTTGTTTACATGGCACCTGATTGTGCTCCTTGGAGTCAGATGACCAATATCCATGATCACTAAACGCACAAGACCAGCGTCGACGGAAGTTCCTGTCACAGTTGCTACGTTCCAGATTGAACACGGTGGTGAGTTCATCGTTGAGAATTCAGCTTCATCAGCTTTGTGGTGCGCCAGGTGTTTCCAACGTCTTTTGTCGCCGTACGGTGCTACCTACAGAACTTTTGACGTGTGTTCGGTCTCTCCCAGCTACGTGTTGTAGCACTACCGTAGACACTCTGGTCGGTGCGGTAGAAAAGAATGGCGGAAAATGTACATAGAGACATGCAAATCAAACTAATTAGACGCAACAGCATCAAGCTCAGACCGGGCCACAACGGACGGCCACACCTCGGCGAGGGCGGAGACCCCATGACAGCATACCTTGCCGTGACGCGGGCCAAAGATAGAGAAAGCTTGTGCGTCTACAGACCCTTCGATGCCTCGCCGCATCAGACAGGACGAAGCCGCGTGGGGAGAGGTTTGCCGTTGCAGGCATGGCGCGGAGACGTTGGCAATGTTTCGCGCGGCATACTGGGAAGAACAGGCGTGCAGCGAATGCCGCGAGCAGAAACCCAGAAGCGGGCACGCGGCGGGGCAGTGGAAGCGGGACGCAGCCGCACGGGTGTGCAAAGAATGCGTGGCCATGCAGTGTCTGCGCAGCGTGGAAGCGAGAAGCCGCCTTTGCGAAGATGTATGTCACGCCGGCGCCCAAATGCAGTTTCTACCGCGTGTGTCTGACGTGCGAAGCACAGAAGCTGCGCGGCAAGTGTCGCAAAGCCGGAGATGGGATTTGGAGCTGCCGCTTGGAAGGCGCGACCGACTTTGTAGCCACTGCGCGGTCAAAGTGAAAGATCGCTGGCTTTGCGCAGTGTGCGTCGAGCGTAACGAGCGCAAGGACTTCAGCGTGTGTACGAGGCGACGCGCCTGCCAGCGAAATGGAAAGCAGCGTCGCGACGCTTGTGTCCGGCTCGCAGCAGTCCTTCTGTTGTAGAGCGTAATTCACTTGTACTTTTGGAGCAAGGTTCAGCCCTGAACGCGCTGTACCACTGCCATAGCAAGAGAGCTCGCTGCGCCGCTCGCTCGTACTCTTCGGTGTCGGTGTCATCGTTCACAAGTCCAGTATACAGACTCTAGTATTGCCACTTTGGGGAATTCACCCCTCACCCGGCGGGGTGGAGCGTTAGCGTACCCCAACTCGCCCCACACCCCACCCATGAAGATGATGAAACTCGCGCGCGGGTGCAGATCTGCAAGCGGTTTCGAGCGCTAGCCCGCCCCACCCCATCCATGATGCTGGTGATGCTGGTTCGCGTCGCAAGTGTCAGCCAAAAGGTAGCTTACCAATAGGGTTCCAACAATAAGAGCAATGCCTCCTGCCTAGCCTTGCAGATCGCATTTTGGTACCTGCAACCACTGCAGGGTGCCTAATGCATCCTCCAGCACCAACTACGACCATACTGCAATGCCAACGCTATTGCTATTGCAAGCGCAGCTGCTACTATTGCCACTGCTACTCTTGCTACTGCTACTATTGCTTCCATTGCCAGGACAGCAACCGCCACAGCAACAACAACGACGACAATGAAAATGACGGCGACGTGGAAAATACAACTCTTACTTTTGCTGCCATTGCTACTTGTAGCACCGTGGCTATGATTGCTCGGATTGTAGCCAATTGGGGATAATTGGCTCTATTAAAACTTCAGTGGCATCATGCTTGAAGATTTCCAAGGCTTCAAGTGGGGCAAGGGCGTCGCCCGCCATATATGACATTCAAGACACCTACACACTGCAAAGTACAAACATTGAACGAAAAGATCTTGTCCAGAAGGGGGTGGCAAGGCCAGGAAGGGTCAAATACGCTGGTCGTTTTCAGGTCTGCCGTGTCATTGGCTTTGGTGTTTGGGTTTGTTGTTTTGCCAGCAGTCCAGGGAGTCAAGGTAAGTAGCTGGTTTATCAAAAAACTACCCCAACAGATTCCCCTCCCTAGTTTTTCAATCAGGTAAACCGAAGGGATCGGTTGCAGGTCGCGTTCTGTGCATTTCGCTTGAACTTGCACAGCAGTGATCAGCAGGTGGGGAGAGCTTGTCTGAGACGTGCAATGTATGCCTACAGTACATGGGGGGTGTAATGATGCAGCGTTGTCAAAAAAGTGACTGTTCACGGCACCAGGGAAAGTTCCTGGCCGTCTTGCGAGAAGCTGTGAAAGCATGAGGCGCAGTGAGTGGGACAGTATTGTACCTGTTGTCGTTTGGGTTCGATTCTTCTGGTTTTAGCTTTCGTATTTGGGAAGCCGAACGCGGTCACGCTCAGCCGTGTCCATTGCTCAGACCTGTCAAGTCACTGGGTCCTGGTTGTGATGTTGTCAATATTCCCGTTGCTAGTGGGTCAATGGTTCCAGCAGTTCACGCTGTCAATGTTGGTGGGGTGAAATTATCATTTCACGAGACAAGGCTGTGTCTTTGACAAACTGTGACTCTCTTGGCTGAAGGGATGTGATGTTCGGGGTCTGCAGGCAGCTGCAGATCGCTGTCATTTTATTCTGCGAACCGGCTTTTGGTCCCTCCGTATCGTACCCGGTCTATCTTGCATTTGTATCGCTCAAAACCACCCTCCTTCCCTGTCCATTGCCAAAGTGCAATGTGAGGTGAGGTCACTGGCAGCCCATGCTTGCAGCTAACCCAGACCAGGACTTGGCGGGGGTAGGCGCCTTCAGTCATAAGATCATACCCTGACGATTGGCTTGCCAAGCCCAACGCCCTTGATCCGCCTGCTGTATACAGAGTATACAGTGAAACACCGAAAGACTCCTTGTGAACCCAAAGGGTGCACGCATGATGCAGCAAACTATAAAGAAAGGGCGATGTGAAAGCGTGTGTCGGTCACTGAATGACAGATCGCGTACCTGCGCCTTCCCGCAAGCCTTGCGTGGAAGATAGCCTTGACGTGAGCTCCTGACGTTTAACAGGTCCTTTCAGGCTGGGATTGCAAGTGGCTGCGCCATGTGTGAAGGGCGCCGCCTGGGAACCTGGTGGAATTGCTTTCGCAGTGGACCAACGAAACCAAAGTGGAGATGGAGTGAAAATGGGTCTGTCTAGACGTCATGGAGCCAAGAGCCAATGAGCCCCAAGTAGTAGGACGAAGACGTCCTGGACACTCTCATGCAACAGCGCACAGGACTGAGCGTACAAGCAGACATCCGCTTGGCGTTTGTCAGGCACGGCTTCAAGCTCAGGCGGAGGAGTCGGGCCAGGTCCCTCTTACTGACTTGTGACAAGGATGCCAGTCGAATCCATTCGACGTCCGTGGCCGTGGCGTATGGGAAAGGATTTGCCAGCCTTGCCAGTGAGTGTGCGTACCGCTCAAGAGGTGTGCGGCATGACCGACCCAAGTTGATAAGTTTCTCAAAGCCGACCAGCTTCGAGAGGAAGTGAAGAGAATGCAGCTGCCTGAATGTCTGAAAGTTTTGTGAGCGAGGATGGACACACGAAATGTTCCCACTAGACAAGTACGAGGGCTGGAATGGCTGTGGCTACGCGTTCAAGGGTTGTAAGCAGGAGGAGTAGGATTTGGGATCAAGTGCGATAGAACGAATCCCTGGTCCAGATGTGGTGGTGAAGCCATCGGCAACACCAGGAATTCCAACGCATAGAGATTTGCCATATGCAGAATGTGCTTTGGAGATTTGAACTGAAGATTTTCAAGGCAATGGCACAGCTTTTGAAAAACTTCTTAGACTGAGGAACCCTTAGAATAGTGGCCTTGCACATAGAACATTGTTCATTTAAACTCCAAAATGTGCATGTCAAAGGGTGGTTCAGATGTTTGAAAACCAGGTGAGATAGGGTGCAGGGATGCAGATAGAATATTGATATGTCAGTTTAACATTGGTAAACGTTTTGGATTCAGTAACATTTTGGCCCTTGAGCACTCTATCGTTTATGGCCATGGAGCGCTTTATCGAACACTATTACCTTTTGTCCAAGCACTGCGTGAATTTTGATTTGAAAGAAGGTTGGACATGAGGATGCTGGGAGAGAGCTGCTGCTCTTAGTTGCTACAAAGACATCAGGGTTGTGAGGACAAAGGCCGCTTGTTGTTCCTCTGGCTTACCACGCAGCATTCTAACTGCACAAACTTTTCACACACCCCAATGCGATTTAAATATTATGACTGCATTTGTTCAACTTTGCAGTGTATAGTCTATTTGCTTGATAGCCGCCTGCTATCGTATCGCGGAGTTCTCTTCGATGTCGACGTACATACAACTGATTTCAGGAACTTCATCGCTTTGCCAGAAGGATCGTCGAGAGCTTATTTGTGTGCTGCGCTCACATTCTTGAAATAGGGCCGGGGAGGCAAAATCTGATTTTGCTTGAAACGAAGGATGAAGACGCAGAAGAATATGCGCCGATAGCAGGAGAAGAAGATAAGACCGATAGTTGGCACAGTAAGGAAACATGGGTTGATCAGAAACTTGTCCATGAGTCCGAACTTGGCGATGAACCGTGGAACCCTCCGGTTGATTCAACAGCGAATCGGATTTTCACAGTTGGTGGAAGGAATCATGATGAAACTGGGGCAGATGGGAATGCAACATAATGGTGGCAGTTGGCAGCGTTCTTTGTGTTTAAGACAACCTAAAAACTATGCAATATGTGTGCCAGTAGTATGTGCCACCCATACATATGAGAGAATGCTTCACGACGTGCTTTACAGAATGGACATCAACATTTGTTACGTAGAACTCACTCACTGAAGAAAGAGTCCGGAGGCGGGTGTCGAAGCCTAGACACGTCATCCAGGGATAACGCGCGCAAATCAGGAGAACTAAGGATGATTCAGTGCGCAAGTCCAGAAGTGTACATTCAATGTAAACACGCAATCACTGGGAAACATGCAATGTCAGCCAGATAATCCCTTCAGTGCACCCTGCTGCAGCACAAGCAACAACGCTACAACAATCGCAGCAACGATCTTGAAAGTGCAGTGCCAATGCAAGGCCAGAGCAATGTTTTTCCCAAACAACTGATCGAACCGCTATAGCTCACAGGTACTTTTATCCAGTGTAGACCAACACAAAAAAGATCACCAGGCAAAAACACTGTTTTTTGTATGTGGAGGGGCGCAGCTTTTCAGGTGCTTGCATTCAATCTCAGCGCGCCCCTTCCCAAGCTTTTGGCGGCAAGTCAAGCAGTTGAACCTGCGAAATTCCCTTCTTCGATCTTCACAAAGATGGTTCCAATGTGCTCCTGCTGGGTTTGCTCATGTCCGGTCTCAGATGCTGAGTTTGCAATTGAAGACAACCTGATAAAGCTGTGTAGACCCGCATTCACGAAAGCGATCTCCGAAGGAGGTCAGCTGAAGTTCTAGTTTACGATTAGATGGGTCAAAATCGAAGGGATCAATTGAAAGATCACTACAAACGGCCCCCCCCCCCCCCCCCCCCACCCCCCCCCCTTCGTGTGAAGTGAATCTCTATAGCCCCCCCCCCTCCGCTTCCCTTAACGAATTGAAGCGGTATTGATTAAGGCCCACCCCCCCGCCCCCTCGAGGGACACGACATCACTAACATCATCTCAGGGGATTATTTTAAAGGTGTTTTCACGATCGTCGTGTCGTCGTCATTGCTTTCGTTCCCCGCCTCTCAAGTTCTGTACATCACATGCACATGTTTGAATGACATTCCAGGATTTGCCGTTTCCTGGAGATGCACAGGGTGCCTTCCGTGCGAGAAAAATAGCGCGATGCCATATTTGCCAGGTAAGTGTTGAAATTTCGTTTTGCAGCAGATGGCACATATCTCGGCACATACAGTATCTCAGCAGTTGATCGTAATTTAAAGCCCAACTTCGGAAGTCAGCATCTCCCCAATGATCGTTGTACTGTGTTTGTGTGCAACCAAGCCACGCACTATGCCAGCTTTGCAACCGCAGCAGTGGCACATTCAAGGGAGCATGAACACATTTATATTTTGAACGATGGCGGACCAGTTGCAGCAGGCGCTGGCAAGAGTTGTTTGTGTTCAAAATTTGTGTTCTTTCCAGCTCAATACAGTTCGAAAGCTTTGGTGAGCTGCGTGTGTCATTCGCTTAAGGGTGTACCTCTTGGGTGAGGCCAAAACTGTGGTGCGAGACTTTGTCGTCGAGATGCGTGCTGGCCGGCGCATGCAAGTGTTGTTGCCTACTGGCCGACTGAAATCAACAACTGTGAGCCTCAACCAAGAGCTGACGGTCTTGAGAATCGCTCGAGCAAACCAAGCTGCTTGCCTTGCTGTGTTGGGACTGAGCGGTTCAAACAATCAGAGGAAAAAGAGACAGGCACACGGGGAGCACAGGCAGCAAAGGTCTATACAGTGTCACATTTGAGATGGCTTTTGCCTGCTTCAATAGGCTGTGGATGTGTCCTGAGGTGAGACGCCTAGCGCTAAAAGACATTGGCGGCATTTTTCCTGGGATGGAGCTTGAAGGCTTGAGAACCCCACTGGATGACCTTTGTGCAACGCTGGCAGTCAGACCCAGCAATGAGATGGTGACATTCCGCCTGGAGCACATCAATGCACGTGATACCTTTGTGATGTGCATGATGCTTTTTGCTCAGTCACAAGGAGCAGATATGGGTCTAATGGAAAGCCCAGAGGGCGGCGAAGATCAAGGTGAAGAACTTGAAGGGGAAGCAGAGCACGCAGAGCAAGACTGCTTTGCCAGCGCAGCCGGTTCGAGCAAAAAGAGGGTTTCAGGATGTTTGAGGCCTTTGCACAAGAGAGCTTTGTTTGGCCTTTTAGATCGGTGTGATTTGGCACTCCCTGACTGTGGCTTGCTTTTTGCCAACCCGGATTGTGAGGTTTGACGGTTTGACAAAAACTGCACCCACTTTTGGGATCTTATGACCATAACCTTAGCAGAGCACTCTTGTAAAGGCAGGGGTCAAGTACTTACAAACAAGGCCAGCTACCATTCGGCGAAGCTATAGGAACTTTTGTTCGTTCAAGTTTGGGCCGCAGACTTGCTTTACCATGCAGGGACCGGATCTCCAGGATCTTCCAGGTATGGAAATCTAGCACCCGTTGTTGCCTGGACGAGCCCTTTGCGCTGTACAGATTCAGCTTTGCCTGCGCTCATTTGTCCATCGCACAAACTTTGTTGGTGTCTGCGTGATGAGGCTAACAACCACGTGTCACTCAATCCCATTGCAAAGCAGAAAGCCCAGTGGTTCTTGCAACTCTTTTCAGTTTTGCGCATGTTCCTTTTCCACCAGCCATGACCCAATATCATGGCACCTGGTCGCAGCTCAGTCCTGGGGAGCTTGAGAGCCTTGCTGGGACATTTAAATCGCTTCTAGAGCTGATTTTCAAGCACACAAATGAGGATTTTATAGCCTCATGTTATCATGATTTGAAGGTGTTTATATATCCGAGTTTATCCGATATATCAATCCATCATCCTTTGCGCCGCGTTTACTGACGGATCCTCCCTGTCTGTCAAGTTGTTCGAAGCCCATGTCAGTTTTCCATCTTTGAGTGATGGTCTTCAATTTCCACTGCTTTGCGCACCCCCAATTTAGTTCGGCAGCGACGCGTGAAGCCGTCAACCACTTTGCAGACAACGTTGGACTCAAATGATTTTGGGGAATCCCAATCCCACGCCCAAAATTCGGAGCTGTCAAGTTGCTTTTGATTTGTCTTGCTGGGCCCAGGAACGTAAAATTGTGGACTTCTGATGAACGCTCACAATATTTGCAGAATCAGGGCATTGTCTCTGCCAAGCAGGAGCCTTGGCTTGATCGATTTTGAATTGATGGACATATAAAGTCTGTTGTCAGGAACATTCTAGCTTCACCCTGCTTCAGTTCTTTTTGCCATTTTGGTGCTAAACTGCACCGTCCCGAGGATCCCTCAATCTCCAGATTTCTTTCAGATGTTCTGGTGGACAGTGGCCTGCCAGCTCCGTGGATGTTTCGCAGGGATGATGAAGGCAATGCTTTTTTCTGGAATCAAACCAGCAACGAGACTTCCTGGGCTGGGCTTCTCAGAATGGGATGGGACAAGGCCATGGAGAGAGAGAGAGAGAGAGAGGGGGAGAGAAGCAACGCAAGCTGGGACAGGTTGCCAGATTAGAGACAGAGTTTCCGCAACAAACAGTAGCCACAATACACAGCGACTGATCCGTTGCCCTGTCTTGTAATGTTTTCCAATTCCCCCTGCATGCTGGTGCTGCTACAGTGTGCCGCTGGAGGGTCCCATAAATCTCTTTTGCTATCTGGAGTCTATGCCGGTGTATTGTTTTTCTTTTGGCATGAACATCTCACTTTGGTTTCTTCCTATCAATTCAATTTTGCTTTGTACCACTTGAGGTGCACCCGCTGGATCTGACTCTCCGCGAGGTTTCCTGCGTCTTCCAGACTTGCCACTTATCTTGTGAAAGCTAGAATTTCCTGTGGCTGTTGACAGGAAGGGTTGAGAGTGGAGTTTGAAGAGTCACATCAAGCTACAACTTGTGTTGAAACGTAACATGTCTTTGTGGACGGAAGCGATGTTGCCACTTTAGCCTCCAGAACGAAACCTGTTCACTCTTATATAAATGTGACACAGGCCTTCAACTATCACCTGAGCTTCGAAACAACTGCATCAACTCTCTTCAGGACTGGGGAAAGGTGTTCGTTTGGTGTGTTTGGTGTCTGGTTCCGAAGCGTTGCAGAAAAGGGTGTGAAAGCAAGGGTGCCACAGAGGGCTCCACCGGAAACCGCAAAGACTTGCCGACATTTCATATGTTTGGGATACCCTCAACTACTTAGGGTCTGGAAAGGGCACTCCTCCAGGACTCCCTGAAGTATCTATCGTGAGACCTTTTGGGCCCTAATGCTGTAGACCCTTGTGGTTATGGCGGCTGTTTTTGGGCATAGTGTTTTTAGTTTGACGTACTAGTACACTCATCGTAGCACCGCCGTTGAGGAGAGCTGGGAAGCCAGTATCACGAAGATGCTCAGTGGTTGGGAACGGGCGGGGGTTGTGTGGAGAATCCTTCACTCGCAAGCTTGAGCGTTTTGATCCAATTCTTGAGGGATGCCAGTAAAGACTGAAACTACTTGGCCTGCTTCCACTCTTGTCATTTTCTGTTCTGTGCAGTGGTCTGAAAACCACCTATTTGGCATCGTTTTGAGTGATTTGAGCTCCTTTGGAGGCAGAGGATGAATCAGGCAACGTCTACTATCACAATGAGAGCCGGGAGGATTCAATCTGGGAGCATCCGTCTCAGGTATTCCTACCTATGCAACAAATGAGCCTCGCACTATGTGGCTGCTTCCATAAATGCAGTGCTAAGCACTCTAGATGGGACGCACGTTCAACATCATCCGAAACATAGGTCGAAACATAGGTCAAATCATACCCCCGAATCATACCCTCGAAACATACCTGGCTAAAAATGAGATGTTGCTTGTGGATTTGCAAACCATACCTCCGAAACATACCTTGCAACATACCCCGAAACATACCTGCAGGTTACACACGCATTGCCGCCTGTGAAAGAGCCATGTAAACTTTTTTTTTGTATGCTTTTGGATTGATCCTCCTTTTTAGCAGTTCCTTACGCAGCTGCTTGATTGGACAGATAGTGAGGGCCAAGTGACCTGTCCAGATGCGGGAGTCAAAAATATGTAAATTAATAAACAGTAAAACACTATATATATATATATGTATAGTACCCTCCCCCCGGTACCGTGTTTTACAGTGTTTCGTGCTGATTTTCAATCTGCTGACTATTGTAGTGTTTTGCGATTGTTTTAATACCTAGCAAAATACATATATTCAAAGCAGTTTTGGTATTTTGGTTTCCTCACAAAGCCAGAATACCAAGCAATACAAAAACTGCAGACCCCGTGAGCTGGCCTCAGGGACTGTGGAGACATAAGTCTGTGCAGCTCGCAACATGTGAATCTGCAGCAATTTTTCTTACCTTTATTGCCTCAAGCGTCCCTGTGGTCATGGCTGCAGCACCTCGACTCGACAGCCAAGAGATCGATTATGAGGACGACTTCTGGGAGTGTCTTGGAGCATTCGTGCAATAAATGTTTGATACTCTCAGTTGCTCCATGTCTGAAAAATCCATTGCTGGCGTCAAGTGTGCAATCTTCAGGTCTGCCTGGACGGGATGAACGGTCAAGAAGTCCCATAAAATTCTGTAAATCCTCACGGGCCAGTGCCCGGCACGCCTCCATGCGAAGCAATTGCTCATCAGTGGTTTGAAGACGCCTTGGCCATGAACAGTTCTTCATGCTCAGGTTCCGAATCGGGACTGCGTTCACCAGACTGGCCGGTGACAACGGTCGAAAAGTGGGACTTCCTTGGTCCTTGACATACTTTGGCTAATTAATTAGGGCATCTGTTCATGACTGACTAGCAGCTAGCAGTCTGGTGGACTTTCGAATCCAATTCCGGGAGCCTGGCAGACGGAGTCCGAATCGGCGCATGTGACACTTCAGCAGATGGCAGCGCATGTGCAAAGGCGGACACAGCAGCCCAGAGCCGGAAGACACATGTAAAGGATTGCAAGGCAAAGGCGGACGCAGCAGCCCAGAGCTGGGAGACAAATGTAAAGGATTGCAAGGCAAAGGCGACACAGCAGCCCAGAGCTGGGAGACAAATGTAAAGGATTGCAAGGCAAAGGCGGACGCAGCAGCCCAGTGCTGGGAGACAAATGTAAAGTAAAGGATTACAAGGCAAAGGCGGACACAGCAGCCCAGAGCTGGAAGACAAATGTAAAGGATTGCAAGGCAAAGGCGGACACAGCAGCCCAGAGCTGGGACATGAACGCAACCTGCAGGGATACATGCGATTTTGTGCCACGCGGCGAGCGGAACGGTTTCCCGTCCAACAAGGATCATGATGTTTTCTTCAACCCCGATCTCGAACCTGTCGTTGAAATTGCCAGAGGTGATGCGCTAGCAAAGTCTCCACACGTTCGCTGAAAACAGGTTTCCTAACAATGGCCTCTCGTTCTCTCAGGATGAAAGAAGGTTGCTGGGACATCGCGTGGATCCGGGGGCCAAGCCAGTGTCGACACCTATACTTCATTATGTGATAAAGCACTGGCAATGTTTCGCGCTTACCAAGCCGGAAATTTTGACCCTGATGCTTTAGCTGTAGACTTGAGTCAGCCTCGACCTGGGCCCAACCAGAAGCTCAAGGCGAAGGTCTTCAGCTCAGTGAAAGAGCAGCCTGTCGAGTGACGAGGAGTGCCAGAATTGGCTTGATCTTCGGGTGAGTGAACCTTGGGCTCACGCAGAGGCAAGGACCCTTTTCCCGAATCTTGAAGAGCAGGACATTGTGGTACACCGCAAGTCAGGCGTTTCGCATTGCCTGCAGGACGACAGCGCCGCCATGCGTCGGAGGCATCTATCTCAAACCTAATTCTTCTGATGCCCCGTCTCGTGTCGAGGGGATGGCGAAGAGTGCCAGGCTGTTCGGGCCGCCATTCAAAGTCCAGCTTCAAAAGTATGACCTTCATCGCAGAGTGGCTCTTGAAGTCATCTGCGCCATGAACCCGTTCGACAAAGGCTGGGGGAAGTTGGTCGAACTGAGGAAACCGATCCTCACGAACTGACGTGTGACATGCCCCTGATTGCCATTTGGAGAAAAGAGAAGTAGTATTGCAGCAATTTTGAAATAGGTGTTCCAAAGCGGGTTTTTGAACGAATACATGCAGTTTGTTGATTATAAACGTAACGCTTAAACCCAATAGATAAGCCGGAAGAGGTGGATATCGTGGATGATCCTTTCTCAGCAGTACCCTTACTGATATCTCCGCATCGCGCAAAAACCAAACTTCGGTAGAGCGCCGTTTCGAGTGTCTGGCTTTCAATTGAGGTTTCGATTCTTTGTCGCTTGGGTTAAACGTAACTGAGACGATCCCTTCAGTGTGATTCGACCGCGCCGTCCCTTCAAGCGGCTGACAGAAGCCACTGGACCGACGCAGGCCCCGGACAACCATAGAACGTTACGTGTCACTTGAACGCGCGCAGCAGAGTACATGTTCAAGAAACCGCGACATGGCTTGGTTGTCACATTTTTCAAGTTTCTTTTCACCCTGAACCCACCCTTATGGAATCTCGTCCCGAGCGTCTGGCCTCTTTGTGGTGTGCGTATCATGCCTCGATCCTGCTTGAGATTTCGGTTGCCTATCTCATTCAAGCAGCATTTGCTCGCGCCCAATACCAGACCAAATCCGGATCACTTGACAATGCCTAGGGAGGATCTCACGGCGTATTTCGATGCTCTCTTGACGCGTGCGCGCAACAGCGTCAGAATTGTCTTCGGCCATCCGCCAGAATGGCCCTGCAGCACCCTAGCCCTACCATTCGTTGGTCGAACTGAGGGCTTTTGACTGTATAAACAAGCCGGAAGAGGTGGATAAGTGAACCGATAGATTGTAGTTTGCGCGCCCAGGCTTAGGTAAAGGGGACGGATGAGAATTATCTATATTTCTTCAACTTATTCACACCACTTCGGGGTCGAAGCTGCCCGCTCAGATTAAAGGGAAAATGTGTGGAGTAAGACAGACCACGCAGACAGACAGAGATACATGCAGATAGACATTCCAGACACACATTGAAAACGTGTGTCATTAGCAACTAGTGCTCTCAGAGCCGGGAAGAAACGTCTACAGTCGAATGTATAAAACTTTCGCGCGTAATGTACAATATCGATGACCGGAAGAATCGAGCTTCTTGGAACTCGTAGGAGTCTTGGAACAGTTTTTCTGTATGAAGGAGTGGCCAAACAACCAGATAACGCGGCCAGCTTGGTCTTAGCGCGCCCTGTGTTTTTGCTGGGTGAACGCCAGTAACCTTACCAAGGCGACTGTGGGTGGTTTTCCGCCCAGTGTAGTCAATCATGCAGGGGTGATCTTTTGAGGCCTCAGAACCAAGACCACTCCACCGACTCCTTCTTTCCCCTCATAAGCTCTCGCCACCAAAACCACACACTCAATATCAATCACCTCATCCGCTGGGATAGGACACTCGGTCGAACGCGCCCACGATGTCAATAATGCAGTGTCTTCGGGTGATGCGTGCGTCTGCGATGTCGATAGTGCGATCTGCCCCGGCCGGCATAACCGGCATCGCCAATGTTTGGTCCAATTTGTATCATTTTCCAAAAGCGCTGTCAAGCGCAGCCTTTCTAGACCCCCCTTCGGTGGGGGCGTATTTTTTAGCGCGTGATCAACTTTCACCTGAGGATAGCGCGGGGGTGGGGGCCGAGTGATCTTGTGGGGGACAAGGTATCCTAAAAGATTAAGAAGTATTGCAGTATTCTATTTTGGAAACAATGATAAAATTCAGGTTTTCGAAAATGTATCAAAAGCATCAAAGCACCACGTATTATATGTATGTATGTACAGTGTTACAAACATAGGAAAAGAGGTAGAGTTTTGGGGGTATATATGTACATATACACATACATATATACATGTGTATATATATATATATAAAGTGTGAATCCCGAAGAATCCGCACTGGTAACGGTGCTCCCACCGCGCCCCGTCCCACGAAGCGCTCCAGCGGCAGCAGCTCTTTCTTCAACCAACCTGGGCCCACGACGAGATCCCTGTCTCCTATTGGCGCTTCCAGCGCCGCAGTGGCCTATGGCACGGATCAACCGCCCGCCCACCCTCAGGACCCTGTCCTGGGCCAAAGGCCTCGGGTGAACGGAACTCGACATGCTCGAAGGATCCTGGTGATCTGAAGCTGACGTAACCTGCTCAAACAGTTACGCATGCACACTCTCTAAAATTTCCTTAAGTCTTTTGTGACTTCGGGGAAAATGGTGAATAGCACCTCTTGTTCATGAGTCGGTTCGATCTCGAATGATATAGTGAGCGATTGGCGCTAAGAGGCCTCATAGGTTCACTCCAGTACGCAGCAATCAACACCCGACCCGACTTGTCTTCCAAACTAAGTCTTCTACAATCCACCATCAATCAAGCCACTGTGGATACTCTATGTGAGGGAAACTAAATCCTTCACGAAGCTAAACGACACAAAACAGTGAGCATTACTGTACAACCAATACCAGTTGACAAATTTTGTTTCCTTTTCAAAAAAACTGACGCTTCCTTCTCGTCTCGTAATAAGCCAGAGTCACACGCCGGGGCCATCATCTTGGGGACACACATGGATATTAGCAAGAACATTAGCCATCCCATTGGGGTGGTCACAAGCACTCTAGCAGCTGAGACAACGTCCCTGTCATCAGTGCTCGATCAAGTTTCACGGTTAATAGTTCTGGGAGTGGAAACAAACCATCCAACAGATGGAAGAAAGCCGAAGAAACTTTGCAACAAGTGCCACTAGCAGAAACAGTTCCAACTCTCCGAGATGCTGCCGCCGCCGATTGCAAATCATTGCACGACCTCACTACGAGGACAGCAACACCAAGTTGCACAGAGTTTCGGACGCAACTTCAAGCTGAACCATAAGGATTTGTTGAGTGAAGGGATACATCTCCGCCGGGCCGCAGGCGGGGCGCAGCTGGCAGACGCCTTGACGAAGGCTATGGAAGCCTCCTTTCTCCGGGAAACCTTGGCTGTTGGCGTCGTTCTTGGGAGACTTGAATGGCTGGAATCTTGGTGATGTATGTTTCTTGTGACAGAATGATTCCTTGGTCAGGTTTCGGTTGGATGTCAATATACCGTACCTGTGAAGGTAAATGACCGATTGCGTTTGGACCTGAATGGAAATCTCATCTCGAGTTGTCTGAAGGCTTCCAAATACTTGGGACTTCCACCTCATCCCGTCGTCTACGTGCGTTCCAAGGATGCCTTCAGGGTATCCGGCACTGGGATCTACAAGAACGAAGAGGCAAGGGTCGAAAGGACACTATGTGAATTTGAGTTGTTGGAGTGCTTGCAACAAAGCACAGAACCATTGATATGGCGCGTCTATTAGACCGTACGCACCCTTTTCCAATTTCGTAACTTCATGTAGCGTTTGAAGTCTTCCGGAGGCTCTGTTGCGAGGGTTCTGTCTGATTGGGGCTTACCCTGGAGGAACGCTGCCTTTATATCAAAGCTTAAAAGGTCCCACCCCTGACTGGACACCATTTGAAGCAAGAGCGTTCGCGCTGATTTATTCAAAGTGGGGCTATCTCTGGGAACTTCAGTGAGTTGGGGATCCAAATATCCGACCAGTCTGGCTTTGGGTTTGTAATCACGGCCTTGAGCCTTGGCGTCCACGAAATCTAAGGGTTTTCTTGTTAGTGTCCATCGACGCCGCAAAACCTGGTCTGGTGTAATTTGATTGGGAAGAATCTGAAAGAGACCGTACCTGTCTTTAGCCAATTGCTTATCTCTCCTTCCTGTGCCTCTTCGAATTGCTTTCGTTCCTCTGGCATCAGAGTTGAGAGGCGCCTCTGTTCGCTGCTTTTTGCCGGCGGTTGCCAACAGCAGCCAATGGCTTCACTGTCAGGTGTGTCGGTGTCGGACACACGAGCCACGACAAATTCAGGTTCATGATCTGGTTGGGCGATGGGACTCTGATTCACATCGCTCGATGTTTCTAGAGGAATGGGGCTGACTCCTGTTTGTGACTCAATTGACACTTCGCCTGATGGCACTTCCAACATCGATTCTGGACCTATCGTATTGGACCCAGAGACTAGCTGGATCAGCCTGGTCAGATTCCGTTTCGGCTTCGTCGTGCGATGATATCTGAGACGCCTTCCAGGGAAAGGGGTCGAATGTTCTCAGGGGCACTTCTAAATAGTAGTTTCCTGGTGTTGTGGTCCATATGGTGTTTTGGTCTGCTTGAAGGACTACACGGTGAGGTCCAACCTACTGGTTGTTACCTAATGTTGGTTTCCAAATCATCGCCCATGAGCCCTGTGGATGAAATCCGCTACGTGGACATGGTCGGCGAAGGATGGCGCGGCGGGGGGCAGCATCATTGTCAGCCTGATGATAGGCGACTCTGAGCATTGTTCGAAAGCGCTCGGATGGAATATCGGTGCCGTCCTCATCTTGCCACGTGTGTGAGGGAATGCTGTTGTCACTTAACACTGATCCAGGCACACGTTGAGGCTTTCCAACCACAATCATTTCAGGGGTTCTTGGAGGTCCACGCGTGTCAACATCTGCTGAAGAAATGCACCATGTCTGTTGACCCTGCCATTCTGCCGCGATGCGTGACGGGTGATTGTGACGGTTCGAATACCGTATCGGCTGAAGTATTGGGCGGCTTCCTCACTGTTGAGTTCGGTGGCTGAGTCGAACGCGTGATTATCTCAGGTGTTCCTGCCCACTGGATCCAGTGTTTTGTCAACCCGTCCAAAAACTGAGTGGATCTTCGTTGTGCGCATGTGAATGCAACATGGTAGTTGGTGCCTAGATCAAGAAGTTTCATTTCTATATACCTGCATTGCTGATACCATCTCTAACATGATGTGGTGATTGAAGTCAATGTCGGGTCGGAAGTGTCCTGCGCGCATGGTGTTTTCGCTTTTGCGTCTTGGCGCATATGGAACACCGATAATCGAACGCCCCTTTCACGAGCCCGGATCGAGCGCCCTGTTGGTGCAAGGCCTGACTGAGACGCTCGGGACTTGGATGGCCCAGGTTCTGATGTATTCGCGCAATGAACCGACTAGGGTTTGCTGTTTCGGCAACTTGATGGGATTCTTTAGCAGCCTCCCCTTCTGGCACTTCATCCTCCAGAATTGGTGGAAGTGCATGTCGGCCGATGAGGCGGATGGCTGTTCATCTATTCAGCCCCAAAAGCGGTGATGCAGACTCGGCGCCCATGACCGGCTCTCTGCAGCTGTCTTTTCGAAAGCTGACTCCAATTCTCCCAGCTGGCTTCCATGCGGATGATTCCGGACCAATGCGCGACGATATGGGGCCTCTTGCTGTGGACCGTTCTCTGGGAGACTCTGATGACGATCGGTTCCCCTACATGCATACTACACATATATGATCCGTTTCTCAGGAAACATCTTTTGCAATTGTGTCAAGTGGTCCGCCGGATGGGTCACCTGTTGTCTACCTACACGACGCAACCTTTGGGCGATTTGTTGGACAAGCTGTTCGCGCTGGGCCGAAGTACCAGGGACTAATTGCTTGTTTTCCAATCTTCGTCGCTTTCCGGCCTCGTCGGGATCTGGTATAGGATCAACAAGCACGGGTTTTGTCGGCAGTGGTGCGCGAGGCCGACGCGATCGGTCTTGCATCCTGGGATCCAAAACACTTGGCGTACATGTGTGCCGTGCGTCGGTCCCAATATGGTTGTTCTCGTCGAAACAATTTGCGCGTGATGACCTTTGCAACAAGTCGAGTGAACTTCCTTGGGTATGCAGCCGTGTATTGAGTTCGTAGCACTGTTTTCCCATTGGCATATCGAATGGAACCGGCTATCTCCTGATGCGTCGCGGTGCAATTGCAACGACGGCCATGAAGCTCATCAAACATCCGTTGAGAGGTTGTGAGTATTGTCGCGGGCTTCTTTGTGGGACTATGAGAGATTGGACCCCTTAGATCGCCGGCCCTACACATGTCGAATGAAGCTGCCAAGGTTCGCTCATGAACTTCTTGAAGATGAGGAATGAGTAACATTTTTGACCGTTGTGGTTGTTCCCAATGAAAATGTCTTCCATGATCTATTTGATATCTGAACAGCGCGATGCCATGGGCTACCTGAGGTAGTAGTTTGGTACGAATGTCTTGGATTCTTTGATGGGCGATTCTTCGGATCGTGATAGGCGAGAACCGCACGTGTTGTGGTGATGACTGCACTAGCTGTCGTTTATGGATCCCCTTGCTCTTTACCAAAACGAATGGCTTTCCCCTTTTGCCTTTGTACAGTGCTGGTCAACGGACTGGTGGCTCGCAAAAGACTTCAAGCAGATGTGTCGGAGTCTTCAGTGGACCTGGGGAATTCTGAGTACGGGGCATCACTTCAGACAGTTCGCTTTCCATTTTTCGGATGAGTTTGTTCGGTCTTTGTCTCGATCGCGCCGGGAGGAGCTCCTTCTTTTCAACACGTTGACGCGTGCCCGTCACGCCAAGATCAACTGTCCAAGTCAGAAACTGAGCAGTCCAATGTTGAACCAAACAGTAGACTGAACCAAACAGTAGACCTTCAGCTGACGGAACGAGGACTTTTCGTGATTGACTTGAGCCAGTTGATCAAAGCTGCTCGCAACGCGCGAGTACAGTTTGCAAAGTCACCGGCTGATACATACGCTCATACGCTGCAGAAGAAGCCGGATCAGACTCACAGACCAACCGTCCGAGCGAGAGCAAAATGCCTGCAGAACTTTCGAATCAGAGCGCAAGCGCACCCGGTTATCGAACAGTTCGAACGAAGTGTCAAGTCGTCCACAAACTACTACTTGGTGGTTCCTTTTTACTTGCGGCACTTGCAACTTAGTTAAGACACTTATAGGACTTAAGCAAGTTGTAAGTAGTACTTAGGGAACTTAGGTTTTATGAGTTTTTTTATTTATATCCGTAAGTTGTATAAATTACTTGTAACTAACTTATAAGTTCTGTAAGTTCCTGGACGACCAAAAGTATAGTCTCAATCAAGCTGATAAAAAAATTCGTTTTCATTTTGCAAACTTTCTATTTTTTGTGACTGTTGTTGTTTTTTGTGTGCAACGCGCTGGAATCTTTCATAAAACACACTTCTATATATGTGAGCGGTCCAGCAGGCGGCTCATTGAGCCGCCAAGCATTGGAAGACAATAGTCACTTGGCGGGGCGGCTCAGGGAGCGAAAAAAAGTTCTTCGCACAGGCTGGTCAAGTCTACCAAAACTATTCTTGTTCTTTGAACTTCAATGACAACTGATGTTCAATGATTGTTTCTTCAACTTGATTCAGCTCAACCCTTTGAAAAATATACAGGGGTTACATATAGGTTGGCTGGTGGTCAATTGGGGGTTAGATCTAGGTTGGCTGGCGGCCCATTGGGCCGCCCAGATGTGTTGGCTGGCGGCCCCAGTGGAAAATACCCTATACTCTAGACCTTATGCAAAGGGTCCTGTACCAAAAGTACTTGTCCTTGAAAAGCAATGCATCAAACATAAACTTTGATTCATTTGCCATTGAACCATTCAAAACAGAACTACCATAGCTCCACCTGATATATCTAAATATTCGGGTTGCTGACCAACAACTTTCAAACACATAAAATCTGACTAGCCGATTGTTTTCACATATCACGAAATCACAAATGTATAAAAATGTATAAACATGTATAAACCAATGCGGACCAAACTATATACATGTATAAATCAACAAATTATCAATTTATACATGTTTAAATCACATCATTTTCAATTTATACATGTATAAACTGATAACGGAATCGATTTATACATGTATAAACATGTATAAAAAAGGTCTAAATTCAATTTCTGATTTTTAAGCATTTTGCTTGTCATGCGATAAGATTTTATCAAATAGGATTCATTTCTCAGAGTTGCCAACCCCACCACCTCATGAGTTTAGACATTTCCTGACTCCCTGATTTTTAAAAATCCAGGAGTCAGGATTTAAGTTTTGCTGATTCAGAGTTTTTCTGATTGAGTGCAACAATGTTTTTTGTTTGCTGGCTCCAAGTGTGTGCTGCTCACACGTCCTCAGCTGCCGGTACTGCTGAACATGGAGCCTGTGCAAAAAAAAAGTATAAATATTCTTGGCTTAGGGCGTGAGACCCGACCTGCTGCTCAATGAGCCGCAGGTCTATTTTTGAACAAGAGCGACACCCATCATCAGCCATGATCAAGATGGCACGCGGTATATGTATATATATATACATATTTTTGCATGAGACACAACCTGCGGCTCAGTGAGCTGCGTGATGAACATGCGATCGGAGCATGAACTCGATTTCAAGTTTAAGAATCAAAGTGCAAAAAGACACGATTTAATCAGTTTTTGTATAAATGAAAAAACTTGAACTTTGATATCTCAAAAAAGTTAAGTTCCCTAAGTTAGGTATAACTTATTTTGACCAATTTTTGATAATCTAGATATAGAACTTAGAAATTTCTAACTTTCGCTAACTAACTTGCAGGTGCCGCATCTTAACATAAAAACTTGTGCTAGTTACAGAACTTGTAACCCCTTCGTAACTAAGTTACCAACCACTTACAAGATACTTACAAGTTCCCTAGCCAAAACGGAACCACCAATCAGGTCCGACATGTCCGTCGTTCGCAGCGCCGTTCAAGCCGACCATGCAATCGCTCCGTGAGTGCCTCATCGTGCGCAGGGCCCCGGAGCGATCCCGCGCTGGAAAGTCTGACCATCGAGGACCTTCAGGGAACCGCGATCAACTTCGGCAAGAAGCACAAGGGGAAAACCTACCAGACGGTCTGGGAGACCGATCAAAACTGGGTGCTGTCGACGCTCAGCCACTACAAAGTGACGTCGTATCCGGAACATCGCAAGTTCTTCAAGTTTGCCACCTTGAAGATAGAAAAGAGGCCGAGAATCTTGGAACCAGCGTCCCAATCGAGCCGAACGAGATCCCCTCTGGGTCACAGGCTTACTCGTGGACCGGCTACGAGTCGGAATAGATGAGTGGGAGCAACCTTCATAGGGGATATTGTTGACCCATGTCCTAATGCCTATGAAGCCGTCTCAAACGAAACGCCAGCAGCTTCAAGAGACCTACAGGTATCACAAGAGCTTGGGTGCTTTGCAGAGTACGGTTTCCGAATCTGAAGGTGGACATCTAGAGATGGTCTTTTTGCTAAGAGTTCTCCCGTATGGTTGGTCCATGGTTCATCCCGATCACAGTCTTTGTGGTCCCCAGGTCCAAAATCCCAAAACTGGAGTGTGATGTAAAGCAAATGTCTTGGACGTGTGATGCTACTTCATCAACAACACGCTTGGGGCCGACCTGACAATGGGGCTGCGGCACCATCGAAAGGTTGGGCATCGGAGTCGATGAACTCGACTCCAGAGACTGGCTCTCATGAGAGCAACGACGACTTCTGATCCTGTCGAGCAATGTCGGTCGATGCGGTGATTCTTCTTCTCTTCCCCGAACCCTCAAATGGTGATTCATGACCCTATCTTTCAGAATCTTGAGGGTATCCCAAAAATGTTCCCCTGTGACAAGGTGGTAGCGTGGCAGTCAGGGTGGTTGATGGCGCTGTCCGTTCGGGCAGCTCGAGAAGTTCAAGCGGCGATCCAAGATCTGCAGTGTTGTAGGCCTCCGTCATGGAGGTCGGCGGAGCTGCGGATGCTGATCCGGAGCGGTGGGGTTGGATCTGAAGGGGCATTCGGCCTTCCAATGACGGCCGCAAATGCGGCAGTTCGACGACAGGATGCGGACCTGGAGGGTCTTGCGACCTGAGGACTGACCCTTCCCGGATCCCCAACTTCCGAAGCGACCGCGGGCGTTCTTTCGCCCTTTGAGCTTCCCTTGGAAAGAGGCAAAAAGCCCCGGTTCCTGAACCTTTCGCCCAGCTTCTTCCTTGCTTCAATGTACGACGTATCCAGTTCTGAATCTGTCTGCGCCAATTCCTCGGCAGCGGCCTCAAAATCGAGGATCAATGCAGCTTCATCGTGGCCTTCCGAGGCCATGGCATGGATGAAGTATTCTCAGTCAGGTCACCTCCATACAGCACTTCATCCTCGGCTTCCGCCTCATCACCGACAGCTTCTGTTGAAGTCCAAGTCATGGCGGTAGCGTCGTGGAGTTTTCTGGTCGACTGCTTTTGGGCAGCCAGGTCCTGGAAGAAGGATGCTCCAAGAAGACGTATGGCCTCACTGACGCGTTGAACCGTCAGGCGGCCGTCCATCGATGCCTCTGCCTCCAAGATCACTCGTTTGCGATCCTCAGAGAGGACCACGTGGAGCCCCTGATCATCGCGACGTAGGCCTACTCCACAGAATGTCGGAGCGAGCCAGAAAACTGTCGTTGCTCTCGTCATTCCTTTGGGAGCAGCTGAACAAGACATCTTCTGCTTCTTGTTACCTCTCTTCGAGGAACCGACTTGGGATCATTGTTGAGGAGCTCCTTCTGGTGCAGCTGCAATTTGGCAAATGCATACCCCTTTGCGCCCAGGATCAGGCGTGCGTTAAGCTCTGACAGCTTACCGGTCGGCCAAATGGCCGCCAGCAATTCCGCCTTCTGTCGGTATGCCTGGAGATCATCAACTCCTGGTGTAAAGCTGGGTATGCACCTGTGAACCGGACGACTCACTTTCGCCAGCCATTGCGCTCTGTCACCTTGACTTCCCCAAAAAGGGCAGCAAGTTCAAGCAGCAACCAGCCCTCGAAGCTTGCTCCATGCTCAATGTACAACCGACTCAACACCAACGTAGTGGCAACCAATGCGCTCAATGTTGGTCGACCACGCAATCTGACAACCGACAATCAATGTACGCGCGCAAGGAAAACAATGTTGTACCACCAATGTATCAACTCAATGTTCAACCAACAACAATTGTGTAAGCAACGTGAGCAAGCACAACGATCGAGCTCGAAGCCAAAGGACTCACGCTATCCAACAATGTCAAGCCTGGTCAAGACACCAATGGAAGCGGATGGGAGCTCCGCTACCAATGTGAGCCCCGAAGAATCCGCACTGGTAACGGTGCTCCCACCGCGCCGTCCCACGAAGCGCTCCAGCGGCAGCAACTCTTTCTTCGGCCCACCTGGGTCCACGAGGAGATCCCTGTCTCCTATTGGCGCTTCCAGCGCCGCAGTGGCCTATGACACGGATCAACCACCCGCCCACCCTGAGGACCCTGTCCTGGGCCAAAGGCCTCGGGTGAACGGAATTCGACACGCTCAAAGGATCCTGGTGATCTGAACGTGACGAAACCTGCTCAAACAGTTATGCAATCACAATATAAAAATATAAATGTATAAAGTGTATATATATATATATATAGTCAGGCCCAATGACTCAGCAGCTCCTTTGACATCCCGACGTCTCACAGCGCCCGCGTTATATAATAGCTTGCAAATGCACACGGAATAGGGGTCGGTGGATACTGTTTTTTTTGGTCGCGTATGAATGCTGCTCAAGGCTTGTACGGCTTTTGAGCTGCGCTTCTTTCACATGTACCCTAGTTTTGATTTCTTTGCGATATTTTTGGTGCAATCTTATGAACCCAGGAAAGAGCAAGCGCTGAACCGCATGAGGGATTTGGCCTATTTGGCGCCTTGCCGGAAGGGTCAAGATGATGTTATGCGCCGGTGGGGCGCCGTCCACTTCCACACAAAACCAACGCAGTGGTCATTTTTCATCGATTGAACACCAGTGAAATGGCCCTAACATGAATGGGGAATGCCCATGTCTATCAGGTCGTCCAGACCCTCCCAAACTAGTCAGCAGATACGGGGTGGCCGAACTGCATTGTGACAACAAAATTGGAGTCGGAGTTTGGCGTTGATGATTCATTTTTGAGAATGAATTATGTTCATATGGTTCTGGCAATTCCTTTTTGCTCTTTGGTACTCTAGTTCCATTCTTTCACCTCTCACTGCGCTCGCAAGCAAGGAACACGTAGGTGCCACTCCACGCAAGCAGGGAAGCAAGGCAGGGTGGTTTTGCGCGGCGTGCGCAAGGTGCACAGTGTCCTGCGCGCTACTTTCATCAACTGTGAGTGTTTATTGTCTGGTGTGATGATGTGATTGTGTTCGTGGGGTGGTTTCCAATCCTCACAAGTACATGCTGATAGCCAGCGCAACAGAATTTAGTTGTTGGTTGCCATATCAAGCATGATCCTTGGTCGCACCGCTTTTGAATAGAACCAGAACAGCCATGTTCACATGGAAATGAATTTTTTGCCTTGGAAAGGAAGTCTACGAAGCCTTGAAGATTTGCAAGCTGAAGCTGGCAGACCAGATCTCCATCCTGTCGCCACAAGAAGCAGCCTCCACGGACTCTGCGGTAGAAGCGGTTGACACTGAAGCTTGCCAAACTCAGGCCGCTGAGTGTTTAACATGCTCTCGTTTAAGCGTGCTAAATCTTCCTAAAAGCCTAGGAACTAAATCATTAGTGTGAGGGCTTCTTCAAGGAAGCTCCCTGCCACCCTCAGGCGGGGGGAGCTTCCTTGAAGAAGCGTGAGCTATCCTGCGCCCAGTAGGTAGTAGCTAACTTAACCTAGTAGCGCACTCCCCCCTACGTCATTAAGTAGGCGCCTACTTAACAAAGTAGGGAGGGGGGAAGGTTGGCGAAAAACAAGTGCATCCGCGGTCTGCTTGACAGGTTGAGATGTTGCCTGAGAAGCAAAGTACGGTGGCTCCAGAGGTGCCTTTGCCTGATCCGGATCCGATGCGCGCAACAACACCACGCACAGCGACCAGCGCAACAAGGACTTCAACTGGTGAACACAGGAGCGCGTTTATTGGCTTCCTAGATAGCAAGCTGGACAGATTTTTACGAATGATGCCAGGAATCCTTCATCTCGCGAGAGGAATGGAACAGCTGCCAAGTCAGTCTTGCGAATCGCCAGTGACACCCTGCAGGCAAGACGTGCCTTGGCTGAAGCTTCTCACGGGAGTACACATGACAGAATGGGTGAGCCGGGCGAGCAAAGTGCTTTGGGTTGTGGCCCCTCTGGCTTTGGGCAGTGCCTGTTTCAGCCAAGAGTTGAACAGCTTCACTGCATACTCGAGACCGACTCGATAGAGGGAGGGAAGGCCGACATTCCTGCTGCCAGAGAGTGCAGTTTCCCTTGCTGATTTTGTTGGGGACTTATATACATGTTGTTTGGTAGAAGACATGGGGGCAGTTTTCTTGTTTTGGCAGTTTCATGGTTTGGAGCCAAGTTTTTTTGTGGAAAACAGGTCGAAGGGTCTTGTTATTTCACGTGGTGAGGGGTGATAACTTCTCTTGCTGGTGCAATCCTCTGTGATGGTTCACTCCTGTACTTGTACTCGCCGTATATTTTTTGTGGCGCCCTCCAAAGTTTGTGAAAGCTAGAGCATGATTTGAAGGTGTCACTTGTTTATATACCGGTTCGGATTGCTGCGTTGTCGAGGGATGAAAGATGTACCTTTAGTTGGCATTCTAGGATGAGAGACATCCTGAGATGAGATCAGTCGATATACTATACTGTTGTTGTTGTTGTTGTTGGTGGTGGTGGTGGTGGTGGTGGTAGAAACAAAAACAGCCGCCCAACATAATTGTCACATGTTGTAACTGTGGAACTTCAAGGGAACAAGGTTAGGGATACGGTTGAAGGTTTGAGCGAATGTTGGTTTCGTAAGTAGGTGGACTTGTTGGACTTGTTTCACTGAAGTCTGAGCTTGTCCGTTTTTAGTGTTTTTCTCCACATTGACGTGTGGGGTTTTTGTTTTAGTGTGGTATCCGCTCCTTCCTTCCTTCCTTCCTTCCTTCCTTCCTTCCTTCCTTCCTTCCTTCCTTCCTTCCTCGCTCCCCACCTAATTGCCACCAACCAATTGCCACCCACCAATTGTCACCAACAAATTGCCACCCACCAGTTGTCACCAACCAGTTGTCATCAACTAATTGTCACCCACCAATTGCCACCAACCAACTGTCATGAACCAACTGTCATCAACCGCATTGTCATCAACCAATTGTCATCAACCAATTGTCATCAACCAATTGCCACCCACCAATTGTCATCAACCAATTGCCATCAACTAGTTGCCACCAACTAATTGCCACTAACCAATTGTCACCAACCAATTGTCACCAACCACCAGTTGTCACCAACCAATTGCCACCAACCAATTGTCACCAACCAATTGTCACCAACCAATTGCCACCAACTAGTTGTCACCAACCAATTGTCATCAGCCAATTGTCATCAACCAATTGCCACCATGCACCAATTGCACCAACCAATTGCCATCCACCAATCGCTATCAACAAAATGCCACCAACTAATTGTCACCAACCAATTGTCACCAGCCAATTGTCATCAACCAATTGCCACCCATGCACCAATTGTCACCAACCAATTGGGGTCGGATGTGCGCCCTGGGGTCGCTTGGTCGCTGCAGCTTTGATTTGCTTGGCAGGCGCGGTGCTTGGTGGTCTCCAAGGGGTCGGATGTCAATGTGCGCCCTGGGGTCGCTGGGTCGCCGCAGCTTTGCCGGTGCGATTTGCGTGGCAGGCGCGGTACTTGGTGCTCTCCAAGCGGTCGGATGTACGCCCTGAGGTCGCTTGGTCTACGCCGGCAAAGCGCGGTACTTGGTGCTCTCCAAGCGGTCGGATGTACGCCCTGGGGTCGTTTGGTCGCCGCAGCTTTGCTTGGTGCTTCCAAGGGGTGATTTGCGTGGCAGGCGCGGCGCTAAGGGGTCGGATGTACGCCCTGGGGTCGCTTGGTCGCCGCAGCCCTGCTAGTGTGATGGGGTCGCTTGGTCGCCGCAGCTTTGCCGGTGTGATTTGCGTGGCAGGCATGGTACTTGGTGCTCTCCAAGGGGTTGGATGTACGCCCTGGGGTTGCTTGGTCGCCGCAGGTTTGCCGGTGTGATTTGCGTGGCAGGCGTGGTGTTCTGGTGCTCTGGTGCTCTCCAAGGGGTCGGATGTCAATGTACGCCCTGGGGTCGCTTGGTCGCCGCAGCTTTGCTGGTGTGATTTGCGTGGCAGGCGCGGTACTTGGTGCTGTCGCTTGGTCGCCGCAGCTTTGCCGGTGTGATTTGCGCGGCAGGCGCGGGGTACTTGGTGCTCTCCAAGGGGTCGGATGGGGTCGCTTGTGATTTGTGTGGCAGGCGCGGTACTTGGTGCTCTCCAAGGGGTCGGATGTACGCCCTCGGGTCGCTTGGTCGCCGCAGCTTTGCCGGTGCGATTTGCGTGGCAGGCACGGTACTTGGTGCAAGGGGTCGGATGTACATGGTGCGCGCATTGATGTCCTCTATACGCATACATACGTGATCCATCACCTGCGAACTCGACCACCATTCAGATGCACACGCGCGTCACGTATACACACGCGCAGGCGCAGTGAGACAAACCATCAACTGCCGACCAACAACCACCGGTTGTAGCTGGTGTGGTGTCACCCGGTTCTTTTATTGTGTTGTTCTGGAGGGGGGTCCAAAAACCAACAACGGGGCTACAGTCTTTGTTTCTAGGAGTGGGTATACCGTAAGACATACACTTAGAACATCTTTTGGGAAAATTTTACTTTTTCACAGGTGACATGTTCTAAGTGTATAGGTCGCGATGTTCTAAGAGTATGTGCCAGCAGATGTTCTAACCCTACAGTTAGAACATCCCAGGCCCTCGCACCTACACTAAGAACATAGTCCGACACCTACGCTTAGAACATATCTTTAATGTGTTTGGGACATTAAGATGGAATAGTTGTGGGGGCTTAGAACGATGGCCTCCTACCTAAGAGTTATGGCCTCCAACCCAAGAGCCATG
>CAXAMN010026151.1:93117-125337 GCA_963970005.1 Durusdinium trenchii
CTACCTAAGAGTTATGGCCTCCAACCCAAGAGCCATGGCCTCCAACCTAAGAGCGGTGGTCCATGTAATAATAGCTATGTATAATATATACATACATATGATGTTCTAAGTGTGCTGTTTTCTCTTGTTCTAAGAGTGCTTGCGGTCCATGTTCTAAGTGTGCTTGCACTGGATGTTCTAAGCTCGATGTTCTAAGTAAAGGAATTTCCATTTTGGAAAAATTATGTTCTAAGTGTATGTCTGCAAGTATAGAGACAACAACACCTTTTGAGGGGGGGTCCAAAAAACAACAATGGGGTTGCAGTTTTTACTACCACTACCACTACCACTACTACTACTACTATACTACTACTACTACGACAACGACAACGACGACTACGACGACTACTACTACTACTACTACTACTACTACGACTACTACTACTACTACCACGACGACGACGACGACTACTACTATTACTAATACTACCTCTATACCACTACTACCACTACGACGACGACTGCTACCAATCCTACTACTATACTCTTACTCCCACTCCGACTCCTACTCCTACAACTACTACAACAACGATACAAGCGCGTCAGGGGGGATCCAAAAACAACGACGGGGCTGCAGATTCTCTGTTTCCACCCCCTTGTAGAGACAAAGGAGCAAGATATGTTGAAACGGGGCTCCAGTTTTTGTTTGTACCTTGTTGTTGTTGTTGTTGTTGTTGTTGTTGTTGTTGCGTTTGCGTGGCGCCGTGCCACTGCGGAGCGCGAAACATGCTGGCGTAAACGCGGCGTGTCGCTCGTGAGCGGGATGAACTGGCGGTATCGTGTGATAGGATTGCTTCTAGTGTGTGGGCAGACCGTGTGGCGAATTACGTCCGTGATGTCGTAGTGCCATGCGGATTTGCGCGGCCTTGGTGGAAAGTGCGTTTGCGAGGCGCCGTGCCGCTGGGGAGCGCGAAACATGCTGGCGTAAACGCGGCGCGTCGCTGGTGAGCGGGATGATTGGCGGTATCGTGTGACAGGATTGCTTCTATAGTCTGTGGGCAGACCGCGCGGCGACTTGCGTCCGTGATGTCGCAGTGCCATGCGAATGTACATGGCCTTGGTGGAAAGTGCGTCTGCGTGGCGCCGTGCCACTGGGGAGCGCGTCAGATGCTGGCATAAACGCGGCGTGTCGCTGGTGAGCGGGATGATTGGCGGTATCGTGTGATGGGATTGCTAGATCAGTATTGGATCGTGTGATAGGATTGACGTTGCGCTGCCGTTGCATCTACGCATCTACATCTACACCCCCTCACCTCTGTACATTTACATCTTCACACGCTCGCACCCGCAGATCTACCTCTCTACCTCCACACACCCACACATCTGCGCATCTATATCACATCTGTACATCCACGCTGTCACTCCTTCACATCCGCCCTCTCTTTCTTTCTTTCTTTCTTTCTTTTCTCTCACCGCTGTACATTTACATCTTCACACGCTCACATCTGCAGATCTACCTCTCCCCCTCCACACATCTGCGCATCTATATCGCACCTCCTGCGCATCCACACTGTCACTCCTTCACATCCGCCCTCTCTTTCTCTCTTTCTACATATCTGTTCTCTTAATATTTTCACTCTAATTTCTTCGCAACTTCTTACTCAATAACAGATTGTATAAAGAAGTCATGGCTCTTGGACAAATCGGTTTTAGTTATTTCATGACTCGACAGTGCTGGGCAATCACCTGTCTCGCTCTCGGGCCAACCGTCGTCTAGTACTTCACCTTTTTCCGTGTGGATTCAGGACTTTGACATAGAGGCAATTCCATCCTACCACATGCCATATCCAGCATACAGCTTTCTCTCGTATGGCCACGAGGACGGCTGGTTGATCCGATAGATTCGATCGGAAACAGCGAATCGAATATGGCGCGAGATACCTTCTCAGCGTTAGAGAAAGAAAGAGTTAAGCAATGGCTCCTTGGATAGCCCTGTGTTGCGGTTGCTCGTGGCTGAATGGCGGGCCGGAGCCCTCGGTCGCATAAGCGAGCCCGCTGGCATTGAGCGCTGGGCGCATGCTGTGGCGCTGCTCCTCGCGTCGCGCGCTGGTTGGGCGGAGTGGCGCTACACCTCTTTGATCTGCGAGATTTCTATGTCTCAGCCACGGTCCCAATTCCATGAACTATGCAGTCTGATTTCGACCGCGCCCATTGGTAAGATGCATCATAAAGGTGAGGGTTGTGCATGGGGTGTGCCAGCCATGGGAGTTGAGCATACGCCCACTTCCCCACTTCACTCTCAAGCTAGGACCTGTGCGACGAAAGTGCATGGAACCGCGCGCCGGTTGGAGCAGGCCTAACTGTGCTCCAAATGAGATACGTAGTTTTCGCAGGGCTGTTCGTCGGGCTCAGGTTCAGGATGAAACGTTCATGTGCAAGGCCCTTGGAGGCGCTTGAACCACCACTCCTTCTTTGAAGTGACCTTGCGCTTGACCCCTTGCGTCGAAAAGATCTGACAAACCAACTTCACGCATGTGGTTGGGAGCACGGAGGGTGTGGACACGAAAACGAACTTTGAAGCAGCTCAAGCATGCCCCATGCCATGAAATCCTTTCTTGTCTTCTGGTTGAACGTAAGGCCGTAAGCTGCATGGGCAGTGCAGGCACGCGCTCATGGAATGTTTGCCGAGGCTCGTGAGGCCTCGGGACTACAACTTTGTGGACACAGGCGTATACTTAGCCCTCTTGAGGAATTCTGCCATTTCAAGCGGAACCACCTTGAGTTGGCTGATGCTCTTAGAGGGCTGACGGTGATGAAGAGCAGTGCGCCCAATGCCACAAAACTTACAGTACTTTCCGTTGTTGCCCTGCTTGGGTTGCCAATCAATTTTTGTGCTTCTTTCTTCTTGATCGAACATCTCTCCCCTTCTGTGCCCCGTCATTGGAAGAACGGAGGCTTTTGTACGTGTTTCTGAAGCCCAAAAAGAAATCTTGTTCGGCCCAGAACAATCGTTTGCTTGCTCTCCAAAATGCTCTTGGTAAGACGGCCATTGGTATTGCTGGGAGTACGCAGCCCATTCTCCCTCAGCTTTCCTTTGGAAGAAAACGGCAGAAGCGATGGCTGGACGTCGCGGACACCTTCGATTTGCTTCCGCAGCCTTTGAATGCAATCCTGCTTCAGCGTCATGTGGTGCCCTGAGCCTTTGCCGCGCCGGCTGTGTGGTGTATTGTTGGCGGGCTGTGGCCTGTTGTTGGACAATGGCCAGCGCCGGCGCTCGGCTCAATCGTGACAATGGAGAGGGTGATTTATGTATATATGATGTTCACCTCAAGACGGACAAGACCAAGTCGCACAGACACTGCGGTCGCGCGACAACAACTTCGGGGATGGAAACATCGCCCCCAAGTCTGCCACGAGATGGCTGCCGAAGCGAGAGGAGCAGTTTGTGTAGGTGTCTATGCGAAATCAGTTCATCTTTCACTTCAAGATGGAGCGCTCCCACTCCTGAAATGTTGGCCGCCAATGGCTCCCGCGCCTTGCTCGCGAAGTTGCAGACTTGGTTCACCCAACAGAAGACACAGCTTGCAGAGGAAACACTTCTTCGGAAGGACCCAATCCGCAATTCATCGTGACTCAGTGAGATGGAGAGCAAGATCCAGACCCTGGTGAAACGCTGAGCTTCAGGCCCTCTAAAAAACGATGCAATGGCAGCCCTCTTTGTGTTTGGCCAACCCATCTTACGCCACAGCTGCGTGCGCTGTTTGAAGAGGAACGGACAATAGATTGACAGCAGCTTGGCTGAGTGCCATGTTGGAGCTCCGACTTCAAAACGATGGTGCCTGGTGCTATGCCATGATCTCTTTTTTATGGCATCAATCTTTAGTGCAGTTTGGTTTCAGGACTTGGGCCAAGCGCTCGGGCCATTGTGGGGTTGTATCAGTTGTAACTCTCCCCCAGCATGTGGTCGGGTGCTTGGGATCAGTCTCTCTCACTAAAGCCAATCTTCAGAACACATGTAATCGCACTCGATCCGGATCGTACGTGGTCAGACTCTGAAGAAAAGTTTCATGTGTCCTGATTGTTCGTGAATTTCCGCAGCTTCATATTACTGTAAGTGATGTTGTAGAACCACCAAGACAAGCAAACTGCACGACGAATCAAGTCTGGAAACAACAGCCAGAGGTATTGGTATTGTTTACCTTGAGGTTGATGGTTGATCCGACGCAGGTGCGATGTTTACCAGTTTCATTCTGTACTCACACTGTCCCATGTCTTGTGAGGTTGGTACGCGAACCAGTTCAGAAGCATGTTCCAGTTTCAGGTGTCCTCCTGAAATGTCATTGTCTCATAGTCATAGTGTTGTTTGAGACAGTGCCCTCAGCACTGTGTATTTCAAAAGGCAAGACAGTCCTGATAGCTTGCCAAAGCAGCCACCTGTCACATGACCATTTGGGTTCTTGTTTCGAGCAAAGGGCAGGCTTCACGTTCAACCGTTCCCCTTTTTGAGTCTGCTAAAGTATGCGTGAACACAATCTGAGTAATTGCTTGGAGCCGCTTTGTTTGGATGATATTCAATTCAGCGGGCTCTAGCATCTCGATTTCCTGTTCAAACAGTTTGACCCACATGCCTAGGTGCCCTCCCTCTCCCGACTTCGGACCCAAAGCTCAGCAAACGACCGGTCTTGCGATCTGCCTCCGAGCTGCTGAGCGATGCAAAGATTGGGGGGCACAGGTTCGGGAGACGCATAGCAGCGGAGAGCCTGAGGTTATAAGATTCAAGCAAAAACCAAGGAGTGTTCCGCAGCTCAGAGATGGGTATAGGTATAGGTGAATTGTTTGCTTCCAATAGCAATGCACCTTGAGGTCACAAATAAACTTGGGCTCGACTGCAGCTCGAACTGACTCTTGGCTTGTGTCCTGTGTGCCATTTGCTTCGGGTGGTTGATTGAAGGTTCAGGCGCTAGAAAAATCATCGCTAGCGCCATTGTTCATATCACATTTGAGTGAAGATCATGTGCACTTCCGCCCAAAAGTCTGAAGGGGAGTGTGTCACAGACATGATAGAGCCGAACTGTTTCAGGGCGTGGATCCTTGTTTGCTGGCGTCCAATAAATTTGACACAGGTAAAGCGCTCCCTGACCGAAGAGAAGGCCTGGTGGTGCCTCAGGCTGCATACAGAACGTTTCCGCATTGTTCCTGCCACATGGCAGTGCGTTGTCGCCCACATCGTATGGCCTTCCTGTGGGTTGTTCAACCTGGTAAGGACCCAACTTAAGATCACCACCTGCTAGCAGGCTCATGCTGACCCAACATACGACATGATCAAAATAACCACAACACCAACTTGCTTCAACCTTGCTCAAACATAAGTTGACCCTTTAAAAAACAGTTTCATGGCATTTCCAACTGCCAAGTCACACCCTCCAAGTTTGCCTATCCAACTGTTCTTGGTATTGACTCGAGTGGTTCTCGGATTTGTTTCAAATATTCAGTTCTTTTATTTGGGCAGTCTAACACAAGTGGATGTTGGTTAATTCGTTGATCCTCGGTCCCACGCACCCAACACAAACTTGCAATGCGCTGGGAGATATTAATTGAAAAGGAACTTTTAGAAGTGAACTATCTCGACAAAAAGCCACCAACAAAAAGCGAACCGGGTGCGTCATATCGCACCGACGAGAGCGCTCAAACCCTCCGTGGATCACTAGAACCCTGGTTTAGCATAGGCCTGGAGCTGCAACGAGGAACATACATACATGTTACATATGCATATAATGTAGACTCTTGATTAATAAAGCGAGGTGATGCAGAGGATTTCCAATTCAGATTGGGGGGTTATTAATCAAGAGTCTACATTACAATAGGTATATGTGTATATCCCTCTGATCTCATTCATACAGTCATATGGCATACCGGCAGCAGAGTTACTGCAACATTGGCGCTTCATTCAATGAAGCTAAAGGAAGCTAAAAGAAGGCAAAGCAGTTGAGAGGAAATCGCATTCCAAAAAGTTCACGTTCACCACTGAAAGCAGCAAAACAGTTTGCAAGAGGCATTTCTGCCGCCAGGAATGTACATCCTTCTATTCTGGAGCTGGTTTTCAGCTGCAATTCTTCATTTTTGAGGGAAAGGTCGCAAAAACTAGAAACAGAAACATGGAAGAATCAAATGTAGATCTAGCCTGATCTAGCCACATTGTTTGATCCTTATGATCTGCAGGGCGTGCTTTGGGACACAACATCCTTCAACGTCTGCTCTTCAGAGCGCATAGTCCTTGAACCATCCATGTAGATGACAGAGACTCCCGCTGCCCAGAATCACCGCATCACCTGACAGGCACTCACAGGGCTGATGCTTTTGATACCTGACAACACTGAACTAACATGACCGAAAGCCTGAGTGAGTTGGAGTCGCCCCCAATGGTGTCCAATGGTCAGTTCCATGGACACCAAACCAAAACACCTCAGAATGCTTGATATTGCTTCGCTGTGTGCTTGCCGCTGGAGAGCCGCTTCAGGTAGACATATAGCAAATAACTTCAGTTGAAGACAAAGGTCCTGTGATCATGATCCAAAACAAAACCTGTTTTCAACTCTCATATGAGTGGCGAAGCTGCTTCAAGAGATCAAACGTGTATGTGTGGAACACACCCTTGCGTCTTCCTGAACTAGTTAGTGCCCTTGAAAATGACTTGAGTAAGAACATTGTGTGAATTGTTGGGTCCCACAAGGAGGCCTTCTTCTGAAGATGATACCCTTGAGCCTCAACCAACCTTGCAGTATTGCTGGTGGGGGGCCAGGAGGTCAACTGAAGTTTCGTCAGTTCGGACAGGCTTGAATGTGATAAGTATTAAGTATTTGACAAATGTGCCATCACGCAAATCATATAGGCCAAACAATTCACACCCAACCCAAGTACCTGGGATTTGCTTAGAAGAAAAGTGTAAAGACAAAGCGTCTGAGGTGGCTTGATGTCCCCCAAAGGCGAGCGTTGAAGATGTGAGCGCAAAGATGAGGACGAGTCTGAGTCTTTCTGAGGGCTCAACCAACTCAGCAAATTCAGCGGACTCAGCGAAGGTTTTGCTTCTGATAATGTAGATTTTTTGGATCGAATGCGTTGCACCAACTCTGCCTTCCAAAGACGGAGGCCTGTTGCTGTTTGCAACTGTCAGGTGGTTCAGTGTTTCACCCCAGGCAGGGCATCACTCAGCGTTTCTGGTCCTGAATGCTCATGCTCATAATCAACAGCGAAGCTAATAATTACTGCTAGGCGTTTTGCGCACAATATCTGTTGGTCACAACGGAGGAGCTACAAGAGTTGACTGCACTTTGGAGAAAATGAGAGCTAATGCCTAATAAGTTATTTTTGTTTTCCAAGGAAAGTCTAGTAAAAGAGAGTCTTGAACATGCAGCCTTTGCTTTGGAATTGTTGTGGTACGTACAGGTGCATAATGTAGGGTACTGTTTGATGCAGCACTGAAAGCTAGTGGCATGAAGCCAAGTTAGGGCCTGCTCGCCCTCTTGCGCCAGCGCTCCAGTTTCAATCTGAACAAGTTGGATACTGCAAGCAGCAAACACAGAGTCGACAGTTGGACAGAACGCTAGCGATATCATCCGAAAACAGTTTTAGTCCTGAAACTAGTTTCATCAGTAAAACCATGGTGTCTTGGAAGTTTGAGTAAAGGCCTCTGACAATCATGTGGGTTCACAGCTGTTGAACAAGCTCAAGAGTTGGCTACAGGTTAGCTGATCAAAAGCATTCACACTTGTAGCTGCCAAGCAAATTCTGAACCAACCATTTCTTAAGCCGCCTCTTTCTTAAGCCATGTTTGCTTCGATCAAAAAATGAACCAAAAGAACCGTTTCAAGAAGTCCAAATGGTGAGCCTCTGAGACTATGTCGAGAAGCAAGGCAGGCAACTCGAGATGAGTTGCTCGCAATTGTGCAAAGATCAAGATATAAGACAAGTGCTTGGGCTGCTTCAATACAGCCCCTTCTTGTTGTCTTCTATTCACACCGCTTCACGGTCGAAGCCGCCTGCACAGAGTAAAGGGAAAACAGACACGCGCAGACAGACATAGACATCCATCCATGCATACATAATACATGCATACATACATACATACATACATACATGTGGCTGCGACCGCAACCACACTGGTAGCTTCCTTGCCCACTTCCCCTTTGGGGTTCTTTCACCCTCAAACCTACCAAAGGTCGGTCCTCCAACCCTTCCCTTCCGCACTCCTTTTGTGCTGTCGTGTCCGGTGCCTTGTCCATGCCTTGAGCCAAACCACAGTGGGTCTGGGTGCTGGTCAACATTCGAAGGTGCTGCTTCCGAGGTCCGAGGTCGATGCTTTCATTCAAATCACACTGGTTCTATTCTCTTTTTCGAATGTGACTGCTCCGAAAAAGATTCTATCCATCGGCTGCTGAAAGTGCGATTTGGATTTTCTTTCAACGAATTGCTGTCATCATATATCCTGAATTTTCCTAATGCTAATACTTTCCGAAGGAATGACGAATCCATAGGCTTAGTCAAACAATCTGCAAGCATAATAGCAGTAGAAATCCATCTGCACTCCGTTGTGTTTTCCGACTGTTGTTTGATCAGCATAACCTCTATCGTCGTCCGCCACTCCTGGCAATTGGGTGTTGCCATCTTGTTCACAAGGTCGTACAGACTTTTACAGTCCGTAATCAGGAGGGCCTTTGGCTCCTTTTGCAAAGAAAGCTCAGGCTTCTGCCACTGGAAATTGCCGTCCTTAATGAATGCCCACATACATCTTAACCACGTGAGCTTGTCTAAGGAGGATGACATGGCATAAGCCTCTGCGCTTAGGGTCGAACGAACTACCCGACTGATCTGTTTGGAATGCCATGACACAGGAGAAATTTCTGAAATCTTGTTCTGGGCAAGTTCCTTCGTGCAGGTTGCTATAAACACTCCCTGTTGTGGCTTAAGCTGTGACTCTGAGGCGAAACTAGCATCCCCAAAACTGGCAAAGGTGACCTGCTTCATATCTATCGGTTGCACGATAATTGCGGTGTCTGCATTTTCCTTTGTCTCTTGAAGTATCTTGTTTGCTTCCATTAGGTCTTTGACCCGAGCTTTGCATATGCTCTTTTGCAGGCATGAGACTTTTGCCATCATGTCGGGACGCGAGTGAACTGCCGCATATTGCAGGCTACCACACAAGGCTCTTAATTGGTGTTGTTCTTGGTTCGTCACTGGCGACTCTGGTTCTTTTCTTCTGATCTTGGCTACATCTATTGGTTCAATCTGGTGCACATAATCCTTTTGCCCTACTTTGATTGAAAAATCTTCTCTCTGTTCAACGGTCAATCCTGTGAATTTGAACTTTCTATATTCCCGGTTTCCAAAAGGCAGTTTCTTCTGAAGATTCTCAAGAGCCTTATCAAATCGTGGACCTCCACCCCCGATTCCATCGTCGACATGTGTTCCCAGGATTCCATCCAGTTTGGTGGGATCTTCCGGATTTCTGAGGAGGTCTAAAGGGTGAGCTGTGAATCCTTCATGTTCCAAGCACTTACGAAACTCCTTGTAGAAGAGGAGGGGTGCATCTACCCTACCGTATGCATTGCCTTTCAACAACAACACCTGTTCCTGGCTGAGGCTAAGCATCTCTTGGAACTCCTTAACTGGGTAAATGGCCAATTCACGCTGATCCGATCGACCACGCAGAAATGCGGTTTTAATGTCGAATGATTGGATGTCCCAATGTTTTGAGCTAACTGTCTGTAATATCATCATCCGTCCGTCCCTTGACAAAGTCGGACTCTCTGTCGAGACTATCCCAACTTCGGGGTCTTGGAAACCTCTAATGACCAAACGAGCCTTGGGCTTGCGGCCTGTCGATGACGTATGATCTTCCTTCCAAGTGAGAACCCATTTGGAAGACATTATCCTGGATGGGTGGATTTTATGCCTCAGGATTGGTTCAACTGTACTTGTCTCAATCCAACATTTCAGCTCTTTACGCTTGGCTTCATCGAACTGCTTTCTTTCTGATTCCGTGAGGTTTCGATAGTTCACCTCGGTATGGCTTTTCTTTGCGGCTTTGTTCATGGCTTCGGCATGTAAACATGGGTTCTTACAAAACTTCTCCAACATTTTCATCGGAACAACGAATTCGAAACTGCAAAAGTGGGCTTCAGCTATTTCGGATGCTTCCATACTCCATAGAGTCCCCCTATCATCCACCCCTTGCTGCTGTCCATCTATTGCTTCTACTGACATGCATTGACCACCATTGAATCCCCGAATGATTCTGATGGATTTACCGGATGATCATTATCTAGACCGGAGGCTTCTTCTTCTGGGTTTGAAGGCTCTCGAAGTTCATCTTCTGCATTTGGATCAATCACTGGGATCTGACTTGCATCAAGCCCAGGCGGATGACCCGGTAGGGATTCTGTTCGAGAAACCCGGCGTAGAGGCTCTTCCTCTGGCTGATTCGACCTGGGCATTGGTTCTGACCTCGACTCTGCAATCGATGGCTCATAGTCGGTGTCGATGAGTTCAGAGAACTGAAACATTCCACTTCGGTCTTTCAGATCCTTTTTGAGTTTCTCTGCCATCTCTTGCAAACGATGCGTGTCCCCGGTCTGACTGAAACCGTGATGACTTTGGAACTCACGCAGGGACACAGACCGCATGTTCTCTCTTGCGACCCTCAACAGCCTATTCAGGTGTGTTACCCATACTATGGTACGCGATTCATGCATGATGACTTGACAGGGACCTACCCATCTGCCTTTTTCGAGCATATTTGGAGCCTTTCGTTTATCCCATACCATGCATAGTTCACCACATTTCCAGTCATGTTCTCTTCCCCGGGATTGTCTTAACATGGCTCTTCGGATTGACTGGCTATTATCTGCATCGATGAGGGCTTTCCTGGCTTCGGTTCGAACCTGCATCCTTTTCTGAAACACATCGGCTTGTGGATCTTCACTATCTGCGAGAGAGTGTGCCGTTGTGTCCTCGTCGTTGCAAATGGATCCAGGAAGTCGTCTTGATCTTCCCAGAACGGCCTGCTCTGGACTGAACCCCTTCGCAACGCTCATACTGTTCTTAGCCTGGAAGCATTGGGACAGTGCATAATCGAAATCTTTGTCGCTTCGAATCGGCACGTGGTTGTCTACCCTACTCAGCATTTCTTTTATAATGCCCCCATGCCTTTCTATTCGTCCTCTTTGCCAGGGTGCTGCGGAGGTCTGCGTTTGAATGCCGTTTTGCTGCATCATGTTTTTCCACTGTTGGCTTACGAACTCTCCTGCTAAATCATGATGGATTATTTGAGGGGGTCCGGCCCAGTGAATCCAGGTTTCATTGACTACTTTCTCAGCTTCTTCTGTTCCTCTCTTACACCTTCTCCCCAAATGAAAGTGAGTGGCTTCATCAAAGATGTGAATGACATAATACTTCTTTCCATTGCTATCTTTCCACTCGAATCCGTCTAATGCAATCACTTCGTTGAAGTCTTTTGGTTCTTTCAATTTACCGGGAGAATGAAGTTTCGGTGGAACCCTTTCTGAACAAGACTGACAAAGGTAGTCACCGGCACCCTCGATCAATTCTTGTGAAAATTTCAATCTCTTCAGGTGGCTGGCTAACTTCTCAGCTGTGGGATGACCTAGATTATTATGGATTCTCTGAATTAGAGACCTTTGGAAGCTATCCAGGCTGTGGAACTTCGGACCCGAATTGTTTGAGGATTGAGGAGACCATGCTGGAATCATTACTTTTGATGGCTCTTCTTTTCCTGTGTCTTCTCGAATTTCCACAGCATACGGCTTGGCTGGCTCTCCGACCTCTGCTCCGTTCGGCTCTGGCTGTTCATGCGAACCTTCAGCATCTGCAATCTGTGGGTCAGGATCACTTTGTCTCTGGGATGCTTCTGCTCTGCTTTCTTCTCTAGTCGAATCTACCCCAAACACACAAACCATGATGTGACTTGGCATGGCTGTCCTACGCTGTTGCCTGAGGGTCAACCGTGTCCAGTTCTCTTCACCTAGATCAACAATCTGCTTGGTTTTACGGCACTGGCATATGGTTCTTCGGATTTCATGGGTGGTTTCTCCTATGAGATACTTATCCATGCCTTTTCCTGCGAGAATCTTTCGAACCTGGAATTCACATTGTTCGACAATGAAGTTTCCTGGCCACGTTCCTATTGAGACCTCGATGGACCCTGACTTTGGCAGATTCTTCTGGAACCAATCGAAGGCTTCGATCCAAGTCTCATCAGCTAGGACTTTCCTTGCTGAGTCATCGGATACTTCTTTCCTCTTCGATTCACGTGGTGGCTCAAAACGTGCGCGCTTCGCAGGTGGATGCTCTTCATCAACAGGAAACAAATTCTCCCAATCTTCTTCAAAGACAACTGGGATTCTTGCTGGTTGAACCTCCTGCAAAATGCTCCGGGCTGCGGCTCTTGCAAAAACTCTGGGATAAAATGCTGCATATCGAGACAATGCCATTCTTTCTCCTAAATGGTTGCACGAACCCGCAATTTGAGCATGTTCATGGTTCTTCTTGCAATACCGTCCATCAAGGTCCTTGACTATTTGGTCTGAGGTGGTTTGCAAACGAGTATGCTTCTTTAGGGGTCTGTCGTCTTCGGGATGAATAAGTCCAAACCTGCATTGATCTAACTGAACTGTCTTCGTCAGTGCTAGTAGTGGCTCAAGTTCAGGTTGTTTCCATATATCGGATGTTCCTGGGTTCTCGGCTGTGAAATGTCTTTGTTGTTGTACCTGAATCTTGCAGATGAGTGTGCACAGTTCCAAATGTTGTTTGGACAACTCACGATTCCTTTGAATCTTCTCGAACAAGGAGGTACTTCTTCCGGCATTGAAACGATTCCATGCGCACCATGGAAAGCATTCTGGAGCTACCCAGATGTGTTTCGGACGCAACCTAAAGATCATTCTGATCAGCTGCAACTGGCCTTGAAAGGTTGCAAGGTCTCCATGCTCCTTGGTGAACCGTTCTGATCTACCCCTTTGTTTGCGAACCTCTTCTGCTAAACGGCTGTTTGGTTGTGCATACACCTCAAGCAAATCAATGGGCTTCCCAAAAGCTTTTCCTATTTCTGCTGACTTTGCTGCTTGAATGAGCTTGGCTTCGAAGGCTGTTTCAACGATTATTTGGCTATCTGATATCAGGGTGTCCCAACTCCCTTCCTTACCTAGATCAACCCCTGGCTCTGGTGCAGCTGCTGCTCCATCTGTTGCCGTGTTTGGCAGTAACGAGCGAAATCTCCGATCTGAGCGTCCAGTGAATTGATGCGGCTTAAACACCAACTCACATACTGGCTGTCTTGTTCGTAGACTGCCTGGTATGTTTTCCCAGGGTGTTTCTTTCCCCAGGTCACACGCTTCATTCCCCACTGCTCCATTGCCGTGGTTGTCCAAGCGAGGCTCTGGTTGAGCTGACTGCCCATTGGCTCGGCTCCACTTGATGGGCTCCCATGTGGTGGTGTCTCTGGGGCGGTCCTCTCCAGCATGGTCGCCGTTCCAACCACACGACCTTTTGTCTGAGGGGCAAGGAAGCTTCCTTTCCCGGCTGCCGTCGATCGTCCTCGAGTTGGTGGAGATGTCATTGGTGTCGTTGACACGCCGTGAGTCACTGGTGATGCCTTTGCTGCTTGTGGTTGTTGATAGACTCGGACCTCCTGGTCCCACACTTCCAGATCGCTCTCTGTCAGCAGGGTGAATGCCTCGTCCCGGCGACTTGGCGACAGTGCTTGATTCTTCATCAGGTCGGCCAGCTCCTCGATTTTCTCCTTCTGAGACTGAACTTCGTTCATGAGCTGGTTCATCATGGTGGCTTGTTCCATTGGAACTTCTTGACTCGAGACCTGAGTGGCCACTTGATTCAAAAGAATCATGAGCAGAGTCTGGAGTGAATGCACCACATTCTCGGCCATGTTCTTCACCATTTGCAGCATTTCTCCCCGTGTCGGCATCTTGCTCGAAGATCGGTGAACTTGCTTTCGAATCACTGCTTGCGCCAAAAATGCTTTGGCACTCGCTTGATTGGCAAAGGTCCTGAATCCTAATCATCAACAGACCTGTTTTGCCTTCGAACAAGTGAACTGCTTTGTTGAGGCTCTTCAAAAAACATGAATTGCTCTGCAAGTCAATCACTGTTCCTAAGCGTTTCATCGTCTGTATCGAAAGCAAAAACGGCGTTCCGCGTGGCACCACTTCGACGATCAACCACATCCGAATCTTACCCTGATCTATGGGGATATGGACTTGCTTATAGCTGTATTCTATTTGGTTATTACCGAAGCGAAAGGCGATTCTGCTGGCTTTCTCTTTTACACGGCTTCGGACTGGCTCAGGGAGTTGACTCATGAGCTTTGGGAGATGCAACTCTCCAATGACACTTCGGCTGGCTCCTGTATCTAAGATGGCCATACCATTGGTTTCAAACCCTGAGGATTGACAGGGATCACTGATACGTCTTCTTTCTGGCGTCCCGGCTGGACGGCTCTGCTTGGACGGTGTCGACGTCCTGTCAACAGAGAACGCACTCGGTTTCCTATGCAAAAAGAAGGCTTTGGTTTTATTTATGGTGGCTTCAGAAAAATTTACCTCGGCCGAAAGCTCTTGCATTGGAGGCTGGTTGAACGAACATGCAATGAACTCTTTCGGATTGGTTTTGGTTTTGTCCGTTTCGTTTCGACGAAACCCAACCTCTGGATCGGAGGCAATTGCTTCAAAAAGAACTTGGTCTGAAAGATCTGGATCAAGGGCTTCCTGGGCTGAGGCCACATTGGCCTGTGATTCCTTGGCTTGACTCTTCAGCGGACACTCTGCTTTCCAATGTCCAAGTTCTCCGCATCGTTTGCAGTGGGTCCTTGCTATGCGAGCCAACAACTCGTCTTTGCCCTTTGATTGGCCTTTTCGAAAGCCTTTCGAACCAGTTGCACTGAAGCCTTTTCCTGACTTTCCACTTGAGGGGCTCCTCACTGGCCAGAATCCACGGTTTCTCTTTCGATCTGTGATCCGGCCTCTCGCCTCCTGGTAGCTCAGCAATGCCGAGTGCAAGTCCGGCACCTCTTGGAAGAGGTCTGTAAGCTCTCTTTCGAAAGCTTGGACTGTCATTGCATCAGCGTCTCCAGCTAAAGCCATCTGTTCCAGGGTTTCCTGACTAAGATCTTCTTCTTGTCCTCGTGGTTCAAGCTGCTTTGTTTCAACAGTACAAAAGCCACCACTGTCTTCAATGTCGTATCGGCGCCAACCTCTTCAAATGCAACATCCAAACGATTCACAAATGATTGGGTCGACTCGTCGCTCTTCTGGATGGTCTTGTACAATGCTTTCTCAAACAACTCGAACGTGCGGAGCTCCGCACTCTCTTCCCAGGCGGACAGCGCCTTCAACAGGTGTTTCACCCCATGGTCGGCACTCGTGAGATCTTCCGGTTTGATCTGTCTCACTTGATGCCAAGCAGTCCCCTTGCATAGCATAGCGAGCCTTGGTGCCAGCATGGGCTTGTCCTTTTTCGGGCATATGCCCTCCAGGAATCTCACCTTGGCGATGTACTCCTTCACATCATCAACGCTGGGGTCAAAAGACGGCAGCAGAGTCCAAATCGCATTCGACGATTTATCGTCGCTTCCCGATGCCATGGCTTCCTAGTGTCCTCACCAGGCCCTTTTGGGCTCCGCTACCAATGTGGCTGCGACCGCAACCACACTGGTAGCTTCCTTGCCCACTTCCCCTTTGGGGTTCTTTCACCCTCAAACCTACCAAAGGTCGGTCCTCCAACCCTTCCCTTCCGCACTCCTTTTGTGCTGTCGTGTCCGGTGCCTTGTCCATGCCTTGAGCCAAACCACAGTGGGTCTGGGTGCTGGTCAACATTCGAAGGTGCTGCTTCCGAGGTCCGAGGTCGATGCTTTCATTCAAATCACACATACATACATACATACATACATACATACATGGCTCAAGGCCACGAGTGCTCAAGGAGGCAGCCCATCAAGCCCTCCTAGTGCGGCACCCTCAGGCGAACATATCCTGGAGAAGCACACCAAGCACGGCCCAGGGAGAAGGTGACATACCACCGTCCTTTGCCCGTGATCCCGTGTACTCCAACACCGTTTCTGTCTTGATCTTCGGTGACTGGCAGTTCTCGCTCTCTTCCACCTGGAGGCAAGCCTGTCAAACATCCTATTCAATCTCCTACGGCCTTGGGGAGATTGTCTACTACCGGACTCCATCCTTGCAGAGAGCTACAGCCAGATCCCGAACGGAGCGGTGATCATGCAGTGGGGACGCAACTATGTCACCTGCAGGCACACTGAGTGCCGTAATTGGATTTGGGAGGACAAGCTACGCCCTGGCACCCGCTGCAGGAAATGTGGTACATGGTGGCAGCAGCAGACAGCCACCGGAAAAGGAAAAGGACAGGGCCATGGACAACCTCGAGCGGCACAGAAAGCTCAACCCTGGCTCCGTCGCCAACAAGCTCAACAGGCCCTGGATACACCACCCGGACTACCACGGCTCCGTCCTCTCAAACAAAGCAAAGAGCAAGCCTCAGCTGCTGAACTCATTGCCAGCACATGGAGCGTCATCCCAGAGGCCACCCAGACCAAGCTTGCAGCCCTAGGCTATGGCCCACCACCTCCAGAAGAACCTGAGCTCACTGAGCTTCTGAAGAGCCACATGACTGCTCTCCCTCAAGAGGTGCAGGCCGTAGTCACGAAACTGACTCAGCCCATGCCCGACACAGAAAAAGAGCTGGCCAACAAGCTGAAGGCACAAGTAGGAGAATTGAAGACGGCATCAATCAAGAAAAACCAACTCCAGTCTCGTTTGGACCAGATCAAGTCACAGTATGCTGCTATGCTTCAGGACATGCAGGACCTGCAAACCAAGTTGACTGATGGCCAAACCAAACTCAAGCAGTTATCCGACCAATACATGAAGGTCACCCAAACTCCCATGCCTGAAGGACTCGAGGGTGAGAACACCAAGGACTTACCCATTCCTATGGCAGTTGAAACCTTTGTCACCAGCTTGGGAATCGACCTGACAGAAGATCAGCGGACCCAACTCCATGGACTCCTTAAACGACCACAGACTGATGATGAGGACATCAACAAGCGCCGCAAGACTGACTCCACACCCACCCTACCAGGGACACAGTGTGGGTAACAGTCCCCATCTTGAACATCACCTCCCAGCGTTTCAGGTGCCAATTCCCTGGGAAGATTTTGAGGCATCACACCAATCACCGGTTTGCCGTGCTGCATCCGGCTCAATCCAGTCAGGGATTTCCTTCCACGGTGCAGGGGACAAGTCACCATTTGACAGGAAGGAACCATTTTTGCAAGCACAGGGACAGACAACACTTGGTGCAGGGGATACCACCAATATGTTGCACACACTGGCATCCAACAAGCAGATGCACAATTTTGATAGTACCATTGCACCGGCCACACCTGTGGATGGTCTCTCCAGCGGGGCACCTGGAGATCACATCATAGCCATCAAAGGTGGAGCCAACTATTCGCAGACCAAGCACGCCACGGCAGGGAGACAACCCAAGATGCAGAACACCTATGCCTCTACCACAGAGTGCATACTCCAAAACCTGTCCATGGCTATAGGGAATCCCAGCTCCCGGTGTTTTGCCAATGCACCATGGAGAGCATTCACGTGGACATGCGGACTCCTTCAAGAGACGCACACCGAACCTTGGGGCACCTTGCACGCAGCAGTCCAAGAGTCCCTTGAATTGGCAGAGGCAGTGGACATCCAACAGCTACCAGGTTTGCATCGCCTCTGGACCAAACATGACCTCAATGTGCAAGGGGACGCAAACCACTTTGTGAACACCCTCTGGAACCTGTCTCAGAGCAGAGCATTCCACTACCGCTATGCAGAGATCAAGGCCGGCGGCTATTTGGCCGATCATGTGCAAGTACCACTGCTGGTTGACTTTCCACAAGATTGGCCTGAGAACACCACCGTCCAAACCTTGATGAATGGTTGGGCCAATGAAGGCCTAGGCCAATACCTGCTTGACGACAAAGCCATCCTGGTCACCCACATCACTCGCAACACTACAGTTGAAGGGGTGGCCACAAAGCACAAGAAGGTCCTGAACCCTTATGGCACCTTCACGGTACCCAGATCCATGGATGGCTTTGCCAGAGCCTCCACGGAGTTCGTCCCGGCGGCATTGATTTGCCATAGGGGACCAAACCATGAAGCAGGGCACTATTTTGCCATCCTCATCTACCGCGACCTCCTATGGCTAGCAGATGATGGCAAGGTCCCCACACATCTACCACACCTGACACCACAACTAGCCAGTCAAGTGGTCCAGATATGGGCGGTACACATCGACACATTCAGCACCACACAACAGATCATCCAGCGATTGCCACCGCCTGAAGAGCCAGACTTTGACCCACCACTTCACCCCAGTCCTGAGAAGAGGCCCAGGCTCGAGCAGACGCATAACAGAATACACTATGCCAACATCACCAATTTTGGCAGACAGGTCACAGACTGGTACTGGACACGCACCAGCGAACCATACATCTTCGTGGAGACACACCTAGACCCACAGCAACATGAGCAGTTGTGCCAGTACTACACCGTCAGAGGCCGCACAGCGTTTGGCACACCAGCTTGGCCCAACAGTGATACCTCGGGCACTCATGGAGGCATCCTGGTACTCGGTGACCAGTCCAGCTGCCTCACACCGGTTGAATCTTTCACCCTCCAAGGATGTGGATACCAAGCCTTCCTCTGGCAGGCCACCGAACTGACAGTACTCATTGCCGGCATCTACCTCCGCACCAATGAGGGCATCCAAAGTGAGACTAATGCCACCATCATCTCCAAGCTGCTAGCCCTGCTGCAAACCACCACACATCCTTTCATTCTGATTGGAGATTGGCAGAACAAGCCCAGTGCAATTTCCACAACAGTACTGCCCTCCAAGTTCCACTTTGACATCCTGGCGCCGGACGTCAGCATGCTTTCAGGCAATGTCATTGATTTCAGCCTGATCCATACATCCCTTTCCAGTACCACTGCCCTCACCACTGATTGGGCGGTACCATGGCGACCACATGCACTACTTACGTTGCACCTGGACATTGAAGCAGCCACAAAGGAGTTCAGACAAATCCAATACTTTCCACCATTGCCCCCGGTGCCCGACATCGACTTCCGGCCATGGACCACATTCCAATCCCAGGCCTATGAACTCTGCCTCTACAACATCCCAGTCAATGAGAAAGCGCAAGCCTGGGCGGACTGGATTTCCTCCACGGAACAATACCTCCTGCAAGAGCACCCATGGGCCGCCAGAGGCAGAGGGGCCAACCTCGATGTGAGCATCAAGCCCCTCGCGGCACCAAAACCAGGAGGCACCTGGAAAAAGGGAAGGGCGGCTTTTTGGGAACAACTCCAGGCAAGATTTCGGCTAGCGCAACAACAGCCAATCACACAAGCTGGCGGCCCCACCAAAGGGTTCATGCGGGCCATCCAAGACATACAGACCAAATGGTTAGGACCACCCACCTGGAGCCAATTCTTGGACACTTGTCATCATTGGCACACCTACAAAGATCAACATGCAGCTGAACTGATACAGCACACAATGCAGCATCAACAACACGAAGCCCAACAGGCCGCAAATGATGAGTTGCACCTCCAGTACAAGACCTGGCTTACCCAGGGGCATGCCAAAGGCCTCAAAGGCCTTTTCCGCAGTTTAAAAAGCAGTGAAGTGCCATGGAAACGGCCCTACAGAGACATCGAACCCGACAAGCGAATGAACCAACGCCTGGCCGACTGGGGAGCCCTGTGGAACATTCGTGAGGACAACAACCCAGCTCCGAGAACCAGCCTTCGCGAGCAGGCACAGCGCCAGGCATTGGCACTACCACCCATTACCATGGGCCATTTCAGCCGAGCAATCAAGGGCCTACCAGACAAGGCCAGCGGACCTGATGCGGTCTCAGCTCAACTCCTTCGATCAGCACCACCACTGGCCCTGGGCCCACTGCTCAAACTCATCCAGGACATGGAACAAAGTGCCCTGCTGCCCACACAAATGCAAATGCACATGGTCGTCATGCTGGCCAAAAATCCCAACATCGAGCGGCCCATCACATTGACATCCACCATGTACCGCCTTTGGTGCCGCCTCCGTAAGCCCGTCCTGGATGCATGGCAAGCAGACCTCCCGGACTTTATGCACCACGACCGTGCCAGACCCGGAGCTCAGGTGTTGCAGGTGGCCTTAGAAAGGCTTTTGAGACAAGAAGTCCACCGAGCCAACAGACGCCACGGGGTGACAGTCCTTATGGACTTATCCACCTTCTACGACACCATCAAACTACAGCAACTGCAAGACCAGGCCATCGCCATCAACTACCCACCCCTCATGCTCGAGATGGCCATGCAATTGTACACCGGCCCAAAAGCAATCGTTGCAGAACAGGAAATGACACCGTGGATCAAGGAGTCCCTGCCGGATGCCCCCAAGCACCCCTACTAGCCAAAGCTGTCCTCACACCAGCCTTGAACTATGGCATGAACAGCATCCACACATCCATCTCTCCAGCTGGGTGGACGACATTGGCTATGACGCAGCAGGCACCACACCCCAGAAGGTCGCCCAACAGGCCATTGAGGCCTACCGAGACCTTCACCAACGGCTCACACAACTTGGCATGAAGGTGAGTGCCAAAAAGACTGCCTTCATAGGCACAGACAAACAGGTCAACAGAGCCCTCAAGGACATCCTCACAGAAGATGAACCCCCCGTGGTGCCAGTGATGAGAGACCTTGGCATAGACCATCAGGCAGGGCGAGCCCGACGCATCCCAGTCATGAAGCAAAGGATGCAGAAGGCGCAACAGCGCAAGCTCAAGCTGAGAAATTTGAAAATTCCAGCACTGCGTGTGCGACTTCGACTTCACAGGGGAGGCATCCAACCAGTTGCCGTATGGGGTGTTGAAAGTCAAGGCCTGGCACCCAGGTACAGGCAAGCCCTCAGGCACGCACTGGCCAAACAGCTCGGTCACCACACTGGTGGCAACCTTGATGTCACCTACGACATCCACAAAAACAAATACATGGACCCCGCGGACCAGATCATCATCCACCACATCCGCGCCATGCACCAACTCATCCAAGCCTGGCCAGAAGAACAGCTTCCACAGGCAAGCCTGGACGGCCACACTTGAGAGTCTACAGGCCAAGCAGCATCCGTGGTACACTGTCAAAGGACCCATGGCAGCCACGATAGCCTACATGCTTGAGTGGGGATGGAACGTCCAAGATCTGCTTCACTGGACCCGACCAGCCACAGACATCATGCTCGCAGCTGAACTGCATATCACAGACCAGTGGTGGCAGATCGAACACCACTTGACCACTGAGGCACATCAGCAGCGCGCCCACAGATTTGCCAATAGACCTCAACACCAACACCTGCTTACAGGGTTGGACTGGCACACGTACCGCATCCTCAAACCCAAGCTGCCTGAGCAACAGGCACGGCACTTGCAAACATGGGTGCAAGGAGCAATCCACTACCGAGATGCCAAGGGACCTAAACCATGTCCCATTTGTCACGTCCCGGCCACAGCCAAGCATGTGCTCTGGTTGTGCAAATGGCACAAAACCCAGACGCACAAGCCGCTCCCAGCAGACTGGCTTGACCGCATCACCAACCCGGAGGAAGAGGCCTTGTGGTCTAAGGGCTGGATTCCACTTGAACCTCAAGAACACCTACACCAGCAGCATCCCTACCAAGGGCATGGAGTGTGGAAGGAGCTGCAACCCATTGGCCCGGACCAATACGCTGGTTTTGCCTTCACCCTCGATGCAACACCCAGCCATTATGACACCAGAAGCCAAATCTGGGTCTTCGGCCTATGCCTCCACACTCAAACGATGGGGCAATTGAAACGCCTTGGAGCCATCACGGGAGCAGCCAGCGGCCACCAAAGCAAGGGAAGAGCACTCTTTGCTGGGTTAGTTGCCCTGGCCAAGCACACCACAACACCAGCCAAGGTGATCGTCCAACTGAGCACAGTCTGGGAAGCATGGCAAAAGCCGCCACACAAGCATCCCTACCCTGACCTCCTGGCAGAGGTCACGCCACAGGACAGACAACGCATCACCGTCCTGTACATCAGCAAAAGCACCCGAACACCAGACGCACCAGGGAATGAGCCACAGCTCCGCCGGCGGCAACGAGATGCAGCCCTGACTGCCTGGGAGAGAGCTGAAGCCCTCCATGACCGCCGCCAAACCAGCTGGCAGACAACCCTTGACCGGGACCACAAAGCAATCTACCTTCAGGCAGCACAACGGCTTGAGAAGATCTTCCAGGATAAGCAACACTACCTCCACACCAAAGCAGACAGGCAACCTGGCAAGCAGACCAAACAGAGGAAAAAAGAGCTCATCCACCAGTGCACCAAGCCTTGGCAGGAGAATCACCACAGGTGGGCCCCTCAGAGAAGCGGCTATGCATGCACCACCTGCGGCACACGCATGCATCAAGGGCTCACAACCCAGCAGCTTGAAGATCGCCTGGGGGAACCATGCAATCAGCAGCTGGCAGAGCAAGCATGCCCCGAGCCAGGACCGGAAGCCTCAGGGCCAACCAAAAAACTCACCAGGGCGCAGGTCATCCGGAACTTGTTGAATGACCAAACCAACAAGAACCCGGCCCCGCACGAGCATCACTTTGAAGAGACCACCGGCTACCTTAAGTGCACAAAGTGCGGAACCAGTGTCCACAAGCGGGTCAATGAGCAGGCATTCAAGGACTACATCAGTGGACCATGCCTGGACTGCCCCTTTGAAGGAGAACACAAAGGCCACCCAAGCCACAAATTGTGGCAAAAGGGACAAAAGATCAGCTGCACCGGCTGCGGATTGCAGCTCCATTTGGACAGCAATCGTCGCATTATCACGTCGACCACCTTTCTCAAGGAATGTCGAGGAGCTGGTACACAAGGCTCCCCACCCATACATGCCTTCTTCAAGGCTACACCACCAACACCAGCGACGGCAGAGCCCCAAGGCCTCAATCACACACAGGCCACAACACTGTCCAACACAGGACCTCGGCCGAAACGCCTACACTTCACCACACCACTCACGAAGAGGGAAGATGAGCATGATCCGGAACAGGCCATGATACCCAGCCGAGCAACCGGATCAAGGCCTTCAGGCATTATGGCTGCACAACAGCCCACTGCGGGCCAGCCACGCACAAGCCCAGAAACAGCCGAGGAAGAGAGCCTGGAAGATGATGAGGATGTCATGCCAGTCGACTTCTTCTAGACGGCCGATACGAGCACTACTGACGAAGCCCAGGGACATGACCAACTGAGCCAATGAGGCCTCGAATCTTGCTCCCACCGGCCTAAGGCCCAAGGACCGGCCAAAAAGGCCTCTGCTACAAGCAACTTTAGGAAAAATACATACATACATACATACATACATACATGCAAAGTCGACTACTTCTAGCACTACCAGCAAGGTTCATGCAGAAGGCCCACTGAGCAGACAGCCGCACTCAATGAGGCAAAATTGCCCAGCTTGAGCCGGCCAAATGGCCCAGATAAGCAACTCTAGTTAAAAGAATACATACATACATACATACATACATACATACATACATGGCTCAAGGCCACTAGTGCTCAAGGTGGCCGCCCCTGAAGCCCACCTAGTGCGGAAGGCCTTTGCGAGCATAGCACGAACTACCTGACTACCTCAACGACCTGATCACTGAGATCACCGATTACAAAACATTCTTTGCTCGCAATCAGCTGAACACCTTTGACATTCCTGTCGTGACCTTCTGCACCTGGCAGTGCTCGCCTGGCTACCTTCTCGGGGTTCTGAAGGATACTGGCCCTTCATCATTGCCAATCTCTTGAGCCTGATCGTGATCGGAGCCCCGGTCAGTGCCCTCTTCACCAGGTTGCAGGACTCTCCTGAGGTGTCTCTCCACCTGAACGATGACAGCCTCCAGAACTACCTCATGGTGCCGGAGCTATGTCACATGCCGACAAGGCCAGTGCACGAACTGGATCTGGCAAGACAAGCTCAGGCCGGACACGAGATGCCGCATGTGTGGCGCATGGTGGTCTGTCCTCAAAGTCACCCAGGGCGGCACCTGCAAAGGAAAAGGACAAGGAAGGCCTTCGAAAACAGAGACATCGAGACAAACTACATGGCTCGAGGCGCCACCAGGACTGGGAAAGTTGAAGCCATTGAAGAAGAACAAGCTTCAAAAGGAAGCCACTGAACTCCTGGAGCCCGTATGGAGTGGTATGTCCAGTGACCTCCAGGACAAGCTTCAGCACCTTGGCATTGGACCCAAAAAACCTCCAGAGCCAGATCTCCATGAGATGCTCAAAACACACATGGCGTCTCTGCCAGCTCAAGTCCAAGAGGCAGTCACACGCCTCACAACACCAGCCCCGGCCTCTGAACAAGACATCGCCATCAAGTTGAAGGGACAAGTCACTGACTTGAAAAACCTGTCCATGAAGAAGACTCATCTCCAGGAGAAGTTGGACCAAACCAAAGCACAATACCAGACTCTCCTACATGAGATGCAAGAGCTTCAACAGAAGCTCAATGACGGCCAACAGGCGCTCAAGTTGCTTTCAGAAGACTACATGAAAGCGGTGAACAATGAGCTCAAACCCGCTGACCTTGACTCCAGCATGGAAGTGGACCCACTACCAGCAGCTGTAGAAACTTTTGTAGCCAACCTTGGAGTCTCACTGCCCGATGAACAGAAGACTCAACTCCATGGGTTGCTTAAGAGGCCCAATGACACCGATGGTGACCTCTCCAAGCGCAGGAAAACGGACAGCCCTGCACTCACGCCACCATCAGGGTCTTGCGGGTAACATGGCCGAGTTACCTCATGGGTTTCAAGGGCTCCAGGTGCCGGTTCATGGACGATTTTGAAAAGGCACCAATTCCAGATTCGGTTTGCCGCGCTGCCTCAAAACCAGCACCGGCGGGGACAATGCAAATGGAAGACTGTGCAGGGGAGCAAACACAAAACCATTTGCAACACCTTTTTCGAACTCAGGGAAACCTTCAAACAAGAGTGAAGGGACACACACTCTTGTACATGAAGCACTAGCTCCAACACAGGAGAATACTCTTGCACTTTTTGCCCACGCCTCAGCCAGCGATGGACCATCCTTTGGTGCACCAGGGCCAGACGTGGTGACCATTAAAGGAGGTGGCGCACAACGACCTCCTCCGACAACCAGCAAAGGCAAAGCAACCATGCAAGGCACCTTTGCCTCGACTACGGAATGCATCCTGCAGAACTTGACCATGATGGTTGGGAATCCAAGCGCTCGCTGCTACGCAAATGCGCCCTGGAGGGCGTTCACCTGGACCTGTGCTTTGCTCCAAGAGACGAACACACAGCCGTGGGGCAACCTCCAGGCAGCAGTCCAGTCATGCTTTGCGGCAAAAGGGAAATAAAGTCACATGTACCCAATGTGGCATCACCCTGCACCTGGATGGTCAGCAGAGGCTCATCCTCACAGCAGCTGTCAAAAAGCCCTGCAAAGGCTCAGGCAGCAACAGCTCTACACCAGCAGCCATCACAGCGCGGCTCACCGGATTCCTCAGGCGACAACAGCCAGCAGACGCCGCAAGAGTCTCAGGCTCAGGCTTTGCATGACCAAGTCAAGAAACCCAGACTTGACAACAGGTGGACACCTCAGTCCAGCACAGAAGAGCATCCAAGACCTACACCACGAAGACTGCATTTCCCAACGGACCTGGACCTACAGGAACAGGGATCCAAGCGTGCCACAGCTGCTTTGGCCATGAAACCCAGCCACCTGGCAGCGCCGGCGCCCAACTGTAGCTCCAGCAGAGCCACTGACACACAAACTCGAGCACAGGCCAATGCCGATGAGAATGCGGGCCAGACCAGTCATGAAAGCGATCCTGATGGTCACAATTTCAACGTTGACTACTTCTGAGCAGGCCACCACAACTGAGGCACCAGGCCTAGCACACTGGCCAAAAGGCCCTCGAAGCGCACACTTAAGAAGAAAAAATGCATACATACATACATACATACATACATACATGGCTCAAGCCATTTGAGGTCTCAACCTGGTCCCATCCAAATCCAGGCGCAGGAAGAACACGCCATCGGAGCCTAGCCTGGTGGACCTCAACGGCGCTGGAAATTTCTTTGCCCGCAATTGCCGTGAACACCATCCTCACTCTAACCGAGCTCTTTGGTGCCTGGCATTTGCTCGCTGGGCTTCTTCATTGAGTTCCTCGAGGACACTGGGGCAACATCTCGGAGGAACTCAAAGGCCTGAACGAGGTCGGTGCCATTCTCCACACCCTACCTCCTGACCTTTGCAGAAGCCAAAGAGGCTCACATCATCAGGGACGATGACACCGTCCTGGGGACGAGCCTACATGGTGTGCAAGCACAGCGCCTGCTCCAATTGGATCTACTCAGACAAGCTCAGGCCTGGCACCAAATGCAGGAAATGCGGAACATGGTGGCCAACCTATGCCAAGACCACAGGCAAAGGCAAGGGCTATGGAAAGCCAGCCAACAAAGCCAACAACGGGTCCCGCAACTGGCCGGAACCCCCTCCAGGGTTGAGCAAGCTGAAGCCGTTGAAGCGCACCAAGGTCCAGCAGGAGGCAACCGAATTGCTCTCGACAGCATGGACAAGCCTCTCGGAGGACACCCAAACTAAGCTGCAGGCCATAGGCATTGGACCAAGGAAGCCTGAAGAGCCCCAGCTCCAGGAGGTTTTGAAGTCCCACATGCAGTCGTTACCTCCACAGGTGCAGGATCTCGTCAACAAGCTCACGACCCCGGAGCCCGAGAAATTGCCGCCAAGCTCAAAGGCCAAGTCAGTGAGCTGAAGAACATGTCAGTCAAGAAAACGCAATTGCAGGCCAAGATCGATCAGGTCAAGTCCCAGTATGGTTCACTCCTCAAGGACACGCAAGAGCTCCAGAGCAAATTGGCAGAGGGTCTAACAACATTGAAGACTCTCTCGGAGGACTACATGAAAGCAGTCAATCAAACTCCAGCCCCTGAGGATCTCACCGAACCAAGGGTGAAGGTGAACAGATTCCCATGGCAGTTGAATCTTTTGTCCATAGCCTGGGCATCTCCTTGACGGAGGAACAGAAGACCCAGCTCCGTGGCCTTTTGAAGAGGCCCAACCAGGATCCCGACGATCCCACCAAGCGGAGGAAAACTGCTGGCCCAGAGATTCCACCAACAGGACACTGTGGGTAACAATACTGACAGCGCACAGTTTCAAGGGTGGACCATCCCAATACTTGAGGATGACCTCATGTCATGTGACAGTACAGATGGTCAAATTTTGGGGACACAGTGGGAAGCCTTTCACTCAGCTGACTCACTGATTGAGCCTACGGATTTGGGACAACCACAATGGGTTTGCCGCGATGCATCAGGCTCTGAAGCAGACTTTCATGCGCTACTCAGTCTGTGTCTCAGCCTACTGACATAGAACTACGGGCGGTTCATGGAAACGATTTTGTGCACATCCGGGGTGGGGCGAGTTCCAGCTCCCTAAGCCTCACAGCCTACTGCAGAACCTCACCATGGCAGTAGGCAACCCGAGTGCCAGGTGCTACGCCAGCGCACCTTGGAGGGCCTTCACTTGGGTGTGCGCCCTACTCCAGGAGACGAGTACACAGCCATGGAAGCTGCGCAAGAATCCCTGGACACTGCAGAGGCTGTTGACATCATGCATCCCCAGGCCTCTGCAGGGACCTCTGGAAGGAGCATGATTTGAATGTCCAGGGTGATGCTACAGGTTTGCTGAGATCAAGGAGGGTGGCTACCTCACGGATCATGTGCAACAACCCATCCTGGCGCCTTACCCAGACGACTGGCCAGAAGATGTCACCTTCCAGTAGCTAGTCAACAACTGGGCCAATCAAGGGTTGGGGCAGTATTTGATGGATGACAAGAAGCTCCTGATCTGCCATGTCACCCGCAACACCTGTGTGGATGGAGTCATGACCAAGCACAGCAAACCTTTCAATCCATATGGCGCCTTCGCAATGCCAAGATCCTTGGATGGCTTTGCTCGAACTTCAACAGAGTTTGTTCCAGCTGTCTTGATTTGCCATCGAGGCCACACGCACCAAGCAGGACATTACTTTGCCATCCTGATCTACAGAGATTTGATGTGGATAGCCGACGATGGCAAAGTGCCGGTGCACCTGCCACATCTGACACCCAAGCTGGCTAGTCAAATCACCCAAGTTTGGGCGGTCACCATGGACACTTTCAAGACGCCGCAACAAGTACTTCAAGGACTACCGCCGCCTGAGCAACCGGACTTTGATCCTCCGCTACATCCCAGTCCGACAAAGAAGGCCAGGCTGGAGCAAGGGCACAACAAACTCCACTTTGGCAATGTCACCAATATGGGAAGACAGGTCATCGACTGGTACTGGACTCAGGTCTTCCCCTTGTTCTTGGGGCGCATCAGATCTTGGATGTCTCCCTGCTGCCAGTGCTGAAGCTGTGACAGGGCTGGCTCCTTCTGGCGCAGCTGCCGTGGGGCTTCTGGGGTTCTTGTTTTCGGCGCACATAGAGGACCGTGACCCTTTGGTAGTCTTGGTCAGTGATGTGCTCCAGGCTCAAGGCCGTGAGCTCTCAAGGTGGCACTCCACGAAGTCCACCTAGTGTGGACCCGCCAAGGGAACATATCCGGGATTTTGCCACCATTTCGACCAAAGACTTCCCGGATTACAACACATTCGTTGCTCGCAATATAGGTCTTCTCCTTGGCCGCTTTTGCTGACCCCTTCGGCGACTGGCAATTGCTCGCCTGGGCCCAATGAAGACAACAGTGGCGCATGGTGGACTACTGGTGTTAGCTGATCCTTCTTGCGGGCTCACACCGCTGCAGGACTTCACCATCCAAGGATGTTGTTATCAGGCCTTTCTGTGGCAAGCCACTGATTGCGCAATCTTGGTGGCGGGAATCCACATGAAGACCAATGAAACCTTGCAAAGTGACACAAATGCCACCATCCTCTCCAAGCTAAAGTTGCATTCTGGCGCCAGACCCTCTTGCATAACTCCTTGGCAGGCGCCACCTCCATTGCCACGGAATGGGCAGTGCCTTGGAGACGCCGTGCAGTGATCTCCCTCAAACTGGACATTGAAGTAAGGACCGTCAATCCAGTACTTTCCGCCACTGCCCAAAACTCGCAGACACCCCACGCCAATCCCACCACGAGGCAGGGCCCGGACCTCCCACGCCGAACAATATCTCCTTCAAGCGCACCCATGGGCCATTCCAGGCAGTCACTAAGCCGCTGATCACTGCCAAAGCTGGAGCAATGTGGGAGAAAAGCAAACCTGCCTGCCTGGCTTGCAGGCAACCTCCTACCAGCACATGGAGCCAATTCCTGGACATTTGCCACCACTGCCATCAGCGTCGTCATGACCATACACCAGAATTGATGGTTTGCAAGATCACCCCACTACAGCAGCAAACCCAAGAAGAGACGGCTTTGCAGTATCAGCAAAGGCCTCAGGGGCCTCTTCAGACCACTGAAGGCCAGTGAACTGTCTTGGCAGAGACCATATCGGGACATTCCCATGCCAGACAGGATGACGCAAAGACTCCAAGATTGGGGAAACCTTTGGCGCATCCGTGAAGAGGGCGCCCCGCTTCAACCACCCTCCATACTTCAACAAGCGCAAGACCAAGTTGCCAAACTAGAACTGGCTATGCGGCTACACACAGGACCCAAGGTCATCGTGGCTGAAGAAGAAATGGCTCCTTTCTTGTATGTTGACAAAGGAGTGGCAGCCAGTTGTCCACAAGCCACTCTTGGCCAAAGCCTACTTAGCGCCAGTACTTGTCCCATGGGTCAAGATGCGCCCTGACGTACGTCAAAGGCTCACGAGCCTCGGGCTCAAAGTCAATCAGAAGAAGACGGCTTTATCGCCACTGATGCAGCCACCACTCGAGCAGGCACCACTCGAGCACTTGCTGCGCACCTCCGAGAAGATGAGCCTCCCATCAAAAATATGACGAGGAATCTCGGAATTGATCATCAAGGAGGTCGTAGGAGGCGCTGTGCTGAAGAAGCGTTTCGTCAAGGCCAAACAAAGACGACCCAAGCTCCACAGCCTCAAGCTTCCAAACCTCACCACGACGCTCAGGCTCCATCGGCTCTTGCCACCCAGCTGAGACATCAAAATGGAGGGCTCCTGGACCTGGACGTCGCCTATGATGTTCACAGCGCACGCTATCAAGATCCGGGAAGACCAAGTCGTCCTCCACCACCTCAACGCCGTCCACACTTTGCTCCAGGGCTGGCCCACGGATCAGTTGCCGCGTCCAACACGCCTGGAGATCAACTCCTACGACAAGAACACCCGTCGTGGCGCACGGTGAAAGGCCCTCTGGCTGCTGCCATCATCTACCTACGTATGTGAGTGGGGATGGAACACCAACGACCTCTTCCAGTGGCACGGACCTGAATCCCAATACCGGGTTGATGGGTTGCGGCTGCTATTGGTGGAAGATCGAACACCAGCTCCTTGATGAAGGCAAGCATCAGAGGCGCCGCCGTTTTGCCAGCAGATCTTGTAAATGTCCTTGATTGGACAGTAGCACCTCAAGCAACAGCGCAAGGACAACCGCAAATACCTCCGCAGCTGGATGCAGGCTGCCATCCACTACAGGCAGGGCAAAAAGACTAAACGGTGCTCCGATTTGCCAGGTCCCAGCCACGGCCAAACACATCTTGTGGTTGCGCAAATGGCATCACGACAAACGACGTATCGTCAACCCTGATGAAGACCCTTTGTGGACGGCAGGCTGGATACCTTTGCCCCCGAACACACCCACTTGAAGGTTTTGGCTGTTGGGCTCACCTGAACATCCTTGATGAGACTACCACGTTGGGTTGGGCTTTCACTCTCGATGCTGCCCCTTCAACCTATGATCAGCGCAGTCAGGCTTGGGTATTTTGGCCTTTGTTTGCGCAGCCATCACTCCGCCCACACCCCACACCAAGGCCCGTGCACTCTTTGCAGGCCTTGCTGGGCACACACACAGGGCTCTGTCCGAGTCGTCGCGCAGCTTGTCAGTGCCCCAGAAACATAGACTCACAGGCCAACAAACGACAAGGCTTGAAGAGCTCACAGACCAGGACAACCAGCGCATCAAAGTCTTTTATGTGAACAAGAACGCCAGCGCCCCGGAAGAGAACCGCATCTCCAACGCCGGCAACGTGATGCAGGTCTCACTGCTCGGGAACGGGCCCAAGAAGATTGGCAAAAAACCTTAGACGAGTACCATGAGGCCATCTACCAGCATGCAATCAACCGCCTGAAGCGCGTCTACGATGACCCTGCCCATTACACTCACAGCAAGGCGCCCCGTCATCAGGGAAGAAGACCAAACAGTACAAGAAGCAGCTCATTCGGACCTGCGCCAAGCCGTGGCAGGACACCAAACACCGCCTCACCGCAGTGGGTACCAACGCACAGCTTGTCACCAAGGCCTTGCCCACGCCTTCTTCATGCTCCTGAGCCTGGCCAGCTGAGAACCCAACACCGGCTGCTGGAAAAAAAAGCGCGACCGCGCCCAGGTCATCAAGGACCTTCTTCAACTCCAAGAGGAACAGCCACCAACACAAGAGATGCATCTTTTCGAAGAGACTGTAATCTACCTCAAGTGCACCCGCTGTGCAGGCCCCCTACAAACGAAACTGTGTTCCAGGACTTTGTCCAAGGGAGCTACGTCAATGAGAAGTTTGGTGACCATGGAGCGCATCCCACTCACCCATTGTGGAGGTTGGGCCATCGGATCAGCTGCGCATCTTGTGGCATCCAAGCCACCTGTGACAAGGAGAACAGACTTGTCATCACCGCCAATTTGAAGAAGCCTTGGAGGTGCGGCCACACGAGGCTCCCCTGACATCAAGACCCTCTTTGGCAGCAAACCGGCCAAAATGGCCCACGCACACCTCTAGGAAAAATACACGCGTACATACATTGACATACATACATACATACATACTTCCTTCCTTCCTTCCTTGCTTGCTTGCTTGCTTGCTTGCGTGCTTGCTTGCTTGCTTGCTTGCTTGCTTGCTTGCTTGCTTGCTTGCTTGC
>CAXAMN010026151.1:126993-140955 GCA_963970005.1 Durusdinium trenchii
TCCGAATCCGCTTTCGGGCCCCGAATCCGGTTTCGGGCCCCGAATCCAGTTTCGGAGCCCCAATCCACAGTCAAGGCAACCTCATCATACCTCAAGTCTATTCAATTGTGGTTCCTTCTCTTAACTTCCTAACCTTCTAGTATTCTATTCTCTTAGTTTCCTCCTATTCTCCATTCGGGCCCCGAATCCGGTTTCGGGGCCCGAATCGACAGTCAAGGACACCTCATGATACCTCAAGTCTATTTCATTGTGCTTCCTACTGTTAGCTTTTGCCTTGCTAACCTTTTAGTATCCAATCCTCTTAGTTTACCTTGCTAACCTGAAGAAAAAGTGTTGCATTTTGCGCTTAAGTTGTTGGGGATATTCTTTGGGCTTACCATCAACTTTCAAAAACACTGCAAAGCACAGCATTTCCCGAGCAAACGCGACCCCCCAAAGTAAAGCTTAAGATTTAATCTAGCAGACTTCTTCCGATTGCTGTTGCCACGGGCCTCCACTACGCCCTCGGCACCTTCGGTGCGGGCGGATTTTGATCTTTGCATTTGCGCAAATGACGTGTGAAATCAGGTCTTGCCATTATGCGCGTGTTGAAATGCACGCTTTGTGAACTTGACTGGGAATATGAGAGGCCCGCGAGCTTGCAGCCATGCTAGCAGGCACTGAGCTTTCCAGGGAGGCATCCGGCTTCGGTTTGTGCGATTTTCTTTCAATTACAACTGTTTCTTTGTCTGCGTTCTCCCTAGTAGAAGGCCTCAAATCCAACAAGCAAATACAATGTACTAAAGTTAGGAACGCTTTTATAAGCTGCAGCCCCGGCCGATGTTCCTCCGGCACGGATAATGTTGGGGGTTGAAAGTTCCTACTTCGTGTTTTGATTGGTTATATAATTGTATTTCACTATAGTTTGAACTGTGACAAGATCTACCCACATCTGCCTCCCTCCCAAACCAGTGACCGCTGCCCACACAGAAACCTGGGCTCAGTGGACATTAGCTATCGGTTGCTCCCACAGCATACCACAGCCCTTAAGGACCTGATCGTTTCTTGTGTTTATCAGTGGCCTGCAGATTCCTCTTCACTGGGGAGCCGTGATCGCCGCTTGCCAAGTGGGGAGCTCTGAGTTTGGACCGCTTTGGAGCTAATTATGCCTCCAACCTACTAGCGATGGCTTCCAACCTACTAGCGATGGCCTTGCGGAGCATCAAGATTGAGAACATTGGTTGGGTAGCCATGCAAAGGGTTGGCAAGGTTTTTCTCGGTGTTTCGCCCTTTTGCACATTTGCAGGACATAGTTGTCTGGTTCTCTTTTTAAGCATTCCGCAACTGTGCAGGCCTACCTCGGTGCACATCAGCGTTGAGGCAGATGGCTGGAGTAGGGTGGCCCAGGAAGATTGAACCGCAGATTTTTGGCTGATGTGAAAACCAATAGCTGGGCAGATAGTGGGGTTAGCCAGTGCTTCAGACAAGATGTTTTTCTTCTGATTCTGCCATACCTGCTCCAAGATTGAGATGCGTGCAGCCATTGCTGAGGCACGTGAATGGCAGAATGCTACAGCCTTGCTGGAGGAGCTTTTTGAAGAAGTTTGGTCCCGGTTTCAACAAGGACAAGTAAGGACACGGCAACGCTTTAGTTGGGAAGCCTTTCAATTCTAGTCAAATTACAGTACACATAGTAAACGCGCTGTAAATTAAGTAGAAGGCAAACAGCTCAAGAAAACTTGTTTGTGCTCAGATCGGATGTCGATGCTCTGGGTATTGGACTCTTCTTCACACGCTTGCCTCGAGCATGCGCTTCAACCAGCTGGCTGCGGCTTCAAAACATGCTTTCCCCGAACTATTTCACAAAACCTCTTCGAATGATTGTTGCCGGGCACCGGTTTATTGAACTGAACACTGAAACTTAGATGAGCAGAAGCTAGTCAACGCAGCTTTCCAGCGAGGAGATGTGGCGCCAGGGCCCGTGGCCGGACGCAACCTGCTTAAATGCGGGGATTGGGGCCTGCGCCAGAGCCAAACGCTAAGACTGTCACGCAATCGTCGCGCTTAGCTTGGGGTTCTAGCCTGTGCTGCGGAAGAAGTCCAGGCATTTCTAGGATCGTTGCATGCTCCAAAGACCTTGCCTGCTGAAAGAGGCAGCAGGTTTTCCAACATGGTGGAGCACCTCAGTACATCATTGGGAGACATGGGATGTCGATCCAAGAGAGCTGTGATCTTTGCATGTATCATAGTGAAGCCGATCAGAACAAATCTGATGAAATTACCGGGTGGCGAATTCTACAGAACTCCGTGCGACTTGATCTGTAATTATACAGCTCAGCCATGCCGGCCGTGGTGGAGGAGTACAAGGATCCTTTGCAGTGGAGGCATTCATTGGGCCCTAATTTGTGTTGGCAGTCAGTCGGTTAGTACTGTTGATAGATGGGTTCTTGCGCAAACAAAGCCACTCACATGCTGCGCAATAGACACATGCCGTACTGCAGGCCCTGAGTGTTCAAAAGTGCACTATCCGCATGGTAGCGGAGCAAGGATGGTGATTTCTACGGATCTCACCTGAGCTCCAGGGAGACCTCCCTCTCCATCTCGGGCCCAGTCTTTGCACGTGACCGTGCCGAGCATCCCATTTGGCTGGTGTGTCTCGCTCGCCCTCTTTGCTTGTGTTTATTTGACCGTGAATTGTGAGCAGGTTTGCCTTGCCCACATCCTTGTTTTTGAGTACCACCTTGAGGAATTGGCAGTGGACCAACGCCCCAAAGCTGGAGAAGGTCACTGGCCCCATCGATGAGGGCACCCAGGTGAGGAGATGGATGGATTTGCGGGAGATGCAGCGATGTTGGCTGGAGCTGATTGGGTAAGCGGCGCCGCGTGCTGCCTCACAAGCAGCCCAGGGTTCAGCAACACATACGGCATCTACAGGTGGTGTTGAGGCTGGAGTACTCGAGAAGGACTTTGCGAAACTGATTCCGAGGCCACAGGTATTCAATCCTGGGAACAGGAGGTTTTTCAGTGGAGGATTGGTTCTGGAGCCTCAAGCAGTATTTGGTGGTGGTGGATGGAGCGTACCAGGAGGAGATTGAGAAGATGGAGGAAAACCCATCCACTGAGCTTATATAATTGGGATTTCTTTTCAGATGGAGAACAACAGAGAAGCAGGTTCCTATATTCCCTTCGTGGAGGATTGTTGCAAGGGAGGCTGGTTGGAGTCATAAACAACATCGACAAGTTCAACGGCTATGAAGCACTTCGTCAGCTTCTTGGCAAGTGCCAGCCTCAGGCTCGCAACACGACGATGAGTGTTGCAGGGCGCTATGGCCTATCTCTTGTTCAACATGAGAAGTTCACTTCTGCTGCAGATCTTGAAACTTGAGGAGCGCTTCACACAGTATGAGAAGTTTGGAGGAGGAAAGCTGTCATCAGGCATGAAGTCTGCCATACTCATCAGGTCATGGATCAGGCGCATTGTCCTTTTCAGGTGTGAGCCCAATGCAGACGAAGGACCAAGGCGTTGCCGATGGAGATTGACCGGTTGCAGAAAGGAAAGGGCGGCAAGGACCAGAAAGGGAAAGGCAAAGATGCTAAGTCGACGACAAGGGCAAGAGTAAATGCAAAGGAGGCAAAGACAACAAAGGGGGCAAAGGAAACAATGATGTATGCTGGACATGTGGAAAACGAAAGATGGTTTGCGGCAGGCAGATTGAGGCGCTGACCACTTCTCCTTCTACTACGACGGGTGGCGCAACGGGCGGAGGAGATCAATCTAAACATCCCCGCTGACGATGAAGCTGAAGGTGAGGAGCAGGCTTATGAGTTGAGCGCGGTGCGTGAGATTGAAGAGGAGACTCGTGGATTCCGGTGCAGACGCTTCTGTGTTCCCAGGCTGCGTGATGCACATGGGGTGAGATATCAGGAAAGACGCCCTACCCGCAGGACGCCCAGGGAGCGAGAATCACAAGCTGTGCAAGGAAAGACGTTGGCCGTGAGATCATGAGAGGGAAGACAGGTGGTGAAGGAGAGGGTTACTTTCAGGGATGTGGTGGCTCAGCCAAGTCTCATTTCTTCATTAGAGTGGTCTCCACGCTGCAGACGGTTCGCGCGTTGGCAGTGAGGCTCAGTGATGAGTTGAAGGAGGTCGTGGAGTGGAAAAGGAGATGATGCGAGAACCTCAGTTGGGGCCACGAGAGCCCCCAGTTCATTCCGGGTTCAGGAATCAAGAGGATGGACACTGCCAGTCAGCCCTGGCCAAGAGGAGCTGATTGAAGAGCTTAAGAGATGTATAGGTAAGCAAAGTCATGATGTTCATTGCAAAAGATGGCGCCATACCAGAGATGTTTGGCTTTGAGGTGATGGAACAGTTGAGGGCATGAATCTAGATGAATCGGTGAGGCTTGAGATTGGAGCTTTGCCAGGTCAGACCCAGGTATGGAGTCACCCTCACGCTGGAGAGCCCTCTTCGACGCCTTAGAGCAGCGTGTTCTTTTCAAGATGTGAGGCTCTCGGAAAGCGGACTTGCGTGGACCAATCCGTCGCAAAGGCCCCCACCAAAGAGCAACTCACCTACATTCCTTGTGCTCCATAGTGCCCTTCACGCGCGCTGCGAGGGTTCAAGGCGGCCCAAGATGGAAGGTGGGTATCTGCTTGGGCAACACAGAATATACATCTAAATCTAAATCTAAATATAGATATAAATATATAAATATATAAATATATATATGTGTGCGTCACTCTTGCGCGCGAAGCGCGCCGAACAAAAACAACTCATCGCACGTGTTGATTACTATTATTTTGACTCATACTTTAATCATTACTGTTCCTCTTCCGCGCAAAGGGTGGAATTATTTTTAAAGCAACTCTTGTGTCTCAATGGTATCACCTAGGTGTTTTTTGTTCCAAATCAGCTCAAACCAGCTTCACATCAGTTTTGATCTTATTTGTGCACTTTCTGACGCAAATAAGATAAAAGCTGATGCGCCCTCAGATTTCATCACCAATCAGATTTGAAGTGCACCAGAGTGCAAACAAGTCACACAAAAGTGCAAAGAGGTGCATACAAGTGACACGAATGAGATGGGAGTTTCACACACGCGACACAAAAGCGCCAAAAAAAGTGCAACTCCAGCTCCGAAAATATTGAAAAACCAGTGAAAGCGCAACAACAAGACAAAGAGCGCAGCAAAGTGAATGCGCTGAACTGCAACCCCCCAACTGCCACACTGACAAGCAAGCATGTAGAATGAATGTTATTGGAGTCCAATGATGCTCAAAAATCAAAGTACTGTTCACATAAGACACACGAATCTCCAAGGCTAAGGGCGCCCTTTTGATTGGTTTAAACAACCAATCAAGCATCACACTGAATCACAACCCAGAACAAATTGGCTGGCTGTAGTATGTTTTTAACTAGGTACTTTTCCCACATAAAAACCATCTCATAAGACAAAGTTCACTGAGCGCGTGTGGTCAAACCACGCAGTCAGTCAAACACTTTGACAAACCCTCATCAAACCTTTCAAGCCTCTAGCTGTTCTACAACGGAACCATGATGGCCATGCCAGGGCCGGTCACCGCTGGGCCAATGGCACCAGGAGTTGGAGCCTCCCCAGGTGCCGCGGTAGCCACCGTGTGCTTGAGATCGGGCATTTCCTCCAGAAGTTTGGGGTGCTCAGCTCCATGGGTTCTGGCCATTTTGCAGTGCCCGCATGGCCGGAAGGTAGTGCTGCAACATGTCTTGCCTGAAACCTCCGTACCTGTTCACGCAGTCCAAGCGCACCATGTGGCCACATGACAGGGCTCTAAGCTCTTGCTCACTTTTTACTTTTCCGACTCTCCAGGCACATCGGCGCTTTGTCCATCAGCAGAAAGTGCAGCAGCAACAGCGGCGCGATGCCATCAACAACAGCGCTGCCAAGACTTGACTAGATTCACTTGCCCAGTCTTTTTGCTAGTAGGGTTTTCGAACACAATTTTTCTAAAAACAAATTGAAGTATCAATAGTAATTAATCTGACAAACTCATAGCAAAATGAGGATGGCAATGTACTGCTGACTCAAACACAGTAATTTAAAGCGTTTACTTGCCGAGCTTTTATTGAACCTCACGTTCCGATACAAAAGTAACAAATACACTTTTTGCATTTTCAATCAGTTTTAGTCTTTTATTGCACGTTCAAAGACAACAAATTCACAAATACGATTAAGCAAGCTTCAAGTGAGACTTGATGCGCTTCAATGCGATTTTAGTTTTCCTGTGAACAGGGGTGCCCTGGAGAAGGGCGCCCATCTGGAGCGTCATCTTTAGTTTGGGGATATTGTCTACCTCTCCTCCTCACTCATCCTCACTCCTTCCTCTTCAGTCTTTGGCTTCTCTTCCTTAACCATAAACATGTCTTGCTTCTTCCAACTTCCCATTGGTCGTGTCACCATGGATGCCACTCTCTTCGACGGAACAATCCTGCCTCCAAAGCTCCCTAAAACTCCCAAGAGCAAGCAGTGAAGTTCTGGTAGTGAGGGGATACTGAGCGCCCGCATTGGAGACCCTCCCAATGACCTGCTCAAGAACCTCGATCGCTGTCTTATCGCCCAGGAATCTTGGAGCTATAGTGAATAAATAACGTGTATGTTGGTGTTTTTGAATTGAACAATGAACAGTGTGCTTTGGTTTTGTGTTTGAATATGAGTGTGACCCAAGGCAAGGCTCTGATGAGAATGAGGAAGTGGTTTTGCTTGTTGGGAACTCAATCTGATTACAGAGCTCAAATTGTGCTTAGCTCAGCCAGTGTAGGTTGTTGACTGAGAGCAATCATGCCTAGAAGTGGTCTGACTGAGCTGGAAGCTGTCAATCGCAAAAGAAATTGGATCAACTGGTCAAGGATGTCAACTTGGAAGAAGCGCGCGTAGCAGATGTGTTTCTCATGTCATTGACCGATATGCCTTGGTTAAACCAGTGAAAGCTAGTGAAAACTTGCTCAGTCTTTTTAGCCCTTCAGCAAAAACTGGACTAGTTTCGAAAACCTTACTTGTGACAATCCATGCCAGCACAGTGCTCTTAAGCCAAAACTTGACTAGTTTCAATCCAGTCAATCCATCATCTTACAGTAACAATCCCTGCCAGCACAGTGCTCAGCAAACATTTGACTAGTTACTATTCAAAAACTTGCAATCCCTGCCAGCACAGCCAAAACTTGACTACTTTCAAAAAGAATACTCAATGCCTTCAGCCAAAACTTGACTAGTTTCAAAATCCTTACGACAATCCCTGACAGCGCAGCGCTCCTCGACTCGTCGATTCTCGTAAAGGAACCGAACCGTTGGTACTTGGTCCTTGATTCATTGTGTTTGTAGGTTCACTTGTCGCTCGACTCGTCATCTTACCGTAGCAAAAGGAAACGTTGTGCTTTCATTTTGTTTGCAAGTTCACTCGTGGCTCGTCTCGTGGACTGACTCGTGAAAACACTTGTGGTTCACTCATACTTTTGCTCGGTGGTAATTTTTGGAACAAAATCAGTTCTAATCATATTTAATCTTATTTGAGTCATTTCCTAGGCATAGTCAATCTTGAACAAGATCAGCTATGTGTAAAAACATTTCTAAAATGCAAAAAAAAGATTAGCCAGGGTGCCTTCAAAGGGCGCCCATCTGGACATCTCTAGTTTGCTGACAAGAAGAAAGACTATGTGGAGGAGGAAGTTCCAAGCTGATTCCGAATTGGTGAGAGAGTAGCAATCATGCGGGTCCATCTTCTGCAAACCCTGCAACTCGGAGACGGAGGAGAGCCACAAGAGAAGGGGCTGAAACGGCCTTGAGGGAGAGAAGCCAGAAGCTAAGAGGTTGAAGCCAGGAGAAGAAGTAGCAAAGGTGATTGTTGGAGAAGAGCTCGAATTGTGGAAGGAAGTCTCTGCTGCCTCAGCGGGTTGATGATCTAGCGAATGAAGTGGAGGAGAAGCGATTTCAAAGGTTGAGAGTTTTACAACGTTACCTCTACCACAGCTCAAAGAAGGATCTTGCCTGCAAAGCCTCGAACATCGTTGAAGGCAGCGCCCAAGCTGTTTTTGAGAGGTTGAGAACGCAGGCAAGAGAGTATGCAGTGATCAGCGAGACGATGTTCACTGTCCAACAAGTGGAAGCCAAGCCTTGAGACTCCTCCCCGTGCTGTATCTCATCATGAAACGGGAAGAGGGAGATGGCTTGGTTTGAGTATTTCACAAGTTGGCTGAAGGAAAGAGGATTGGAGTTTACCAGCCCACGTCTGGGAAGACTGACAGGGATTCACATTGATGACGTGATGTTCATGGTAGAGCAGGAGTACGTCGCAGAGGTCTTCTTGCCGGACATCAAAGCTTGTTTTGAGATAGCAGAACAACATGTGTCAGGCCTGGAAGAGATTGTGCAGATGAAGGGTGACGACAAAGTGGACGTGACGACGCAACCAATCAAGTTGAGGAGGGAGTGAAGGGAGTGGAAGATGAGGTGAAGAAAGTATGCTCAGCAGATCCACGCAGGCCTAATTAGTGATAGCCTCAGGCTAGACAGAGATCAAGGATTGTGAGTGGAAGCGTTGGAACTGTGGTGAGTGGAAGCAGGAACTTTGACTTACAAGGAGAAGGGCTGGACAAGCTGGGGGATCCAGAGCAAGAAGATGATGGTGAGGAGTTGCACAGAGGTGACATGGCATTGGTGCAGTTGGAATCTAGAGAGATCGCGCAAATTCCGGCTGAATACCTGCAGGCGAGAGAACCAGAGAGTGAAGTTTCTGAAGGTAACGCGAGCGTGGAGGAAGCGCCGGAAAGACAAGGTGAAGCTGCGCCAGCGTCATCGCAATGAGTGAGTGGGGTGAGAGTGCCGGATAGTCTAGATGACCCACAACTTGTAGCCAAGCTGTTCAAGGTTGGATTTCTGGCATCGATGTGCAGAAGCTTGCGCCCTTGACAAGCCAGAGGCAAGATCATGTCTCAGAGCGAAACAACATGTTCTGAGGTGTGAGAAGCACTGGTGGGCCGCAAGCAGGGATGAACGGCGCGAACAGAAGTTTGAGATCTAGAGTGGGATGGATAAACGCTATGAGTTCCTGAATTGTGATGCCCTACCCTTCTGTTTGGTGCATAAACACATACTTTGAGGTCCCCAGTTCTCCAGTCTATCGATCCTTAGGATGTACCGGCCCCAACTGAAACCGATCTTCAAAGCTACATCGATACAGTCAATCTGATTGTGACCAGAGTCGAGGACAATTTGTTTCTTCACATGATCAGCCTGAAGATGGAGGGCGTTGGCGCAGGTTTGAAGAGGATGGTCGGAGTAGCGAGCTTCGAGCTGAGACCTGGGAGAATGAACTGTGCCAGGTGGGCGAACGAACGCTTGTTTTGTTGTTCTGGGATACCTTTGCCCAAGTAAACTACAGTGGTGTCAATATGGACGTCAGTGGCTGCAGACGGATCTATATTCCCAAATAAAGTCTTGAGGCAGGCGCCTGTCAATGACAGGGCCTAGAAGAAAGGCCAAAACTATGTGAGACGGAGTCCTTTGCTAGGTAGCTTGCCGTATGTGTCGTGTCCGTAAAGAAGTTGATGTCATTGCCCGTCATTTGCGTTTGCATGTGCTCGCTACTCCTGTTCTCCCTTAGATTGTCAAGGGCAGCGTTTAGCTTTCATGTGTCAAATAGACTTAGCAGGTAAAGCTCCTGGCCATGCACCGGCCAACCCACCAACCCGAGCGCGAGGAGGCAACCGATCTCCGAAGCTAGTGTGGTTAGTGGCCAATACTTATATATGTATATACACCTGATCGTCTGACATAAGATGACAGAATGAACCAATAACAGACATTTATGTGGCATTGACACCAGGGAATCAGCTCTCCTGAGGCTACAAAAGATTTCATCCTACACATCCAACTTCGAAGCATTGATCGTGTCACCTCATTCAGCGGTAGTTGTATTTCATTTGGATATCTATGTATATATGGCACACTCAGTGATGTTTCTTATTGCCTACATATGGTCCAGTTCGAGGTCCAAGGTCGAGGTGAGACAGACCTGCTTCACAGGATGGGGACTATCCCTTCAGCTGGCACTTGCGTGGCCGAAAGCGGAACTGGGAGCTCAGGCTGGAGAAACGGTAAGCCGTCCAAAGTCTTTGCATTCTCTTTGCGGGATTTCTGTTCTCGCCCACAGGATGCAGCTCCAGTTCAAAGTGCTTCCAAAGGTGCGAGCTTGGTTCTTGATTGATGGTGCTTGGGCTTGGATGTAGCCCACACAAAAGAATTCTGCTCTGGTCAGTCCAGGAGCCTTTGTACTTTGCCTTGGAGCTCAGCCGTTTTGTTGCAGTCTCTGGAGTAACACGCCAGGTGCAAAAGGCGAGCGGGCAAAAACATAACAGGAATCCTTGAAAGATCCTACTCGTAGAAAAAAGGGGTGAACCCAATTGATGGCCTCTCAAACAAGGAAACCCATATGCTGTGGTCCTAAACCCAACAGCACGAGCGCGGGCCACCTCCCAATAGCACATTATAGATCATAATAGCACACCTGAGCCAGGCCCTGGTTGCTGCTTGCCAGGCTGCGGGCGAATGTTATCATTCCAACGGCCGCTTGACACTGGGAGAAGATTGACTCGCTTTGACGAGATGTATTTTGTTGTTGGTCGCGAAAGCTAGCGTCAGCCAGCTGGAGGTACTCTTGCTTTACAAGTCATTGGGTGGGGGATGGAATGACCTACCCAGTGAATGATCAGACCCCCCACCTCCCCCCCTTGTGTTTCCTTTTTCTGATGACTAACCTCTGTCTCACTTCTTATATATGTATGTATGTACATGACTGACACCAAGACTGGAAAAGCCGCTTGATTTCACCCGCACTTGACTCGCTGTCCGAGCTTCGTCCGTTGGACCTCTGCAAACCCACTGCATTGCACTTCGTGTCAATAGTGGTAGCGGAGCCTGCTCGTGATGTCTACGTCAGGCGATGATGCGGACTTTCGCTGGTCAAGTGTTGAGCAAAGTGCCATGGCAGCCATGCCCGCATTTGCAACAAGATCGTCCCACGAGTAGTCGATGTCCTTGCGTATGAATGATAAGCTGCCGCCTGTCTTTGACGGACGAGTTAGTTGGTTTAGGTACGAGGAGGCTGTAGACGACTGGTTGTCCATAAACAGTATCGATAAGCCCGAACGTTTCGGTCCACTAGTCAAGTCCAGATTGACTATACCGATGCCACGATGTATCGAGAGCTTCTAGATAACGATTGTCCGATCGTCTAATAAAAATCCGCAGAATGGAGTGAATTACTTTCTGCACACTCTAAGACCGTATTTCGTCAAGGGAGCTCAGAATGTTTTCCTTTACCGTGTTTTGAACTTCTTCAATCGCCGTAGAGGCAATCGAGAACTCGTGACATTCATAGCAAGTTTGTGATTCATCTTTTGCCCAAACCAGAATTGACTCAGGAGTTCCATGATAATCTTGCCGATTACAATCGAGTAGGTTTTGATAGAGCTCGTGCAGGTCACAACCAGTGGATGGCTAATTGCAATACAGTTGTGGCAGGTAGAACGCCTCCAGATTTGATTGGACTCATAGAATTCGTGAAAGTGGTACAAGATCAAGACCGACGTATGATCTTGTTTCCTTTCACCAACAGTTTCATAGCTTTGTTCTTAATCATCTAATCAGAGCTGTCGGATGGCCAATGTGAACGGTTAACGGGTGAACTTCAGAGCAAGGGAATCCTGATTCATTTGTATGACCTAGAGGCAGAAGATTCATTGTCTCCCACACGGCAAATCAAGATCCAAACATTCGTCTGCGCAGCAAGCAGCGTTCGTTTTAGATTGTAGATCAGGGGCAGTATGAAGGAGAAGAAGGTTTGTGGTCGAAGATGAAGACAACCGAGAGGAGGCAAGGGTAAGAGAAGACGGAGCCTTCTGACCCTACACTGGATCTCAGAACCAGACCAGTCCTACTGGGGTAAGGGCAAAGGTAAATCCAAGGGTAAGAAAGGAGGCAAGTTTAAGTCGAAAGGAAAGTTCAAGTTTGGTAAGGATGAGTCTAAAGCAAAGGACGGCAAGGGTAAGTCCAAGACTTTCCAGACATCCAATGATCAACGCGCCTCGAGCTCCGACCTCGAGTGTCGCCAGACCCTTCCACGATTCCATGGAGGTCGCATTATATATGTACAATGAAATTTGCTACACCAGGACCACCCTGAGACCGTGCCCTATATCTGGTGTCCGATCATCAGTGACTGCAACCAGTGTGACCGCAACAATGGTGAGAAGTCCGTCGAGCCTACGTTCGGTACGATTTTGTCCTTGCAGCTTACTGCCGTATTTCAAGAAGATCTTGCCGCCTTTTTGTCACCAACTCACAGTGGAGACTCCAGGGCGCTACCCCTCTCCAGGTGACCCTTGTTTACAGGAATCACTTTTGAATCACTTTTGAATCATTTAAAATCCTTTTTGAAGCTTATAAACTCTTATTTGTGCACTTTTTTGCTTTAAAAGTGCTTTGAAAATTCAAAAGTGTATTTGTCACTTTTGTTTCTGAACGTGATGTTCAGTAAAAAGCTGACAAGTAATGCTTTAATTTGCTGTGTTTGAAAGTCAGGATTTCATTGTCATCCTCATTTTGTTATGAGTGTTTTTTAGGAATTGGAAGAGGAACAGGAAGAGGAAGAGGAAAAGGAAGAGGAAAAGGAACTGTAAAGAAGAAAAAAGGGAAAAGGGCGAGAACGAGGAACAGGAAACAAAAAAATGGTTTGATTTGGTTTGTTGATGGTCTATTCTACTGGTTTTCTGTGTTTTTACAAAATTTTCTAACCTGATCAAATCTGATCAAACCTGATCAAATTTGATCAAATCTGATCAAATTTGATCAAGTCTGATCAAAACCATGGTCTTGATCAAATTTGATCAAATGTGATGGGATTGCATTTTTTGTAAAAACCCTAATTTACTGAATTAAAAAGTTTTGTCACAGTTTTTGTTATTAGATTGTGTTTCCTCAACTCCCCTCGCCAAAAATCTGTCCAGAATTTTAGTCATTAGACGTTGTTTCCTCAACTCTCCTCACCAAAAATGTTTGTCCACAGTTTTATATAAGCATTAAAATTTGTTTCCTTTTTTCACCCAATATTTTGTCCACCGTTTTAGCCATTAATTGTTTCCCTTAACTTTCCCCACCAAATTTTATGGCCCACAGCTTTAGTCATTAGAAGTTGCGCCCTTAATTTCCCTGGACAGGGAAAGGAAGAGGAAAAGGAAGAAGGAAAGAAAAAGGAAGAGGAACAGGAAAAGGACAAGGAAAAGGAAAAGGAAGAGAAGAGGCAAAGGAAAAGGAAAAGGAAGAGGAAAAGGAAAAAACACGTAAAGGGAAAAGGAAAAGAAAAGAGGAAAAACAAGAGTCAGAGAAAAGGAAAAAAAGGAAAAAGAAACGGAAGAGGAAAAGGAAGGGCGCAAGGAAAAGGAAGAGGAAAAGAAACCACATATTTTTTGGGTGACAACATCTAATGACTAAACCTGTGGACAAAAAAATTGGCGAGGAGAGTTGAGGAAGCAACATCTAATGACTAAAGCTGTGGACAAAAAAATTGGTGAGGAGAGTTGAGGAAACAAAATCTAATGACGAAAGCTGTGGACAAAAAATTTGGTGAGGAGAGCTGAGGAAACAAAATCTAATGACTAAAACTGTGGCCACTTTTTTTGGTGTGAAGGAAAGTAAGGAAACGCAATCTAAAGACTAAAGCTGTGAAAAAAATTGTTTGGCGAGGAGAGTTGAGGAAACAAGACCTAATTACCAAAACTGTGGGCAAACTTTTCTGGGTGGGAGAAAGGAAACAAAATCTAATGACTAGAACTGTGGACAATCTTTTTGGGGTGAGGGAAATTAAGGAAGCAATTTCTAATGACTGAAGCTGTGGAGAATAAAACTTGGTGAGGGAAGTTAAGGAAATCCAGTTTAATGACTAAAACTGTGGACA
>CAXAMN010026151.1:140965-190778 GCA_963970005.1 Durusdinium trenchii
TGTGGACAAAAATTTTGGGCAGGAGTGTTCCCTCAACATCTAATGACTAAAGCGGTGGACAAAAAATTGGTGAGGAGAGTTTAGGAAACAAAATCTATTTGCTGAAACTGTGAGCTGAAGCTGGAGCTGGATACTGGAACTGGAGCTGGAGCTGGAATACTAGTTGAATACTGTTGGATTTTTTGGCCCCGAGCTGGAGTTGCAATTTTTTTGGGTGCGCTTTTTGATTTTGCACTTTTTTTCACTTTTGTGCACTTTGTGTGATTTTGCAAATGTCCACTTTTTGCACTTTTTTGTCACTCTTGTGCACTTTTTTTTGTCACTTCAGTGCACTTCTGTGTCACTTCTGTGCACTTCAGTGCACTTCAAATTTTATTGGTGACTAAATTTGAGGGCACATCAGCTTTGTGCACTTTGAAAGGCCAAAAAAGTGCACAAATAAGAGTTAATCTGATTTCAAACTGATTTGAGCTGATTTCAAACTGATTTTCAACTAAAAAACGCCTCGGTGCACCATCGTGACACCAAGACAGCCCTGCTGGGTGGCCCAGTTGTGTCTCTGGTCTCAAGATCAGCCTTCAAATTTTTCTCCGCGCTCCGCGAGGAAGAGGAATAGTAATGATTAAAGTATGAATCAAATAATCCCTCAGCGTCGGTTTTTGAATTGATATTGATATTGAATTGAAGTATTGAATGTTTCAATAACCTCAAAAAAGTGAGAAATCAACACTCTATATATTGATTTTTGCAATTGATTTTGCAATTGATTTCCTAATTGAATTTTTGGGCTCAAGTGGGGTAGAGCTATGTGCAGACATCCCTATTGACAAAACGGGGGTGTCGCAAAAGGAAAAGAAGAAAAAATGAAAAGGAAGAGGAAAGGACAAGGACAAAAGGACAAAAACGTGAAAGAAAGGAAGAGGAAAAGGCAAAAAGAAAAGGAAAAGGAAGAGGAAAAGGAAGATGAAAAGGAAGAGGAAAAGGAAAAGGAACAGGAAAAGGAAAAGGAAGGAAAAGGAAGGAAAAGGACGAGGAAGAGGAAAAGGACAAAAGAAAAGGAAAAGGAAACAGGCGCGCTTCACGCGCAAGAGTAATGCCACGATGATTGTTGATTTCAACAATGAACAGTGTGTGCCTTGATTTGGTGTCTGAGTATGAGTGCTGTTGGCAAAGTGCAGTTGTCTGATGATGATGACTCTGAAAGCTGCATTTCTAGAAAATTCATGTGATTCAATCTTAGCAGCCAAGTTGAGCGTTCAAACTTGTTCAATCAAACATGCTGTTTATGATGGAAGCCATGGCAATCATGATGGTGACACTCAGTGTGGCTTTTGCAATCATCATGGTGGTGATTCACCACTTCTTCAATTCCTGTTCCATCAACATCGTTTACAATGAATGTTTATTTGATGAACCGAGTGCTGTTGGCAAAGTGCAGTTGTCTGATGATGATGACTCTGACTCCTGCGTTTCTTGGAATTCCGATGATTCCGATACGTCATCATCACATTGGGGCACTGAGTCAAACCCTGGCATTGAAGCACTCCGGTCCAGCTACGCGATCGTCTATCAATTGCGTGGGCTTCAAAAGATTGATAGAGAAGCCTCTTGCGTGTTCTTTCAAGTCAGTGAAGCTGTGAGTAATCATCGGAGTCAAAGCTGAAGGGCACTGTGCCAAACTCTTCATTTGGATGTCAAATTAGCAGACATGTTTTTGTGATGGAGACTGGGCACAAGTTCCATGTCTGCTTTGCTGAATTAATTCTGATTCAGGTTGTTCACAGTTGTTGGGCAAGTTGGCATAAAGGAAAGGGTGTTTGCAACCTGTGATAGTCCTTGATAGTTTCAGTCATGTTTTGATTGCTATGATTCCATGTCATGGGACTCAGATGTGCAGCGCAGTAAACTGAATAGTGCACTTCGTTCGCGCCAGCCAGGTGAATCGTCAGAAGAAGATCGATAATGGATGACCATGACTTGTTTGACGAGGTTGATGCTGATTGAGCTGAATGTCTTGTCACGTATTGTTCAATTTTGACCTAGACTTAAAATGCTGCCCTACTGCATGTTTGACTGAGTTTGATGTTGTTTGCAAGGGTTGGAATCCCTGCCAGCGCAGTGCTCTTCAGCCAAAAACTGTCTAGATTTGACTAGATTCAATAACTATTATACAATCCCTGCCAGCACAGTTAAAGCTTGACTACTTTCAACAAATAAATATTTTTCAATGCCTTGATTCAATACTAGACTAGTTGCAAAAACCTTACTTTGTCACAACCCCTGCCAGCACAGAGCTCTTCAGCCAAAATTCAAAACATACTCAGCTAGTTAGTTCAAGAATTTTCAACGAGGCCAGGAGTGACTTATCGTTAAGGAACCGTTTGTACTTAGTACATATTTCATTGTGTTTTGTAAGTTGACTTGTTGCTCGACTCGTCAACTTATCGTAAAAGGCTATGTTGAACTTTCATTTTGTCTGCAAGTTCACTGCGACTTCACTCGTGGCTTCACTCGTGGATGTACCCGTGAAAACACTTTCGGTTCGCTCATACTTTTACCCATTGGTGAATTTTGTTCAAAATCATGTCTAAGCACTTTTGAGTCATTACTACTCTTATTTGAGTAATTCCTAATAATTTTAGCTTCTATTTGTGACAATTTTATGCTTAAAACATGATTCAAAATGATCAACACAATTTCAAAAATGCAAAGAAGACTAGCCAGACTCGCCCTAAAGCCTCGCCCTCCGGACTCACCACTTTGATTTGGTGATTTTGACCCAGAAGGGCGTGGGGTTTCCTGCAAGAGTTGACAGATTCCATTCCGGGCCAGATTGTCCGAACTATTGCGTTGTCCATGCGGCGCCGTGAACGTGATCATACCGCTGCCTATATGAACCTCGCGAAGGGGTCCATTCCCATCCATGCCCTTATTTTCGAGCATCGCGCAGCTTAAGATGCATACATCCGGAGATCCGCTTGTCTTGATCAATGCCGTTTTCAATAATTCCAAGGGTCGCTTCGCGCTAGCCTCTTTGATCGCTGCTGAATATTCTAAGTACAAGAACGAGCCTCTTTTTGTCATTGGCCATCGCCGTTGGTTTCAAGACCTTAGGGAATTTCGTCGCCTTCCTTCAGATGACCCAGTATGTGTCCTCATCAAGTCCATGCAAGGCCATTCCAATCCGCTTGTAGACCCTAGCCTAGGCTTGTCTGAACCCATTTCAATTTTCTATTTTCGCATTCTGTTGCGTGCGACCAAGCACGGTGAGGCCATTCTACAATCCGGTCAGTTAGCGCCTGGTATTCAGCTCTACAAAGGAGGAAGAACGGAGAACCATTTTATCACTACGACCCTGAAGGACATTGGCTAATTTACCCAAGATCAAGAGACAATATCTTCCGTGATCCCTACGATCCTGTGACTCCTTCGTACAATTCGTCCGGCTACACTTTGTGAGGCATATATGTCCACCAAATGTCAACATGTCTTTGTCTACAGTCCGCTTGTTTTGCAGACGTGTATCAAGGACTTCCAACTTCGCCAAGATCTAGGAATGCGCAAGTCTGTATGACCGAAGTGAACAATGGTGCCTGCTTGGCCTGCTGCGCCATTTTCTCTCCCCGTGATGCAGCCCATGAAGTGTCCAGATTTTCGCACTTTTCGATATATGACCTATCATTTCCTTTCGCATCCTAAGATCAGTGAATTCCTTGACGGGCTCGATATTCCACTTCCTGGTGGCGGCGTCATGCACTGGAAGACTGATTGACACCATTACAAGCTTTCGCAAGAACTTTGCTACCCAGTACCTTCGGCAAGCTAGTTTGTCCCACGTGAACGCAACTTTATGAACGCTGTGGAGAATCCGATTGAATGTGAAGCGACGGTTGTGCCGGCCATCAATCTTTCCGAAGTTTCCAATCATCAAGAACTACGCCGGACCTCCAACACCGACGGAGCCAGTACGTCCTCCAGCGCACGCAGGTCTTCACACCTCGTCTGTGCCGAAGCCGGACCCTCCACCTAAGCCCGCACCGAATACATTCAATAATGCGTCAGACTGGTTCCCAGTGTGTCGGAGCCGTCAGCAAAGGACAGAAGCTAAGACCAAACAGCCGCCTGGTCGTCCCAGTGTCGTTGATAGCAATTCCCATTCGCCGCTTGCAGAAGTGTTTGACATGGACCAGAATGAACCGAAAACTGAAGATGAGGAAGTTGAGGAAGGAGAAGATGATGAGAACTCATGTGGTGTTGCCACTCAGACAGATGATGTGTCCATTGTCTCTGTTAAGACCTTTAGCCACGTTTGCGCCCAATGTCCAGAACAAAATGCACAAGATTCGCATTTTCCTGATTCATATGATCCAGATGATGGAGGGGATCCTAAGGCCTAAGGATAAGGATGAACCCAAGGATGATGATGATGATGATGATGAACATCAAGATCATGATGAACCACAGGGACCAGATCCATTAGACCAGGAAGATCTGTGAACTGAACCAGAAAACGATCCAACGATCCATGTCAAGGATGACGAAGTGAAGCCAGAAGAGGAACCAACAAAGCCAGAAGAAGATCAAGATGTTAAGGACGAGGATATGAAAGAAGAAGGACAAGAAGAAGAACCTTCCCAAGAACGCAAAAGACCTTATGATCACACAAGCCAAGGATCAGAGATCCCATCCGTGCCAGAGAATCAGACCGCAGCGCCAGACCTATAGGAACCAAACGTCCACTGCGCAAAGTGCCGCGATGACCATCAGTGATGCCCGGTCTATCCACAGCATAGGAGATCGTATTGCCGATGGTACCTTCGATATTCTTAGGATCAGCGTATAACTGCCCGATGAGGAGCACCCATCGTCTATGTCCCATTTTAAGCATGGACCATTTTACCCGCGTACGAGTGACCGCGCTCGCTGCGTTTGTTTTTCCGTTTTGACCACCTTTATGCGCCGAATGTGCGGCCGTTATCAATGCATGGCTTGTCAAAGCGCCGCAAGCCCGATGCGATTGCAGTTCGCAGTATATGACCACTTTCGACGAGTCCATTCGACCGGAAGGAGAGGACCAACTCCAGGACATTAAGGACGCTGCTAGAGGCAAATCCTTTTTCAAGATCGCCTTACGCGAGAAGTTACAAGACCTACAGCTGCCGATGGCCTATTGTATGGTGATCGAGACGTCTTGGTCGAGTATGAATGTGCAATGAGTGCAATAGGGCCTTTCCTTGATGCCATTCGAGCGACGAAGACACAGAAGAAAAATATCCCTCCTCGCTATTTTGCTGTCGCTGCCGGTCAGTTTCCGATCGCAGATATGCTCTATCCATATGACTATGACTATTCTTACAAGTCGCCAAAAGATTTCAATTTGCCGTGGTTCATTCCAGCTCCAGTTGTCCACCAGCCTGAGAGGAACTATGGCCGACTGTCGTTTTGATAACTACTGTCGAGAGAGTGGAGAGCTTACGGCAGATTGTGAGGGGGCCATCATCTTAACTGAGAGAACTTACGCCCAAATTGCTTATGACAACTGGTGCGCCGAGGTCAATCGCTCGAAAACACCAACAGTTTCGTATGCGCAATTCTAGCAACGCATTGACCGTGTTGACGCTGGACCTCGGCCATTTTCACCGATCTCACAAGCCACTTCGAAGCAGGGACCAAGACCCTGCTAATTTCCCATAAGATGATCTACCAGATGTGGTCATGGTGAACTAAGCCGATAGATGATATGATTGCCGATATCCAAGCACACGGTTTTGCCGGAATGAGATTTAAGAACTTAGGCGCTCCAGCAGCCGTTGCGCGCCGTTTCCGTTGAACTGTGCTATACCGATTCCTGTCGTCTGAACGACATGGATCACTACTGGATCTTTTTTTGGAAACAGAACAACAACACCGCCTTCAGAGTTTGAACCTGTGAAGGAAGAATTCGCATTGATCTCTCCCTATGATCAGCCTGCCAATACTGGAGTCAATGAACTTTTTGCGGTCCTTCCGAATGAGCAGCAAGAACCTTTTGACCAAGCAACTCGCCAATTTCGTCCGTGGCTCTGCGCTGGTCTTCTATGTCCAAGTTCCTTCAAGTACTTAGAGAACTGCATGAAGAAGGGATTGTTCCCTCATTTCGAGGTCAACACTCTTGGCGATATGAACGAGTTTGTGGATATGAAGGTTTTGACTGACCGAGACTGTGAAGAGCTCCTTGAAATGGGATTCAGAGACCGATTTGCGTGACAAACGCCCATGGCCTACAAGAACACCAGCGCGCAAGTCCAAAAGGCAGGATGATGTCCTGAGCTTATGATCGGTATCCTGCATTCCGCAGCTGTGTCGAAAGAAAGGTATGCCTAACGTCGCTTCGCGCCTTTCCCGTTTCATTCGAAACCGTTTGACCATGCGCGTTGACTATCTGACCGGCGATGGCTGGCAACCTTGCCGTGAACCGATGTTTTGATGATCAGACCATTATGGGCGTCCGATGTGGTTTGATCCACCACAATCTTCGTTTCTTTTTGATCGACATCGACCAGCGCTATCTTCGCAACCAGCTGTCGCATCTAAGAACCAACGCATCCATGCGCTCATCAACGCCAGCTATCTTTGAGGCCAAGTGGATTGACCTTCATCTCCGATACAAGGAGAAGCGTGATCGTGGAACCATCATGACCAATACCTACTTTCGGGGTTTCCACCCAGGTCAGTACGACTCAATGTTCGGCGCCGTTATCTTGTGGAGCAAGTGGGCCGGTCATCGCACCGTTTGCCATAAGTACGCCAAGGGCGATAGCAAGGGAACCGATATGAACGAGGCGTATCAGTGTTTGATTTTGGTCCCAAGCCTTAAGGATGAGTTTGATTCCTATAATGGAGCAGAGCGTCCGGCGCCAAAGCTGCCCTATACGGTCGAGTCCAATGAACAATTTAAGCACCTTCCGCAAGATGCATGGCTGATCGGAGCACTATCCTTTGCAAGTTCCGATCATACTCAGTCCGCAGCGTCCGGAAGTACTGATTGTTGAACTTGAAGGCCATGATCTTTCGCTCGAAGACCAGATTCTTGAAGGGCTTTGCCCCTATGCGTTCGATGCTTTCAGTCGCACTTTCGCTTAGGACGTGTACGTGTGTACATAGATGGATCTCAATATGAACTCTTGAAAAATAGAATAGTTGTAATTTAATATCGAACCTTGAAGTCAATATCGACCAAGGCAATTTCATGCGCAGAGGTTAGAAAAATTGTGTCTGTTTTGTGTTTCCTTTTTCTGATGACTAACCTCTGTCTGGTCTCACCCCTTATATGCAAGTACATGACTGACGCATTTGGCCCAAGACTGAAAAGCCGCTTGCTTCACGCGCGACGCTGCGCTTGATTCGTTGTCCGAGCATTGTCCGTTGGACCTCTCTCGAGACCGTGTTCTTTCCAAGGGAAATCCACTGCGTTGCGTCACCCCCCCTCCCGGTGGGTTGAAGTCCCCCCTCCGCCACATCTGATCAAGGCATCGGAGAGGACAACCCATTAGGTCATTTGGCAACAAGAGACCTTCCATAACATAAAATGTAGAGTTGCGCTCTCCCGTTTCCAAACCATGCTAGTTTTTGTCACCAACCCTCGTCCTCAAGTTTGATATGGTGTTCTTGGCGTCCAGACCAGTTCTGGCCTCAACTCAAGATCACCGAACACAAGCCCAAGGTTGTTGGCATGTTCATCACTGACCCACAGACCCACAAGTTTCACTGTCCAATGCAAAGTGGCCGAAGAGATGCGGTCTACGTGTACCAATACACATGTTATAGTGGCCGCGGGAGGGTATAGGAATCTAGCTCCGGGCTCTTTTGGATAGAAAAGTGTTCTGCAGCTTCAATTGCAGCACCAGGAACCTGACTGGAGGAATGCTTTCACTTTCAGCCCGAGAAAGCATGCAAGCAAATGCTCCCAAGCCAGCCAAGGCCAGGATCCCAGCACCGTGCTGGCCGGCCAAGAGTCAGAGCCACCGACTTTCGCGATGCCATTGTGGGCCTTCGATCAGTTCGAGGCCGGGGCCGTCAAGGACTGGTTGGATGTAGAAGGAGCTGCGGTAGCAAGACTTACTGTAATTGGGATCTCAACGAGAGACTGACAATATGCAAACCCTCCATCACTGGAAAATGGACATCCTTTTTTTGACATCTGGAGTGCGAGTAACCAATTCAATTCCGCACGGGACCTCAATGCCCATTGGGCCCATGGACAGCAAGGGGCACTTGGATGAGCGCCTGCGTGTGCGCCAACGACGTATGTGACCGTACAGGAAGCATGTTTGACACACGCAGAATCCAAGTTTCCTGTGACTGGGCTAGAATTGCAGGTCTCTGCAAAAGGCAAAGAACCGGACTTGACCGTCGACTTGGAGGGTGTTGGTATGCGCAGGGTGCCCAAGCCAGCTTCCACGGCTACCTGGTTTTAAGATGGACGCGCCGGTCCTAAAAGCCTGCGGCCTGCTCCTCCGACACTGCTACGCCGCTATGCCTGCTTTGTTTGATGTCGCGTTCAGCAAGTTTGCTTGTCAACGCTGTTTGACATTTGATGCTGACAAGAGAGTTGTAGTTCTATATATATATATAACGCCCGGAGAAATTCTTTGAGGCGAACGTTGTTGACACACTTTGGATGAGAGTTCGGAAAGAGCAGCTTCAGCAAGATGCTGATTGCGCATTAACTCTTGAGAGCTCAGAGAGAGCAACTTCAGTAGCAAACCCTGGTGTATTAGCAGTTGAAATCTAGTTACAGCATTATCTCTTTACAGCGGCCTCAAGAAACAGCCCTGCAAAAGAACCACAAACACAAACTTGTTTCTGCATCACTGGATATGCATTCCAAAATTTGCGTGGATACAGTAGGTACAAGTGATTTTTGGGTTGGGCAAAGCTTTGCAAGTCCTCTTTGCACCCTACTGCTTCTGTACAGCGCTGCAAACTTCTGAGGTTTAGAGAACTTAGGACCTAGACAGTTCTGAGGTCCCTGAGGTTCCTTTAGAACAGGGGTCTCGGGAAAAGAGTTCGTACGTACAACAGTCGCCAAATGCCCAACCAGGATAATCCAACGCAGCGGTGCACGACTGTCCAAGTTCAAGGGCTCCAAGGTTTCGAACTGACAAAGCGGTTCGAACAGCGAATGCAAGTTTCCAAATCTAATCTCAAATGCATGTCTGCCGACCTACCTCGACCTAGCCAGCCTGGACTTACAATGGGATAATGGGATGTATCTAGGAACGCCGCAACTAGGCAGGTACGTCCAGAAGGCGTCCCTTCCAGATATCACAGTGCAAGGAGCGTCTTCGTTGAGTGGTGACCCCAAGACTGCGCGCCACTTCTCTGATAAAAATGAAACAAGCCCACGACTCCCCGCCGACAGCTGGGCATCAAGCCTACTAGGCAATGGCACCATTGCAACTTCACCGACGAGCGCCGTGCCTTTGCCAAGCAATGCTTTCTTCAAAAGCGCGAGGCTTGAGCCTGGCCAATGTGCCCACATATGTGCGGGCACCGCAACGCCACTACCGGCAAGAACGAGCAAACCTGCTCCGGACAGTGTGACATGGCTTCAGCACCTCAGCGTGACAACATGCCAACATGTTAGTCTGACACATGCCAGCGCACCAACAAGACAACGTGTCAGCGTGACACCACACCAGCATATCAGCGTGACAACACGAATCGTGTCAGTGTATGGGGTTCTTGGTCTGAGAAATTGCTCGGAACCTGTTCCGGAGCTTGCTCCAGGCTCCAGAACCTGGAGTCTGCGCGGGAACTCTCTCCGGAAACTTGGTCCGAAACCTACTCCGGAACTTGCTCCGGAACCTGCTCTGGAACTTACTCCGAACTGCTCCAGAACTTGCTCCGAGCCTGCCCCGGAACTGGCTCCGGAATGTCCTCGGAACTTGCTCCGGACCACTCCGAAGTCTTGCTGTATATGGCATAAACAATTCAATACATTTGACAACGGTCTTATGTACTTTACGCTCTGATATAGTTGGCAAAAAGCCTAAAACGTTCTTAACACAAACGGTTTACTCTTCCAAGGCTGCAGATCTGGGGCCAGTCAAATTTGAACTTTTAGTTTCTTTTCGCGTTTTGAATCATTTTCTGTCACTTTGAATCAGATATGAAAAAGACACAAGGAAAATGTCAAGAAACATACAAAATATTTGCCTGTTCCAGCTTTTTGTAATTGTTTCCAAGGCTCCAGAACTGGGATCAATAAAATGTCTATTGCTTATTTTTTGATTTGTAAATGTTTTTTTGGTTTTTGATGTCTGCGCAGGACAACAGAAAACTTAAGACTTCAAAAAGTATAATAAGAACATGGCAATACTATTCGTCCCTTAGTTGATCTAGTAACTAGTATGGAAAACTAGTTCAAACCATTCAAACCAAAACACATTTCTTAACTTTTGTAACTATTTCCAAGGCTCGAGACCTGGGGTCTATTGAGGTCTATTTTTCATCGTTTTTTAAGGGTTTTCTCTGGTTTGTCTACTTTAGCAAGGAAATATGATTAACGCGGCCAACAAATATGCAGGTTATATTTTCCATCTTTGTGTTTGCTTCTCGGTAGCTAAACAGCTTAGAACTAACATCAAAGGGTAAAAAACATATTTTTTGGATTCTGGAGTTGTTTTCATCTTATTTTTGACTTTAGTAAAGTAAACAGCTCAAAAGAACACTCCAACAAGGTATTATTTGAAGGCATGTTTTTCTTGATTAAGTCTTAACGAGGAGATTAAAGATTTGTGGACCTTGAAGTGCAGAGTTTGTGGCAGGTGCAGTACTTAGTGGACCTTGAAGTGCAGAGTTCGTGGCAGGTGCAGTACTTTGTGGGCCTTGGAAGTGCAGATTTCGGGACAGGCGCAATACTTTTGTGGACTTTCGTGGCAGGCGAAGTGCTTTGTGGTGGCAGGCGCAGCCTTTTGCGGTCCTTGAAGGGATTCACGCGTGTTCAGTGGTTCGTGGCAGGCGCAGTACTTTGTGGAATTTGAAAAAACGGTCACATATCCGTTTTTGATCCGCACTGCACTTTGCATTCATGTTCATGGACTCACGCATGTCGCATCGCAAGGTCAGTGCTTTTTGTTGCAACCGTTCCATGTGACTCTAGCTCCCACCCAGTAGCAATCTTTCACTGGCTCTGGTATATACCCCCCACACTTCCGTTCCTATGTTTCATCTCCATCGCTTCTTGGCTTGCGCCTGTGCCCTGCTGCTTTGCCTGCGTTCTTTTGACGTCCTACCTCCACATTGTTTACCGCCCCTTGCTGGTGTCATGTAAAAACCCGGTCAGGGTACGCTCTGAGAGAAAGAAAGAGAGAGAGAGAGAGAGAGACAAAGAGGAAGAGAGAGAGGGAGAAGGAGAGAGCAAGAGACAGAGAGAGAGAGAGAGAGAAGGAGAGAGAGAGAGAGAGAGCTTTATTAGACCAGGTGAGCAGCAAGATGCCTGGTCCCCCTGCCACACAAACACACACCCACGCCCGCCCGCCTGCCCGCCCGCCTGCCCGCACGCACGAGCACACGCACAAGCACGCGCACGCGTGTTTTCACTAACGGCGTGCCGTGCATGGGCTGGTAGATGACTAGTTGTTTTTTTGAATTGGAGGGCTTGAAGTGCCAGATTAGGCAGGAGTGACGGTGCCAAAGCCTATGTGACAGCTTTGAGAAAGGCCGGGGGCGGGCGAGTGGGTTGAACGTGGAACAAAGATGTCCATCATACTGAGCAGGGCGCCTCCTACCAGTGTGCACGAAGCAGGATTGTCCTCACGATGAAGAGGAGAGCTTTGAACCAGGCCTCCCTTCCACCGGTGTGAATGTCACTCCATGACATGCTGAAGATGCAGTCAAAGCTGTCGTCGTCCGTTCATTGCGGCACAGATGTGTTCCACTTGTCCGTTTGACCTTCCAAGATGGGAGGGCTGTCGACACATGCCACCTCATGGCCACGTAGGCATCTCTGGTTGGTTGAAGTTCTTGTTGCCCTCACCTTTGCATATTTTAGCCAGGCTCTTTCAGAGCTGTCCACGGAGCACGCTAGGCGCCAAGGACAGCTAGGCAAACAACGGGCAATTTCGTAAATTTGAACAGCTGCCTAGTGAGCGACCCAAGGTCTACACATTCTGTTTCTGGGGCATTTCGCAGTTCCTCGACTGTGTTCGTCCGATACCCAAGATTCTTTTCAGTGATGCAGGCTGATGCAGATTCTGGAAGGCAACCCTTTAAGGCCTTAAGGTACACGACGTTGCAGCAAGGTAACAGTCATACTGATCATACTGCAATGTCAGGATGCACTGTCACCAGAACGTGGTGTGGGGTCAGGGGTTCGCGCGATAAAACGGGCTGGCGTCAGTTTCGTTTTCGGAATTGCAATGCCTCCAAGTTGTTGGGTGTGATCATTCTTGTGGAGTCGTACTTGGTGCAGAGTTTGTGCGCATTTTGTAACCTGATCATCTCATGGTTCGACAGGAGACTCTGGCAACCAATCGTTTTCTTTTCCACATCTCCAGATTGCATGAGTCCCGGGTTCCAGTCAGCTGCAAAGTACTGCCGAGGTTGGGAAATCACTGGCGGCATCATGCCAGGGGTGACCTTGGACTTCAACAGGCCTGGGTGCCCAGAGCATTTAAAAAATCAAACTAAGCAGATTGCCATTCTTTTTGAGAGCTTGATATATATATAATATATTATTATCAGCAAGAACATGATCGATTTTTTGCAGCTCAACTTCTTTATGTGTAGGTTGTTGTTGGATCTCTTGAATTTCCTTGATTCTATTGAAGGCTTTGTGGTTCCCCGCCCGTGTATTTGAGCGTCTATGAGCTCAAGGCGGCAGGCCGTGGTGAAAATGAATGGACGTTGTTCATTCTGTCATTCCCAATATCAACAAGGTGCCATCCAAACTAGAAGGGTCGCCGATTTTGGTGCTAATCAACATCAGGTCCTAATATCAATGCCCTCTCCTCAAGCAACATGAAAGATGAGTCGATGTCGTGGCTAATTTGGCAAGGCTCTGAGAAGCGCCACTTGAAGTCGCGGAAGAGGACATTATGTGTTCTCAGGGACCCTTACCCACCACATTTTTGCGCGGTATTGTCACTATAACGGTAAAAGAACTTCTGGCACGCAGAAAGAAAGGTCGGGCACTATCAAGGAAGGTCTGTACTGTACGCTTGAATTGGACAGCTTGCTTATGCAGAGCGTGCGAGGTTGGCGTCGTGACGAGCAAATACATATTAGGGGGGTTCTCAAATTATGCGACCCCCCAAATCATCCAAAGACTACAAGTTTTGGTGAGAATCCCATCATCTGGGCTGTCCCGTACTTTGACAAACACCAACACATTAGTCGGGCCGTAGGGTTGCAGACTAGCCAGTGTGAGTAGACAGACCCAGAGTACTGGTGGGATGCAAGCCCATTTAGATGAAGCTCACTTGCAATCAACGGCAGACTTTCCACGCAGTTGTATGATTTCAACATGTTTCGGCTGATCTAGACTAGTTTTGAGCATGTAGTCATCTCTGTGTGTTCTCAACGGGAAGGTTTTGTGCATTGCGGGCCCTCGACAGATTCAGGAGCTACTTTCGTGTGGCCGCTTGGAGTGCTTTGCAGCCACCAGTGGAGGCTGTGGGCAACACGCAGAGCATTTTGAGATTGCAACTTAGATGTGGCAAAGTTTGGCAATGACACGTTCATACATACAAAGGGCTTCTAAGTTCAATACAGCTCTTTAAGGGTGACAAGAATGCCGCATGCCTTTATGCCTTTGCCCCAGTCGCCAACGAAGCCTGTGTCGAACGCCGACTTCAGCTGGGACGGCGTCGATTTGCTGGACTCGGAAGGGTTTGAGGGTTTTCAATTTGTTTTCAATTTGGTGCACAAAAACAACACCCAAAGGAAGTGTTTCACTAAGATGTGCAACTAGATCTAGTCGTGGTGCCCACAAAGCTCGGCGATTGCCCAATGTTGGGTTGGTGACTGCTGTTGGTCGGGAAGCACTGTACTGTAAGTGCCAACAAAGAAATCTGCTACTTGGGTGGTGCCCTTTTGGTTTCCAGCCTTGGCGGAAAGTGTGGTTGCGTGGCTTCGTGCCATTGCGGGAAGGGAAACATGATGGCATAAACGCGGCGTGTCGCTGGTGAGCAGGGTGAGTGGTGTTTTCCCAAAAGAGTGTCCTACAAGAGTGTCCCACAAGAATGTCTTACGTGAGAGTGTCCTACAAGAGTGCCCTACAGTGTCCCACAAGAGTGTCCTCAGACTGCCTCACAAATCTCAAGCAAGAGTGTTTTACAAGCATGCCCCACAAGGGTGTCCCACAAGAATGTTTTAGAAGGGTGTCCCACAAGAGTGTCATACAAGATCATACAAGTGTCTCTAACAATGTAGGCCCAGTTCCACGATGTTCCACGTAGTTTGGGGTCTTTATACTTTTATGTTCGTTCTGCTCCTTTTTTGCTCGCTTTGCACGGGGTGTTGCGGGTTTGGCGGAGGACTTGGATTGCACAGAGGTGCCCAAACCGTCGGCCGGCTATGGATCGCCCAAAGCGCCAGAGCCTTCGGCAAGGGGCCAAGCAAAGTATCACAGTTTTTGCGACGTGGCTCCGAAGCTGGAAACAAAACAAGTTTGCCTGTTACTCCAATTTCTTTCTTTTTTTGGGGGGGTAGGCCGCTATAGTAATACTATAGTAGAGGTAGGTAGCTAGGTAGCTGGGCAGCTAGTAGCTTACTCGAGTCACGCTTCTTCAAGCTTCCTTGAAGAAGCGCTCGCACTAATGATTTGGTTCCTAGATTTTTGGGAAGCTTAATAGCAATGGCCTCCACTTCTTTCAACTTCTTGTGTTTGCTTCCGGCTTTGGGAGCGCTCAGGTCGATCTCCTGGGTCTCGGATGACTGCACCTTTGCAACAGAAAACAAGCCGCCAACCTGCGTGCTACCATTCCAACACTTTCAAGAGTCGGCTTTGGCTTGTACAGAGACAAGTATCCGGTGGACTAACAGTTGCTTCCAAACAGCATGCAAAGCAGAACTGAGGCTGCAGCGTGGCAAGCAGCCTTGTCATTGCTGGAAGTGATGCCCACTGCAGGTTCTCCAAACACACCGGGGCCTTGTTAGATTTTGAGGTGAAATACTGATTGGTTTGAAGCAGGTCATGGATTTTGAGAGAATCATAGGACCAGGTCGGCGGTGCTTGTTCAGGACCACACGGTCACGTTAACGTGCAGTGGAAACCTGATCAAATTAAACTTGCATGCTGGTGGAGAGACAGGCCTTGAAAGAAACTACATTAGCTTCAATGCTACGATCACAGCCTGTGCGCGTGCTCGTCATTGGGAGGCTGCGGACCTGTCCCGGCTTGAACTTAAATGTCGGTAGACGTAGATGTGATGACGCAGTGTTAGCATTTGCCAATCTGTCTGGTTGTCCGGTTTGAATTTGCATGCTGCATGGTCTGGTTTTCCGTGGCCGATTTGGTCCGCTGGGTGCACTGGGCACAGGTGAGCCTCCAGCTACTAAATGCCATGGAAGAAAACCAGATCGCATCAAGCCGTGAGGCCCAGGGTTCCCTTTGAGTTTGAGCGTCGAGGCAGACTGCTGTCCTTGACACAGTGAAGACAGACCAGGTTTTTATCAAGTCATAGAACACTATATGTGTTTTTTGCCCGGGGTAGGTCGTGAAGAGGTAAGTAAGGGGAGGGAAGTAACGCCAGATTTACTATTTACTGTATGATTTTGGAACATCAACAGAGTAATCCACTACAAACCAACAGCTTCAATGTGTCCACTCAACCCAAGCAACACACTTTCTTTCTTTCGCATTCGTCGAGAGCGTAAACGCTTGTGACTAGCCTTGCAGTCAAACAAATTACGACCAAATGTTCAACCGCCTGTTGGAACCAGGCTGGGATAGGCTGCAGTACTTCATCGAAAAGTTGGGTTCTGTTCATGACCAGCGCAAAAACATGGCAAAGCTGTTCTGGATATTGCTTTAAGATGCCTGTTTTCCACGTCCCATCATCGTTCCTCCCGATGCATCACCTCTTCGGCATAGGGGTGGACCGGTTCTCCAAAAGCAATGCTCAAGCTGAGGCCCTCCGTGTGCTATTGACAGGTCTGTCGGTTTGGGTGCCACACCTCTGTACAATCCCTGCCAAATGCGCAGTTTTGTGCAAGCCGCAAGCCTCAAAGCGGAGCAAAAACTCAACAATGGGTAACCTCCAGATCGAGGGGTACTGTGGTTGATCTTCCGGACACGCCGGATGCGCGAGGATTGCCGTTGCACCATGCAACAGCGCCACCAAGAACAAGCGAAAAGCCACTCCTAACAACTGGGTGCCGATGGCAACCTGGTCACTCTTACAGTTTGGATGCGGAAGGCCACTTGGCACTCGGCTTCTCAATGGTCTGGGTCCCTCCCACCTCCCTGGCGCGAGACCAGGTCTCGCATGGCGGACCTGCCAAGAAACCGAGCATGACTCGGTCGTTGATCGCCCTGGCGAACAACTCAAAAGTCGACTTCTGCAGTAGGTTTCCCCATTGGATGTCGAATATTATGTCGATCGACACCGCCAGGCCGCCCAGTTTTTCGACCCACGTCTGAAAGCCCTCCAGAACGCCTTATCCCAGAGAATAGGTGTGCAAACACCTTGGGGTGGTAGCTAACTGGCGGGGGAACTGGGGGGATGGCATCAAAGGACCATGCCTCTCTCTCTCAATGAGGTCACGAAAGGTAGCCCTTTAGGGGATACGTTGAGTTTGTCTTGCGAAGCAAGTGTCGGCTCTTCCGGGTCGAATACTTGATTGCTCAATTCAACCCCCCCCCGCTTGGAATTGATTTTTCAATAGGCCCCCCCCCACCCCCTTGGAATTGATTTCTCAATACAGACCCCCCCCCTCCCCCCCACAAAATCAATTCTCTCCTGGAGAACGTCTTCGTGAGCCTCTCATGATTTCAGGATAGTTGAAACCCTCTTGAACATTCAGAAAGAGTGCATATGAAATTCTAATCACGAAAGGTGTTCCCCGAGGGGATACATACCTAGAGTTTGTTTTGTGAAGCACGTCAATTCTCTCCTGGGGAACGTCTTCGTGAGCCTCTTATGGTTTCAGGATAGTTCAAATCCTATGATGCTCCGATTCAATGCTCACCGATGATCTGAGCCATGGGGCAAGTTTGTTTTCCTAAGAATCTTTTTGAACATTTCGAGAGCATATGTTGGAACATTTAGAGTGCAGATGAACTTATATTTACGAAAGGTCGCCTCCCAGGGGATAAATCACCATGTCGAACATTGCATTTTTGTTCCTGCCTCTCGCGTTCTCTTCTCTTCCCGCTGTCCTACCTTTCGTGTCTCCCTCCTCTCGAGTGTTGAGTCGATTCCGCAATCTCTGTAGACTGCCATTTCTCATTTAGGAACCACTCACTGGAAGCCAATTGTTGGAACAAAACAACCTCGCCCAGCTGTGCCACAGCAAGTGCGTTTTCAGTCGAAACCAAGGCCATCCAATGCTAAAACACTGAACTAGCTGCTCATTTAGCTCAAGTTCTTTAAGGAAGTTTGGGAATGGAATAGTTTAACAAAGAAACTCCTTCAAGAGCTGGAGAGTCAACGAGAGTCTAAGATTCTTTAAGTTTCAATCCAGGAACCCAATCAATAAGGAAACTCCTTTCTGCCCTCAGGCAGGGGGAGCTTCCTTGAAGAAGCGTGAGCTATCCTGTAGCAGGTTACCTAGTAGCCTGCTTAATCAATTAAGGGCGGGCTAAAAAGAAACATGATTTCTTGGAAAGCAACAAATTGTTTCATCTTCCCCACCTTCAAGGCCCTGCAACCTTGGGTGCCGCTGTGTCGGCCTGTGAGCGCGGCGTGGGCCTGAGCGGCCCTAGTTGGCCTGCCACGAGTCGCAAAGCAAATCCGCAATTCTTTTTCTATATTTGTCCTTTTTCCTTGACTTTGACGCAGCGGCCTTATATAACCCAAGTTCTTCTCTAGAAGCTGCATCAACCAAACTGTTGATAAACGCCAAACTCCACCTTCATGTTGCCCAGACTTCAGGTTCTCACTGGCCTGGCGCATTGCATTTGCTGGATGAGGGCTGGCAAAAGGGGACGGAACACCCAGTGAGCTCAGGTGGCTAGAGGAGCCAAGGGGCAAAACATGTTGGGTTTTTGTTTGGAGGGTTTGACAAGTTCTAGTGATGGTAACGTTGTGCATTCTCACAGTGACTAAGGCCCGAGCCCAATGTGTTGGCCTTGAGCGCAGCTATGAATGCATGCGGACAGGGGCAAAGCGTGGAGTCTCAGGTGGGCCCGTTCTCATCATGTGGATTGAGCCAGCGCAACCTTCCAGGTATAAATTGTGAAATTACCTTTTCAGAGTGTTCGGAGTTTTCGAAACGGTGGACACGCTAACGGGTGTTTGACATGGCCCAGCCAGCATCCTTCGTGACAAGCCCTCTACAAACGAAAAACTCCATCTGACCATTTGTGGAGTTGGATGTTAATGAGCATGGAAGGTGAAATGCATTTGAGGTGCTAGGTGCAAGAGTTGGGAACACCTTCCGCTCGAAAGTCTTGCACCTGGCATCTTTCCTAAAACTGATATTGAAGATGCACTTGAACGGGACTTGCACATGCAGGCGAAGGAATTGTCTTTTCAAGACAGAGCCTGGTGATCATAAAGATGCTAGAATTTAATCGCTTGTGGGTGTGAGTGAGTTCATTCTTCCTCAGAAAGGGCTCAAATGAGCCTTCGTGAGTATCGGTTTGGGGAGTTTGAGTCGCATTTACAAGGAGCTTCGCGACCACTAAACGGCCCAGTCTTCATGGAGCGGGCCTGAAGAACAGCTTAGTGGAGCGTGCTTGATGTGCTTTTCACTCTCTCAGTCAAGAGTTTGACGTTCAAGATGCCAGAGATGAGATTGATGCGCGTCGAGAGAAGAATTTAATTCTGCACTTTCAAGACCGTGTACCTGGTACCTCCAACTCAGGGCAACCCACCCACAGTGCTTCTGCTCTTGAGTTTTGTTTTGTGACCAATTCATCAACAGAAACTGCTTCTCGATGGAATAGACATGCAGCACCAAGAGCTGTGTTTGCATCATAAAACTTCTTGGACATACAAACGCTTGTCATTGAACGATTATGTGCAAGATTTTGCGTGCCATGCTTTGCTTGCAAATTGCAAAACCACACTGGCAAACAACGCCAGACAAAGCGCTTATCTATACAAGCAGTTTAAGCCCACGTGCAGTCCAGACTTGTATGTCGAGATTGCTGAAAAAGGTGCAATGCTTCAAGGAATGCTAGGTGGGACTTTCACGCCCTTTCCGCATGTTTTCCTCGGTGTGCTGTGTCACAATTGCGGGGGTCTGTTTTACTCAGATATTGGTGAGTCCACATTGCCACGGTCAAAGTTTGAGTCCAGCACTTTCCTTATGGTCGTCCCCACCAAATCAGTGCCTCAGGATGGGATTTGAGCCTTCATCTTCTTCATGAAGCGGCTGAGCTTGTAACTCAGGTGTGATCAAGGTGGTGTCTCATTGGCAGACATTTTGTAGAAGCAGACCGGGGTCCAGCAATATTTGCTCCATATAAATATACTCTACAGTACTTTCTCTGAATTTAGGCTTGATTGCCACCGGGCTTTGGGTTCTCCCAAGCGATACACACATCGGTTTCCTTGCCAACTTCCACTTGGCTCAGGCGGAGCGTTGAAATTGATGCTGGGGACACAGAAAGTTGAGTGATTGACCAGTACTTTGCACATGCATTATTGTATGTGTTATACGGTCCACCTTTGATGGTGATTGAGTCATGAAGCGAAAGTCAAAGTCCAGTTGGGCCTTCACTGACACTGACTGAGCTTCCATGACAAACTCCTGAGGGAATCACCTTCAATTGTGCCTTGGGAGCTTGTGCTCGGGCACGAAGGCACTCAGTTGAAGTTGGACACACCTTCGGTGAAAAGTTAGCCAAAGAATGCCAAAGAGAAGAAATGAAGAGCTTTCAGGACCATCATGCCGATAGGCTTCAAAGTGCAATATTGATAATAAATTGCTCAAAGACCGAAACTTCATTGCACAACTGCGTCTCGGGGGACAACGTGAATCGGCTGCTGTTTGGAGCCAGTCCTCACTAAACAACATCCATGATCAGCCGAGCCAACGTTGAACGGTACAGTTTGGCTTGGCGCCTAAATTCGCGCAGCCGACGGCAGCAAGCAAGGGAAGAATGCCAACATGATGTTTTTGAAATGGAGTACTTTGCTGTTTGGCAGTAGAGCAGATGGCTTTCCCGATTTGCTCTATATTCTCAGTCGTGACGATTGCATGTGGGGCTTTGCTGTTAACTATGTTGTCATTCTTTCTACACGCTTTGAAAGCCGTAAGAGCGCAAGTCTTCTAGCGCTGTGGACAAACACAACAGCAGCATGGTCAATGCAATACCAAAGTGGCAAGCTGAAGTTCCCCTCTGCATGTCCTCTCTGAACTTCTTGGCAGGTTGCAGGTTTCTTGAAAGACGGGTTGACCGGCACATGACTCATCCGGTCCGTTCTTCAGTGTTCTCCACAATCTGAATCACCTCCAAAACGGATCCACCCACACCCACACCCACGGACACACCCGCTCCCACGCCCACCTGCACGCACGAACGCACATCCACGCATGCCCGCCTGCCAGCCCGCCGCCCGTTCGCATGCACGCGCACACTCCCACCTTTTGAAGATTGAAAGGGCATGAAAGGACCAAGTATAAGTATAGCTTCTTTTGCCCAGGCAAGGCTCTACTTACATTTCTTATCATTTCTTTGAGACTAGAGGATCATTACCCATGCTATGGCAATCCACCCCAAGTGATACAATCAATACTCCATCACGCTTGGCCTTGACAGGTGGGAAGAGGCCTTGGTGCTCCTGAAGCTTGGCCAAAGTCAAAAGGTAACAGAAAACATTTGAGCCGAAGGCTGACTTGACAAAGCCAGGGTGAGGAGAGAATCAAGTTAACCACAGGATACAATTGACACGTCCAAGACTAAAGGTCTGATATGGAAAGCCTCAAGCTAGCGCCCGATGAAGTTACTCACAAGGCGGGCTGTGATCTCAGATCTGGATTTACACTTGACTGAATTTAAAATACCCTACGCATACGTAGGACCGGAGCAAGTTCGGGAGCAGGTTCCAGAGCAAGTTCCGAAAAGGTTTGTTTCGGAGAGGTTTCTGAGCAGGTTCCGGAGCAGGTTCTGGGGCAAGTTAGCGGGCAGGTTCCAATGCAGCAGGTCTCGTGGGGAGCAAGTTCCCGTGCAGGTGCTGGAGCAGGTTCCGGAGGAGGTTGCTTCTGGATGAGTTTCCGGTGGAAGTTCCGGATCACTTTAAGTTCATCGCAAAGCTGCAAATATGCTGCATATTGTGCTGTGTATCTCTGACGCGCTGACAGGTTGCCATGCGGATATGCTGATGTGATTCGTGCTTTCACGCTGATATCCTTGTGTGGTGTCACGCTAACATGTTGTGATGCTGGCGCGCTGGCATGGGTCACGCTGACACGCTGACATGTTGTCACACTGAGATGCTGAAGTCGGATCATGCTGTCGCACTGACTGACAAGGTTGCAGGCTCCAGAGCAGGCTTGCTGGTTCTTGCTTGTAGTGGCGTTGCCGTGCTTGCAACTAATATATGGGCACATGTCCATGGTTTGTGCTATGTCGGCATAGTGCCGTGTTGATATGCTCGCGTTGACAGGCAAAGACAATACTTGTTGGTGAACTCGCGACGGTCCCATTGCCTAGTAGTTTTGATGCCCCGTGGCTGGGGGCTTATCTTGGTTTTTTGTCCGCGCCTTTGAGAATTTGAGACATCCTTGAGGCAGATAGAAGGTGGTATAGCATGAGAGATTGCAGATGGCAGTAGATAACCTCAGTAGAAAGGAAGGTTGACAGTTAAGTGATGCGTGGCATCCCCTACAGCTTACAACCGCCATATCATGACACGTGTTTTCCACTTGCACCCAGTGACTCCGAAACCCACCTGTTTGGAAACCGGCGGAACCATACCGGACTGAACATACATCGGTGCAAACGTTGTGCTTTGCAGTCTTCATTTCGTTCAGTGAAGGCTCTGGGTCTTGAAATGCTCATTCAAAAATGCAATGTCAAGTTGACCTTCCCTGAACAAACCCTTTCCCTGTGTAAGGGCTGCAAAGTCAAATGAGTCAGTTGAACCCCCTTTGCAATTCAACATTGATGAGCTGTCAATTGTCTCTATCGACGGAGAGCGACAGCTGCAGATGGTGAACACCGCCGTTCTGGACCTAGGCCCTGGGTCCTGGGTCCTGGAATGCTGCGCTCAAATGTCCTTTTTGGCAATTTATGTGGACTTGCTACCCTTTTTCTGCAAAGATATGGTTGTCGATCTAAAGGTCCTAGACAGCATTGTGTATGACGATGACCCGGAACATATCAAAATCTCATTTGGCGAAAGTTTTTTCTCAAGTTGGCGAACGTATTTTTTTGGCGAAAGATCTGGCGAAAGATTAAATATGTACTTTTGTATGAATGTTCAATTGCTTCCTGAACAGCTGGTGGCAGTGACTCAGAAGTTAGATGAGCTGTGGAAATTAGATAACCTGCTGCTGCTGCGACTACTGCTACTACTACTACCACTACCACTACCACTACCACTACGACGACGACGACAACTACTACTACTACTACCTACTAACTACTAACTACTAACTACTCACTACTCACTACTCACTACTGACTACTTACTACTTACTACTTACTACTAACTACTAACTACTACTACTACCACTACTACCACTACTACCACTACTACCACTACTACTACTGCTACTACTGCTACCACTACTACTACTACTACTACTACTGCTCCTGCTCCTGCTCCTGCTCCTGCTTTGGGGGGGTGGCTTTGCCACAAAACTCTACCCCGCAAAAGGCGAAAGTTTGGCGAAAGTTCAGCTCAAGATTGGCGAAAGTTCACCCTGCCACATCTGACCCCCAGCCCATTATGAGTAAGTTTGAGTGACCGGATACTACAGTGATTCTTCCACTTTTGATTTTTTCTGACACCCAGGAGAAACAAAAGAGACGTACAGGGTGTCAACAGTTAAGTAGAAGACGCATGCTGACAAACAGTGAAGTTTCTATTTTGAGTTTGCCAGTAAAGAAGAAGCCATTGACGTGAACAAAACACAACAGACATGGCACACATAAATACAACATACTTCGGCGAAAAATAAAACGCAGGAAGGCGACAGTTTGGCTAAAGTATTTGTTTTTGGGCGAAAATGACGGATCCCGGATAAAGGAATTTAGATCAACTCCCATATACATATGCAGCATCACAAGTACGTGGTGTTGAAATGTGTTGGTGACTTGCCCCGCAGCAAGACTTTGAACCACAATGGCCGGGCAACTGCCCGGCAACAAATCTCGCAGCAAGAGCCTGTAGTTGAAGAAAAACTATTGGTTTCTTTTGCCAGGTGTCTCTGCCTCTGAGTTGCTCTCTGGCGAGGATCATCTCATCCTATCAAACTGTCCTCGTCTCTTGTTTTGCGTTGTTGTTTTGCGTTGTACCCCTGAAGCCAGTGTCAGGACAAAGCGCGATTGTCAAGGCAGCCTTCCGCCGACAGAGCAGCTTTGGATGGTAGGCGAGACGAGTTCAAGAGCACAGTGGCGTACCGTAAAGTTCACATCAGTTCACCCATGTTCACCCGCGCTGATCTTGAGACAAAATGTTTCCTTATTTTGCAACTTCTTGTGCCACCCTGCAGGGTTTATGGTCACTTGCCCATCCTTTGTGACGAGGTGGTGCAGGTTGGACAGTTCAGGAAACTTGAAGTTCTTTTTGACCAGGAATTAATCTGGGCAGCTCGTTTTCCGAGCCGTACGGAGACCTGTTTGCGCAACAAAACCAATGCAATGAATCCAAGTGTCACTTGGATTGGCCTCTTTGGTGTTTCTTTTGGTCAGAGGCTCTCCAGCCGGACACCTACCGGAAGCCCATTTTTGTGGATGCAACGTTTGGTCGGGGTGGACATTCCAGGCCCTCTGACCGTCCAGTATTGATGTAAAATATACACGGTTGCCGCAGATCTGTGTGCTTGAACAGATGTGAGAAGTTTAGCGGCTAGTCCTTTGGCCCAGAAAGAGTTTCAGATCGAAGTTTTTCTTATCTTCCCAAAATGAATGGATGGTTGAGTTGGGTAGGGACATTTTGGGACTTGAAACATGTAGGTAGGTGTTAACTCTTAATCTTGATGCAATTTTGGCTCAAGATTAAGAGGTCCTTTACTTTTTGTCGGTTGGGACATGCCTCTCATCGCCGCCGCGTGTTTGGCTTCGTGGCCATAAGGGAGAGGATCCTCTGGCCCTTTCGCCTGCCGCTCGACGAGGAGATCTTCCAGCGAGGGCGACCTACGTTGTGGCGTCGTGGCCCCGTGTGACCCGGCGCCGCTGTTGTAGTGAGTTCACCACTTCTTGGTGTGAGGGCAGTTACGCCCGGCAGCCCTCTGAGTATTCGGCTCTGCGCACGGCTTGTGACCAGCTGCACCTCATCTGTGACTGGTGCCAGACCAAGGGTCAGCTGGACCCAGGCCATGCCATCTTCGAGGAGGAAGGTGGAGACGACGCTGGAGAAGCAGTGCCCGACTTCCAGCGACCAGGTCTCCGCCTCGCTGCCGGGGAGATCCAGGCAGCGAGGGAGCTCACCCCATGGAGCCCGCATTGGTTGAGTTGTTGGGTGCCAATGCAGCTGATACCCTGGTTTTTCTTTTATGTCATCATGATTTGCAGACCTGAGGCCATGGGTGGTCCACTTACTCCAGACCAGGCCTTCATTGCCATGTGGACTGGCTTACAAGCGCGCCCACCAACATGCTGATAGCCCCAACCTTTCCGGCGCGACCAAGACCTGATCCCCTACAGCTTGCTTGACGTGGTGGCCGCCAATTCTGGCCCTTGTGGTGTTCAAGTTGGGTCCCCGCACCAACCGGTGCTTGTGTACTCTGACGAAGATGGGAATTTGCGTCTAGGGTGGGTTATCCTCTGGCGTGACTCGAAACCTCAAGGTGTGACTTCCCTAGTCCCCCAGATGGTTATCGACCAGTGCGCAACAGACCTATCCTGGTGAGGCCCTGCGTGGTCTGGGTTCCATGGTCCCCGCCTTCATATGTGTGATGTCCTTTTGGTTCACCCATCGTTAATCAAGGGCGGTAGCACTCAGTTGGATGTTCATACGACTGTCGAACTGGCGCGCTTCCTTTTCTCCCGTTTTTGTATGCGTGTCTTGTTCGAATGGATTGACTCTGCGAGCAATCCGTCTGACGGTCTGTCTCAAGATGGCCTCACGGACCCTTGGACGAGGACTGGGAGTTGGGAGAGGTCTCCTTTCGTGAGGAGCCACCCTCAGTTTTTGAGATTGCTGGACAGTGGGTGATTGTGTTACTATGGGCGGTTTGTTAAGTTCATTTAAGATGACGTTACCAGATTGTCCGTGAGTTTGTATACCACGACTGCTACCCAGTGTTATTTCATTACGCTGTTAACATCACACTGTCCATGCCTTGGAACACGGCGTGTGTTAGGCGTGCGTCAGCAGACTCTGTCCGAACTCGAAAAGAAAAAGAGGAATGCTGTGTACATGCGTGAGTTGCCCTCATGATTCTTTTTGCATAAGACTGGCTGTGAAGAGTCGCGCGCGCCGGCGGAGGAGGTTGCTGGAAGTGCCAGAGGCCACAGTCACTAGCACAGTTTGGGATCAGGAGTAGATCAGTGTGTCACAGGTCCTTTTACTAGCTTTGGCCGTGCCGGGGGATTCTGCAAAACCAAATTATTCAAGAGTTCCATTTTCACTTGATGATAGCTCAATGCCTCTTTTTGTGTCTGCAAGGAAAAGGAGGCCCACAGCTGTGTTTCCAGTTCGCCATGCTCCACCCGCTGTGAACTCCTCAAATCTGACTGGTGGCTAAGGTTTTTGCGTTGGACCTGGACCCTAGCGCTGTGTCAGAGGCATGCTGCTTCTGCGGGAGGGTTGATAGATGGCAGCAATGCGCAGCTCGGACAACTGGTCCTGGATTTACGGTCTGGCAGCAGTGGAGGAGTCTACTTTTGCTTTGTGTCTCAGCCAAGGTAAATCAGCGCATACAGTAACAAGTTTGGTGTAAGAATGAAGGAACCAAACATTACCAGACACTGGAAAACAGGGCGTATCAATTCTTCTTTATCTACAATCAATGTTCTGGGCAACCACCATGAACCCCAAAAGGACGATTGGAACGAGGTCGCTTCGTAGGGGTTCTCTCCAGTGGAGAGTGTGAGGCACCAATGGTTACAGTCATACAGACTCCCTCCTAAATGTGTGGCAACCTGCGCAGGCAAGGCGCCTTGCTTCTATCGAGCCGCGCCTGATGCCTGTGTGTCTCTTCGGCAGAGAAAGTGGACTTCCAAACCAGCTGCTCTAGAATCAGCTCGGTTTGCTGAGATCAAATACTGGGAGGTTTTTTCAAGCCGAGTGGCTGTGGGTGAGCGAGAGAGATGGCTCAGAGATGTTTTATATAACTAAATCAAATATATCTCCTGATGCGACAAACGCAGTCGGGAGTTTGAGAGTCTGACCACATGGGCGTTGCAGAATGTCAAAGTATTGAAACGTCAAGTGAGAAGGTGAGAGGCATCGTTTTAACTTGCTGCCGCTAAGATTGCTGCTATACCTTGTTGGTAGTCCTTCTCCTAATCACGTTTGGGAAGAGATCAAATCCGTTTGGGCTAGCGGCTAGAGACCACCAGATAGGTGCGGTTGAGTGTGTCACTCCTAATGTACGTAATTCAATCTCCAGAGGGGAAGAAATGCGTCCCACAAGTTGTGAATCACTCCGGAAAGGTCCTAGGCCTTTAGGCCTGGCAGCGGCATTGGCATACAATCTAAAGCAGGTAAACTGGAAAGTTGACTTGGGTGGCAAAATTGGTGATTCCGCAAAAGACAATCGAAGGCAAGCAGAATTGCATGGGTTTGGGAGGTGCGTGACCAAACCAAGCACCGTAAAGGTGCAGCATACATCATAGCAGCGCACCGATTGTGAAGAAAGGTTAGGACCAGAAGATCAACGCTGGATCTTAATGGACATTACTGCCATCGTCACTGCGGGTTGTCAATCTACAGTTCAAAGTCCAAGTGGTTTGTCCGAACAAATAATGCCCGCCGGCATAGGCCACTTGAGTGTGAGGTGTTCATGAAGTTCAAGCACATTCAAGACACATTTGTTAAAGCAATAATAATAATCCAGAGAACCCGCATTTTCCATACGCGCCCCAGATTGGCACGCAGTAAGTAGCGCCGCCAGTTCGAGAACTAACAGCCATTGAACGAAATAACGCTGATCAGGGAGGAATGGAATGGCGTTTGCGAGATCACCTAGATGGACCACTGAGTAGCGCAAGCTGAAACGCCCATGAGCGAGGAAGCCAACATAGCACCGTTCTTGGAAATATGAAATATCTATATAATCGCATTGAAATAGTTCGTCAAAAAAGTGTCATGAAAACCCCAAGCCAAGTACTAACTTAACACACGCGCAATCTCTGAAGAAGTGTCTAGCAAAATTGCAAGTGTGGACTGAAAAGTAGAAGCGCAACTATTGTGCCGCCTATGTGAAGATTTTTCTTCAAGTCATGCATTTGGGGTTCACCCTCTGGAAAACATCCTTGAGGCATGTTGCTGTGTGAACCAGCACCGTATGTCACATGTCCTTCTAAAGACTCCACCTGTAGGTGACTGATGCACAATTGGCTCTGCGTTTGTAGTCTTTTTCAATGACAAGGACCAAAGCCCCTCCGTGTCTCCGTACGCTCGGGAATGGCGGCGAAACCTGCCAGAACGGCAGGAAGGGGTGTGTGAGGCGTGCTCAGACATGTTGCGCAAGTCATGAAACCGATGTGTTGGGTCGTAGAGTTGAGGTGCACTCAGCAAGCCTATACAGTTACTTACCAAGAGTCCACGGTTACTGTAGCCAAGGCATGCTGCCTTTGGTGATCTCATCCAGGCGATGGTTGTAGCGCACCACGCGGGTTGGAACACCTGCATGAAGCGCTGCACGGTTGAACTAATTAAACTATGATACGAATCTCTGAAGGATTCCTGTCGGTCTTTGTGGTCTTTCCATTTGTTTATTGTATTGGTTGAGGATCCCGGCACTGGCCACAAGGCCACCTGGATGTTTTTCTTGGCTCTCCACATCTCAAATCTACATTTCTTACCCTTCACTCTTTCTGGAACAAGCTGACTTTAGCAACGAGGCCAAACAGGATACCTTGGAGTCTAAAACCTGCATACAGTCTTGAGGGCCTCGAGATGGATAATGGCAGTGAAGGAGACTAGGAGGGGAAATGGCTTTGTTTCAGACTGCTTTGATTGTTTGTTCACTCTTTGAAGTCTTTCTTTCCAACAACATCCCATTTCTGTGCCCGAACCACCCAGACTTGGAGCTGTTCCTGTGAGGTGCTCCCTCCTGCGACGGAGCTGCAAGGTCTATTAGCTGATTTGGGTGTATCTTCCCCACAGCTGGCAGGGAGGCCTGGTCGACACTTCGGTTCGAATGACTCGACGTGTGAAGATGCCGTCCCAACAAGACACACACACTTAGGATAGGGTGTACTGAACTGAAAGCGGTGCCACACGCCGGCCTAGGGTTCCAATTCCTAAGGGTACAGGTAAGGAAACCTGAAAAGGAAGTGGAGGTCCATCAAGTTCAGCGTGGCCATCTAATCTAAAGGAGCCATCGAACGATCGACCGACAGAATGACGTCGTCCGCTCACATCTGCAAGTCAAAAACCAAAGCCCTATGCGTGACTGCCGAGAGCAAACCGGTGCAAAGGCTGGATTTCTTGTTCTAGTTACAAGCAGGGCCCACGATGAAATTTCTCAAGTAAAACGCAGGTACGTCACTGGACGTCTCCAGTGATATCAGTACCGCCGCAGAAGCCTCTTCGTTGGACTGTCACTTCTGTGGGGTAGACAGTCCCCCTGCTACAAAATGAAGAAACTAAAGCAAAAGCAATCCGAAAGGATCCCTGTGATTCCAAGGGTTACACACACACGCCTCCCCGAGGGGAGGCGTAAAACTAAGGTTAAGGCAAATGTGCACGTGCGCGCGCGCAAGAGACAAAAGAATGAAGACATGACAAGAGGACGGGACGGGACAAAGGTGTAGGTGGTTGTGATGAAAGGGGAACCAAGTGCACAGGGACAAACAATGAAACCCACCTCATTATAAAGACCTGGGCCACCTAAAACCTAGGTTTCAAGTACATGTAGTTGTGCACGTACACGCTAAGGCCGGGACCAATGTGCGCGCAAACGAAAGAATGAAATGAAAGACGTGAAGACAGGAGGACATGGAAGAAAAGAGGAAAGCAGAAGTGTGTGAAGGGGAAAAGGATGAAAAGGGAACCAAATGGAGGGGACGAGAACCGATGAACCCAAACCTCATTAAAGAACCTTGGCAAGCCTTGTTGAACATGTACGTACTGTGTGTGCACCTGAGGTGGCGACGGGTCCCAACGGACCCAGGAGATGCTTTGACCGCTGTGGTCACCTTGTGCCCTGCCAAGGTGGCTGGCTGTTTTGACCGCTGCGGTCACGTAAAGGCATGAGCCAACTTGGAATTCCAAAGATGAGACAAACATCCCACTTCTTGAGGCATAAGCCATCTACTGTCCGCTGTGGACATCTGCGTTCCCAGAGCCGGGGGAACATGGACAAACCCCCGTTCAACGGGTCCACGGGAGGCACTCTGCGGGCTCATCCCGGGTTGGCGCGAGGCCAAGCACACTTAGGATAGGGTGTACTGAACTGAAAGCGGTGCCACACGCCGGCCTAGGGTTCCAATTCCTAAGGGTACAGGTAAGGAAACCTGAAAAGGAAGTGGAGGTCCATCAAGTTCAGCGTGGCCATCTAATCTAAAGGAGCCATCGAACGATCGACCGACAGAATGACGTCGTCCGCTCACATCTGCAGGTCAAAAACCAAAGCCCTATGCGTGACTGCCGAGAGCAAACCGGTGCAAAGGCTGGATTTCTTGTTCTAGTTACAAGCAGGGCCCACGATGAAATTTCTCAAGTAAAACGCAGGTACGTCACTGGACGTCTCCAGTGATATCAGTACCGCCACAGAAGCCTCTTCGTTGGACTGTCACTTCTGTGGGGTAGACAGTCCCCCTGCTACAAAATGAAGAAACTAAATCAAAAACAATCCGAAAGGATCCCTGTGATTCCAAGGGTTACACACACACACTCGAGATATTGCGTACTGACACGATTGCGGTTTGCCACACGCCAGACTAAGTATAAAAACCTAGGAAGACAGGGTAACCAAGAATCTGAAGTCCTCAAATCCTCAAAGGAATGGAGTGGAGTCCAACCACGAAGGTTCAGAAAGAGAATCGGCAATGCGCTAGCCCTTTACAGCACTAGACGATTACTGCAAAGCAAAGAATGAGACAGCTTTGGCCACACGTAGGTTCATCGGTTAAAATGCAGGTACACACGGGTGATCAATCCGTGCTTCCCACTCCAAGGCATAGCTTCGTTGCACTGAGTTTGCCAAGGAGTGCTCAGTGCCCCTGCTGCGGTACAACCATGAAACCAAGAACCAATTCAAAAGAACCCCTGTGACTTCAAGGGTTTCACACACACGCCTCCCGATTAGGGAGGCCAAGTCGTTTCTAAGTAACAAACAAATGTGCGTATGTGCACGCAGCATGGACGAAGAGATGAAGACATGAAAAGGAGGACGAGACAGGACAATGTGTGTGTGTGTCCCACCCTGTACCTAAGGGACTCCGTCAGATTACAATGCATGCAGGGGGCAGCGGACCACTATCACTCATTGCCCAACGAAGTCAGTGATAGTCTGGTCGTGATATCCAGAAGGGACGCCTTCTGGACGCACCTGCTTTTGTGACAACACTCCAATCTTCCGGCGCTGTTCTTTGCTTTCATGGTGATTCGTGCTACCTTTCCTCTAAACCAGTTCCACTGAATCTTGCAGCCGCGCTGATCGCTGCCACCGCTTCGCTGCGGACTGTGTCGAACATTTTTGAAACATCTCCAAATTGACCGACTCAGCACTCTTGCGGTTCCTGCATTCCTTTCACAGTCAAGTGATTTGCGCTTGGGGACTATCTCACTGAATGAAACCTTGCCGAAGTGTGAACTGCTACGCTTTCCCGCTCGGGTGCGTAGTGTGATCCCCGCAACCGGCGCTGAAGCCACTCCGGAATTTCTGCAACATTGTTGAACATTTCAGTTGAGCTGATTTTGCGCCTTTCCGTTCCCACATCCATTTCACCGTGGGTTCTGATACTGTGACTAAGTGTGTGATTGTGATGAAGGGAAACCAAATGTACAGGGGCAAAAGGCGAACCGTACCTCATTATCAGAAGCTGAACTTGGATTAAAAGTAGCTGTGCCTGTGGAAACTACGGGCCGGAGAGATGTGTGCGCAAGAGAAAAAATGGAGTGAAATGACAGGACATGAAGCCGGGAAAGACATGAAACACAAGAAGGAAAGAAAGTGTGCGTGGAGGGGAAAGGACGAAGGGAACCAAATGGAGGGGCTGGAAACCAATGAAGCCAGACCTCATTAAAGCGACCTAGGTAGACCTCAGCAGGCCCCAATGTACCTCAAAGAAGCTTTGACCACTGTGGTCACCTTGTGCCATTGGCGGGCTGCTTGGACCGCTACGGTCACCTAATGGCTTGCTCGAAAGCTGCCTACTACTCAAATTCAATCATCCGTCAAGTCTTGGCAAATAACTTTGGCTTAAGCCTCTTACGTTCGCCGCGAGCTATTCCGTTTCCGAGCAATGGAAACATAGACAAACCTTTGCTTAGCAAGGCCACAGGGGACACTCCTCGGGTACACCCTGGGCTGGCTCGAAGGCCAGACACACTCGAGATATTGCGTACTGACACGATTGCGGTTTGCCGCACGCCAGCCTAAGTATAAAACCGTAAGAAGACAGAGTAACCAAGAATCTGAAGTCCTCAAACCCTCAAAGGAATGGAGTGGAGTCCAACCAACCACGAAGGTTCAGAAAGAGAATCGGCAATGCGCTAGCCCTTTACAGCACTAGACGAATACTGCAAAGCAAAACATGAGACAGCTTTGGCCACACGTAGGTTCATCGGTTAAAATGCAGGTACACACGGGTGATCAATCCGTGCTTCCCACTCCAAGGCACAGCTTCGTTGCACTGAGTTTGCCAAGGAGTGCTCAGTGCCCCTGATGCGGTAAAAACATGGTAACGCGGCTTTTCGCAAGCGTGGGTGAGCAAATCGCCTGCGTTTTGGGTACGTTAACATGCCCCATCCCACCCCACACGTGAAGAACGTTAACGTAACCCATATCATCAACGTCCCACGCAAGTTCACAGGAACGTTCACACGCCCCGCCCCGCTCCACCCCAGTGACCATGAACCATAACGTAACCCATAGCATCAACGTCCCACGCCAGTGCACATGAACGTTAACATGCCCCACCCCACCCCAGTTGACACGAACGTTAACATAGCCCATAGCACCAACGTCCCACGCAAGTGCACATGAACGTTAACATGTCCCACCCCACCCCACCCCACCCCACCCCACCCCACCCCAGTTAACATGAATTTAAGCCGTAGCATCAACGTCTCACGCAAGTTAACGTGAACGTTAGCATGCCCCATCCCACCCCACCCCGCCCCAGTTCACATGAACGTTTACATAACCCATAGCATCAACGTCCCACGCAAGTGCACATGAATGTTAACATGCCCCATTGCACCCCACCCCACCCCACCCCACCCCACCCCAACCCAACTACATAGACATGTCGTTTACATGTACAAGAACCAGCGAAAAAGTGAACGCCTCCACGGTTGCGAAAATCCGTGTCACCAAAAACATGAAACCAAGAACCAATTCCAAAGAAACCCTGTGACTCCAAGGGTTTCACACAGACATAGACTTCAAAAACCATCAATCAGACAACATCTAAATCCAAATCCAAAGCAATCATTTGGCCCATTTGAATATTTTCCACGCAGTCTTTGATTGTCCATGATTATTATTTTTTCCATCCTGTTGTGGACAGGCGGTTTCCCAGACAGAAGGTGAATGGTTGCTTCTCGCTGCTGCGTGTCCCATTCTGACCACTCCTACACCCCGTATTGCACATATCTTCCAATGAACCCTGAAGGCGCCATGGCTATACACAAGGAAGTATCCTTTTGGGGAGTTGTGATTGCAGCCATGCCTCATCTCCACTTTTGTGGTGGGAAGGACCTCTGGCCATTCAAATCTGTAAGTTGCTTGGTGTTCTGCTGAGGATCAAAAGCATCGTGGCTTCTCGCCTATTGAAGATGGGCCTTTGGACATGCGCATGCCGCTCACCTGTAGATTGGCCAGATGCCTTGTCCAACCATAGGTTGGTGCAATTCTCCTGGGTCGAAAGGGGAGTATACCGGTGTACTTTGAGCAAATTTTCAGCAGCTCGTCGGTCTTGGACGCTTGAATACCTCAGAAATCAGCTCGACCGAAGAGGAACGCAAGGCAAAGAGACGCAAAGAAGGATATATGTTACATTATGGGTTACGTCCCGGTTCTACATGGTTCTAACGAGACAGACCCAAACTCATCACAGCAGTGTTGTGGCTTGAGCTGATGTCACGCCTGGAGTGACCAGAGGGTGGCGGCAGGTTCACAAATTACAACATGTAGCTAGAACATGGTCCTTTAAATAAACGAAATGCATGGTTGTTGGTTTTGAACTTCATTACACCTACTCTTTGTAACATGTAAAACCGGACGTGGATTCAGGATCCATGTTGAGGAGGGGTGAACTCACTAAGGAATAACCACTTTCTCATGAAGTCAGCAAAATCGTCAGCAGTCCTTCGTTTGGGCCTGGCTACAAGTGGCAAGCGGGTAGGATCCTTTGAGTTTGTCACTGTCACTGTTGAACTCGCCATTTTGGTTTGCCACTCGTTGCTCTTTTGAGAAGCTGGGCGGTGGCAAGCAGCCCAAAAACACCAAAATTTTGATAAACGAGGACATGGCTGTGATGGCGCCTTTTGTTCGCATGTTCACAACCAATCTGTGCCACTCCACTTGAGCACGGGTAAGGGCAGAAAAGGGATGTGGAAGGAGCCCTTTTTGCGGCCTTGCCCAGGGCGGTCTCCCTACAAAGCCTTGGGCAGGCTTTTGGTTTTGAAAGAAATCGCTTCTGGTGAAAGAGCGGGTGTGGAAGTTTGTTCCTTGTTTAAAGTTGTTTAACTATGTTTAACTTTTTGTGGCATATTGCGGAGCATCGTAGACAGTAGGGACTGTGAGTTCATATGTATACCTATATGTGTATATACATATATATATATATATGGCTTAATTGCCACAATAAGCAGCTGAAGCTTTAGAACCTAGCTTGGTGCCGGGCTCTTTTCGCTGGAGCACGAAAACAGCGTTTGCCGCATTTAGACAGCGCAGATTTGCTGTGCCATCACGATCATGCGCGTGAATGATGAATTGCGAGCTAAAACAGCTGAAGCTCAAGTTTTTGGTTTGTTGCTGATCACCCAGTCAGGGATACCCCAAAGATTCAGTTACAGTAGAATTTTAGGACTCTGTGAGCCAAGGAATCCACGCAAGGGTATCCCCGCTTCCGAATGGCTGGACAACGTGTTTGGCGCCCAGCAAAGCTGGATTTACTTACAGACTATGTGTTAGATCTGCAAGCATCAGTGTGCATTTTATGCATCCTAAGTCGTGCAGGAATCATTTCTTTAAAGAAAGACACATCAGGCTCTGCAACACTGCTCCAATAAGCTCAGACCATTTTCGGGCCGATGATTTCATGAAAAAGTTTGTCGTTGATTCTCCGACTTGGAGATGTCCTCTGCTTTACCGATTGGCAGCAAAGTGATAGTAAATTGGACTGAGCAAGGAACTCTTTGTCACAAGACCATTCGTGGTTCGCCGTCGTGGTCCCCAAAAGTAGTCAGTCGGCCCTCCGCTCCCGCGATTCATAACGACGACAAAAGGTGTCAATTGACGCAAAGATTATCACAAAGGGTCCATCGGACGAGAAGCGGATACCTAGGTGACACGCCCCATGCCGAACCGCGGGCCTTGTGTGACTTTCCACACCACTCGATTACCCTTTCTTTCTTTCTCGAGCTCTCTCGCTCTTTCTCACCCTTTGGTCTCTTTCGACCCTTTTGGTCCATTCCGTGGCACCAACTCAGCAAGGGATGTTGAAGGTTGCGTGCGAGATTAGTATGTTCAAATGTCAATGTGGCTGAGAGCGTTTGACATAGTCCAAAAGCGATGAACAGTTCTGAATGAATTCTATGAAGCGCTGCCGAAGCACCTGTTGTATTTTCTAGATCAGCGCATTGAACCGATTTCTAAATGAAACCGAAGCTTCAAGGTATGCTTTTCAATCGCGTTCCCCCGGACAGGGGAGGCAGGTTCAAGATGGTTCCTAGACATCTACGGTATCGATCCAGGCTTTACAATCTTCGCAGAATCGACCTCTTACATCGATTTTTGTATAGACGCCTCGAAGGGATGGACCAAGCTGGAACATATGTAACGGCTATGCTGGGCCAACTACGACTGTAGAAACATTTTTCTAAATCAAAACAGACAGGGCCATTCTTGAAGGGTATAGATATAGAACCATATAGATGATTTCTGTGGTCACAAGTCACATGGTTGATTTGCAACTTGAGGACGCCGGAAGAACTGGCTTGGGTTCTCTGCAGCTATGGAGAGGATGCTGCGAGACCGATGTGCCAGCCTTGTGGTGGTACATACGGCGAAATTTCACAAACTCGACTCCCTGGGTTTCCATTCTAACTCAAAGTCATTCAGAACTCATGGATTTGGCAACGTGTCACAAGCCGGGCAGGACCGGGACCCCTTTCTTGCAGCACGTTTAGCAGAGGCAGGGCTACCTTCAGGCTGCTCAATACCTGTCTTTGTAACTGGTCACTGACTGGTCACGCCGGTCTGTGCTTTTGAGCCAGGCCATTTGTGCCAAGCGTCCATTGCAGCGAACCATTGAACTGGCGGAGGCGCGCTCTTCACACGAACCTAAGCCAGTGTTGCTAGCCCTGGCATTTTTCCAGAATGTAGGACCATGATCCAGTGTTGTATGCGCTTTTCTCACAGCATTTGCCTGCAGTATCGCCCCAAAAGTCCAAGATATGGTGAGGTGGTTGCTGACGTGAAGGCGAAGACCGTGGGTAGCAGCCCTTTCCAGCAGCCAGCGAGGCTGGTCTTTCAGGCTCGATGTCGGACCTGCACACCTCTTCTTGGTGTGGCTAACTTGTACCATTCAGCGCTCAAGTCCATGCATGCGATATGTGGCCATTCATTCGCAGGCGATCCGCTCACATCTCAATCAGGAGGTGCAAGAGCAGGGGACCTGTGTGAGTCATTGATGTGGGCACAAGGTTGGCAAGGTTTCATGAGATGGTATAGGGCCCTTTTCTGCAGAGTCTTGGAGAGATATGCAAGTGGGAGGTTGCAATAAGGGTTTCGGAGTTTGGTGTCTGGAAGCGAGATATCCTTTGCGTATGATCGAAGCCTGAACACAGGAGCCTCTGCTTTTAGACAAAGGGTTTCCAGATCAAGAGTGCAATGGCAAACCCTGAAGGTTGGAGAAGCTACTAGGTGCCGCCTTCCAATTGCTGATGCCTGGGGGGGCGCGTCTGAAGCCTACTGTAACTTGAGCTTGAAGACGAGAGAACCAACTGGAACAGGTATCCCAAGTTGGCTCAAGAGTTATTCAATGACCTGTCTTGCTTTGTTTGGACTTACTGTAAGTCTCCTAGGCATTAAGTCTCAGATGTTATTCAGACTTCAGACCAAGGCAGTGATCGTGTGCTTTAAGGGTGCTGAGGTGCAGATTCGGTAGGCAATGTTTCAGAAAGGACTTGTAAAGTTTTTGTAAACATTTCAGAGGGAGAGAAGGATCCCGCCTCCTCGAGGTAGCTGCAGTGAGGAGTTGGTTGCGACAGAATGAGGAAATCTGGAAGGGTTCGTCAAGATCCAGGATTTTTGAGGTGTTGCTGCGCTGGGACGAAGAGAAGCCTGGACTTAATTCGCTCGTCGGCGCGGCAAGGCCGCTTTTCAAATTGCCCTTCAATGTTCTTGTCGTCCTCCTCTTGAAAGTGTGAGATTCTGGGCAACCTCCTTGCACCAGGACTGCAAGGCAGAGGTGGCAGAAGGTTTGCCGGAGGCGTGCGCTGAAAAGATGGCAAACATGGCTAATTGACAGGCTAAATGTAGGTCTTTAGGTCACATTTGCAATCCTGGCACGATACTTTTGAAACGCTGTGAACTGCTTGCTTTTCTGCTTGAGGAGAGCGGTTCTGGATGTTTTCAGAAACAGCCAGGACCGGCTTGTTGCCCTCTACCCGTTGCTGCAGCGCAGCTTTCAGGAAGCGGGCTCAGGATGGCTTGAGGCTTATTTCCATGTGTAAAGTGCACGCTGAGCACTTGAGTTGAAGCATGGTCGAGCCAGTTCTTTTGTTCCGCAACTCGATCCACTCAAGATGGGTGGGCATCGCCTGTAAAAGGTGAGCGGCCGCGGGGTGGGATTCCGCCCCATCGTTTGCACTTTGTCTCGGACCTCGTGCGCCGAGCCCTACAAGTTTGACATTGGTAGCGGAGCCCCAGTCTGGGGCTCCCGCATCCTTTGCGACTTCACCAACCCAGAGTACGCCTTATTGAAAAGATTCAATAAGGAACCATCATTTCAATAAAGCAATGCCATTTCAATAGTTTGATCACTGTTATTGAAACAGACTTCTTACTGGCTTATTGAAACAACGCAATAAGATCTTATTGGTTTATGATTTAAACCAATAAGGGTTTTTATTGTTTTAAAATATGAACCAATAAGGGCTTTTGTTGGTTGAAAAGTTTGGTCAGTTGAAAAATGTCTCATCCCAGCAAGCTGCAAATGTCTCATCTTTTCTCCTGTGTTTGCCTGCTCTTTGGCAAGATTTTGTAGCCCTTTTGCAGGGCCAAGGTTTGTGGCCTGTTTTCAAGGCTAAACTTTTGGCCCTTTTGCAGGTCCAAGCCCAGCTCAACCACTTCATGATTCCTCAGCAGAATCAAGCAGTTCCATACTGCCCATGAACTTCAAATGCATTGACAACCTGAATCGAAGAGCAACTTTGAGAGGGACTTGGTGAGGTGCTGTCCCATTCAGGCAGCAATGTGCCAAGGAACTCATCATCCCCACCATAGTCTCACCAGAATATGTGGTTTGAAACCTTGGATTCATCCACCTGCCTTGCTCTGCCAGATGACAGGCTAAATGGTGTTTGTGCACTGTCGACCACTGCAAAGAGCCTGAAGCTATGGACAAATTTGCAAGTTTCACATAGTGCAAGAGGCAGCTGCTTGTGCATTTCAACAATTGTTGTGAGGCCTTGCTTGTCATGTGGATGTGACAGCTCTCCATTGCCAAATACATCCTTTCCAAATTGTCAACCACACAGACCCTGTGCCTGCTATATGGATCATCAGGCTTCTCCATCTCCCTCACAATCTCTAAGATGCAGGGCACTAAGTACCTCATGCGCCTTGCCTTGACACCTGACATCACAGGAAAACTGTCCTGCTTGGATTTGGGGTTGCAAAAGCTGGACATAGTCAATTTCCTCACCTGGTTGCTGGAGGAAATCCCCTGTTCAAGATATTGCTGGCAAAGCTTCTTCCAAAGATTCTTCAAGTTCTGATCCTGCGAGGATGGCCCCTTGACCCCAAAGTCAAACATGCAATTTGCAAGGATGTGTGATGCCACACCCTCCTCAAGAATGTGTAGACAATCATATGCAAATGTGTTCCCCACCACACCTGGGATGGTGGTCACAAGATGTGAAGTGGGGCTGGTGCCACAATGGCTTACTACAGTAGCTCGCCATTTTGCATTTGCGCGATAGTCATTGTGTGGTCTGTCACTCTTGTTTGCTTGGCAAGACCAGCAGCAATCATTGAAACTGTGACCTGGCAGAAAGAATGAGTTCTGCGTGTATTCACCGTCAGCTGTGATGGACCAAATAACGCCAGAATAGCCATCAGGGTTGAGTGGTGATCCTGCTCTGGCCTTCCTCATTGATTTCTGTGGCCAAGCCCTGCCAGCATGATCAAATTCAGGCCATTTTCCATAGTATATGTGGGTGAAGGACCATGCCAAGACCTCCCACAAACATCTCATAGTGTCTTCTGAGTCCTTGTCACTTTTGCTGATGCAGCTTTTGGGGACTGCTGCAAGCAGCAGCTGACTTGTGGAGACATTGGAAGAACTCAATAAAGATCGCATAGAGATCACTTCAATAGAGTCTGATCTTTGGAATGCCCCCCCATCCCCATGGATCACAATGGGGCAAAATGTTTTGTAATCCTCTGTCATCAGTGGATTCCCTTCAAGTTTTGGGATCTGAAAGATCTTGTCCCTCCCAAAAGTCTGCAAGCCCACTCAAGCCAGAGACAGCCTCTTTGTCACTCATCCAGGCCCACCACTCATGTGGCAAGAAAATGCCTACTTGCCTGGCGCCCAGAGCCCAGTCATCTGGGGTCCTCACCCTCACTGGCACATCAATCACATAGGGCTCAGGGATGTCGATGTCATCTGATTGACAGTACTGCTTGGTGACTTGGCCTGCCACATGATTGGGATTCCTCCCTGGAGATGGTGCTTCAGTCATGTGAGGCGGCTCAGGGTCATAGGGTCGTGGACCTTGTGTTCGCTGATGTCGAACTGGGCGGAAGCTCAGTGTTTCCTGTCTGTTGAATCGGGCTCTTCTTTGGCTGAAGGTTTCAGCATCAACTGTCTCGTACAGAGGTGCCGTGTCTGGGTCCAAGGTTGGTCTTGGAATTGGAGCCGGGGTCACAGGTGTCGTTTCTGCCAAAGGTGACTGGCGTCCCGAGGGAATCGCGGGTTCTTCACTTGGTTCAGCTATGGTCGGTGCTCTAGACCGTGATCTGTGGCAGCGCCTGGCGACAATGGTGTCATCAGTGGCGGCGTTGCTCGTGCATCCGGAGGTTCTGGCAAAGGCGGCGGCGCTGCCAATGGAGATGTCGGTGCATATCCAGAGTGTGCTTGCTGGTGACGTTGGAGTGTACTCCTCGACCTCAATGGTCGGTGCCAGTGGGTCGGTGCCAGTGGCTCTTCAGGATTGGCGCCTGAGCCAGTGTTCTCAGGGATCTCTAGTCGTAGTCGGTGGCGCGGTGGTTCATCAGCTTCATCATGAAGAGGGCCATCAGGATCATCTTGCTGTTCATCCTCCTCAACATCGTCCAACTGTTGGCGGTTGGCCCTTCGAAGATCATAGTAGCGGGTGACTCCGCGTGACTTGAGCTGTCTGACGGTGTTCAAGGCAGCTTGCATGTCGTCCAGAACATGTTGAGGACCAAGGATGTCGCCGCGGACGTGGTGAGGTGCAGCACGAACCAACTGACTCTTATAGGCCAACCAGTAGGTCTTGATCTTGGCGGCGTCAGTGAAAGCGGCAGGATCCTCTTCACGAAGCACAACATGTGCAGGGCCAAGCCAGCGGATCTTGTTCAAAGCTCCTTGTCGGGCATCCCTCCAGAACCAAACACGTTCACCAAGTCGAACAACACGATTCTGTCCTTGGTACTTTCTGCTCAGTGCTCGACGAAGCTTTGAGTCGGCGTCAGCACTGGTCAATGCCAGTTTGGCGGCTGTCCGGCGCTCCAGGTTCTGCTCGAAGGAGTTGTTGTTGCCGGCGAGCTGAGCAGCATTGAGGTTGGAGTCAAGGAGATGAGACAGCTCTGGCTGATAGCCAAGCGCCCATTGACTTGGAGTGAACCCGGCCACTGGAGTGGCGTTTTGTTGCGGGATGACATAGTTCAGGGACTCTTTGATGCCGTGGTGGTCGGTCGATGCCGTGGCGGTCGGTCAGCTTTGCGGTCGGTCATGTAGACCTCGCAGGCTCTTCTGATGACTGCATGTCGTCTTTCAACTAGAGCCAGTCTTTCATGAGCTTCTCCAGGTGCCGCCTGATGATCAATGCCGAGTGCACTGGTCCAGCTCTCAAATGGTCCTCCGAGCCAGGGGCCGCCTTCATCGGTGATGAGGATCCGTGGCGGTCCGAAATGCCGGACCCATGTCTTCTCCAAGGCCTTGATGTAGGAGTCGGACGTTTCTTCTGGGGCACAGCAGGCAGCCATGAACTTGGTGCCAACATCGACAATGCTGAGAACTGCATACTTTCGGTCGGCAGGCTTGAGGTAGAAGACATCCGCTTGAATGGCCTCATTGAAACTTCATTGCTGTGGCATTGAAGAAGGAGCCACCTGATTCGGCTTCTTGTGCTTGAGGCAAGCAACGCATTTGTACTCTTTGGCGGCTGACACAACGGAAGGGTGAGCTCCACGAGCCATCAACAAATCAGCCAAGGCTTGTGGTGCAGGATGGCCCAAGTTGCGATGCAGTCGTTGGACTGTCCGAAGGGCGTCTTGTCGATGCTCCTACTGCAGCTTCAGAAAGGTGGCCGGTGGCCTTCTTCTCGGAGGCGTCAACCACAAATGCAGAATCCCATAACTGAGCGGGCTCCGGCTGGGCAATCGCTGCAGCCAAGGTGGCAGCAAAGGCGGGCTGGTAGTCCTCGAGGTAGGTCGCGCGAGGGCCATAGCCGGGAGCAGCTCCTTCAAGTGGGCAGTGTTGGTGGTCATGCTCACACTTCAAGTGCAGGGCTGCCAGGACGGACTTCTTGGTGGTCAACATTATGCTCTTCTGCACTGGCCTCCATTGTCCATCAACATCCATGCACATAGCCCCATAGCGGCGTTGGTCAAAGTCGGCATTGAAGCCAGGGAGCGATTTCAGAGCTTGCGTGCGCCAGCTGAGTGTGTGACGTGGTTGCTCAAGATGTGCATGGCGGCCGTGACTGACCTGTCTGAGGAACACTCGCTTGCCGAAGGTGAGATGTCGTCGATGATGGTGTTCACGGCGAGCCACAAGAGCTTCTTGCTGAGCAGGCGTCCTGCGTGCCAAAGTTTGCATGCGAGACCAAACTTTGCATTCAGGGGCAAGTAGAACTTCATCAGGCTCTTCAGCATCCAAGCGCTGCAGAAACTGCGCTTGGTGATTCTTCAGGTTGAAGTCCCAGCCAGTCTCTAATGAGAAGCGTTCCACCTTCATGCCCATCCTCAGCGATGTGGCCAGTTTGGGCTTTGCCGCAATAGACCTCCCACAGCACTCTCTGATTTGCTGTTGAGGTTGGATGTAGTTCACTGGTGATGTAGGCCTCGGTGGCATTCACTGAAGTGGACAGCTGTACTTCCATGGTTCGAAGGGCATGTCGGCGCAGTAGAGGTAGCTCCAGACCATTGCCGGCAAGGATCTGGTCATTCACAGTGAAGATGCGCTCCAAGTCATTGAAGTCGCTCAAGTGCAGATGACTGCCAGGAACCTCTTCAGCAATCTGCAGTGCGAACAGCGACTTGGTTGGATCAGGCGCGTGCTCCATGCCATTGGTGAGACTGAGTAGGTACTCACCATGCTTGCCGACCAGGAGTTGCCGAAGCGAATCTGCTTCTGACTGAAGTCGATACCCATCTGGAGAGCCTCGATCACTGGTCTCCCCATCAACATGGGCGTGTTGCCCGGAACCAAGTAGCATTGGATGGCGCCGATGCGGTCGTCCAACATCACTGGAAGATCCACCGTCCAGCGAGCTTGAGAGGAAGCGTCGCCACCAAAGTGGAACTGTCTGTCACAGCGGGCGAACCGGATGATGTTGACCGGATAGCCCAATGAAGGAACTCAAATGGTCCAGGTAGCGCTTGAACGGTCCGTAGCCGCTGAGAAAAGCCGATGCCCCAGGGTCCAACATCGTGGCATCAGGGCGTTCTTCGCCGTGTTCATCTTGAAACAACACTAAGGCCTTCTCGGCGTGCACTGCCATTCCTTCAGTTGGAGTCGAAGGAGCCGATCTCTTGTTGGGAGATGAGGAGGAACGAGCTGATTGCGGGCATTGTGCAGCCCAATGACCAGGTTGGCCGCAGCGAAGGCAGGTCGTGGCCTGAGCTCGGCCCTTGGGATCAGCGGCTTTGCCACCACCAGAAGGGTAGCGCGCAACGTTCTTGCCATAGCCCTTGTGCTTGGTCTTGGATTTTCGTTTTCCCTTTGAAGAACTGCGATCTTTTCCTTTTGCAGAGGAGGAGCCTGCAGCGACTGGAGAAGCTGCATTGCCATCAGTCAAGGTGACGACAGGGAGGTAGCCTCGAGCCAATTTCAACTGTTGGAACCTCTGCCGGGCGTCCAGGTAGGTCGCACAGGCATGATCATACTGTTCAGCGAGTTCATGAGGTTCCTCAGATGGTTCGCCATACTCTCTTTTTCACCATAAGTACCCTGCGTCATAGTCAAAGGCGTCCTCTTCGTCAGGCATGTAGTCTTCGACAGCCCATTCATCGGCCTCATAGTAGGCACCTTCATCGTTCCAAGATGCCTCAACAGGCCATTGTCCATCATCCTCATCGAAGGCGGCGTAGCCTCTGCCTTTCCAGCGGGACAGCTTGCGATCTCGTTCATGATTCCATCCTCCCGCTTTATAGTCTTGACCATAGAGGAGGTAGAGGGCTTCGATGACATTCCGTTTCTCAACGGTCGGGGCTTTCACCATTTGGCGCTGTTCCCGTGTCAGGCCTGCTCTGCGAAGTAAGTGCAAAACAGACACTGGACGCTCCATCATTGCTGGCGCCGGTGATGGTTTCAGATGCTAAAGCTTTGTTCGACTCCTACCACAGAGAAGGAGTGTCAAGCTCGGTGGTGGACAAAAGAGTCTCCCTGGAGATCAAGGTCATGAAGGACAGGCTGACAGCCTTAACGGCATTCTGAGGTGGATGTCATCGGAGCGGGAGTTTGCCGACGGCCTCACCAAGGAGTCAGCTCGCTTGTTGCTAGCTCAACGTCTTCGCCATGGCCGCCTTAAGTTGGTTTGGGACCCAACCTACAAAGCAGCCAAGAAGAAAACCAAAGAAGAGCTGCTTCAAAGCCGAATGGAAAGCGTTCATGATCATGTTCAAGTACCAGCTTCCCCCACTGCAGTGAATGAATGGTCAGAGCTTTCTGGGGCCGACTACAAGTCTGCCAAGATGGAGATTGAAATGGATGAGCCGGTGTCTTGGTATGAGCAGGCCACTCCGAATGTCCTGATGGCAAAGACCAATGACCAGTTGACCTATGTCTTCCGTAGGTCCTGCCATGTCGACCGCTGCCGCAAGAAGGTCTACATCTGTCGCCTGAAGAACGTCATTTGTTGGTTGTGGTTGATCTTTTTGGTGCCCCAGCTGGCCTACGGAATTGAATTTGGAATGGAAAAGAAGGAAGACGCTAATGTTCTTGGCATTGCACTTTGCGCCCTTTTCTGCATGGTCTTGAGTTCTGTTTTCCTCCTGGGCCGATGGTCTAAAAGAGAGAGCTCACTCCACCGCTGAGAACCGCATTCCAAGCGGTCCTCAACTCGGGCATGAATGTTTCTGGAAGCGCGGTTGGCAATCAACACTCCTATAAACTACTTTTCTTTGTACACTCTCGTGAGATGGCTTCCTGGAATCAGCCTCGAGTTCACCAAGTCACGCAGAGGCGGGGAGTCGGTCTTGAAATGGCTGTGGCAATATATAGGTCTTGTAAGAACTAATGTCAGGATCGGCATTCTCTGCCAGCTCAGCATAGGTCTTGGCACCCTTGAACTTACCCAACGACACAACGGTCTGGCCCCAACGCTCAAATGAGGGAACTCCATGTGGAAGAGCGATGCGCGGAGCCAAGACAGGTGTCTTGTCACCAGCTGAAGACATGGGCATCGGTGGAGGCAGCAACTCTGATCTGAAGGCGGCGGCTGCACAGGGCGTCATCTTGGCAGCTTCATCATTCCCACCAAGTCGCTTTGACCCGTCAGTCATGGCTGCGGAAGGGGATTTCTCCCTTGGGCAGGCTAGTATACAGTGCTTGGTATCTCTTTGGCAAGTGAGCGGACAGGAATGCTCCTTTGATGTCCCCTCAATGCCATTTGCCAACAATGGCTAGCATTTAGCTGGAAAATCAAGTCGCGACCTACCTGAGACAAAATCGGACTTGGGAATCTGTCAAGTCAGGGTGCAAGTGGCCCAGCAAGCACCAACGAGCTTTCATCCGGGGAGCCTGGTCATCTTGTTTGACCGTCGGCGCGAAACGGCTACCCTTGATCCTGTGGCTCATGTGTTTGCGAACCTCGTCGGCCTCCGGGCCAATGACAGCTCTGGCACTGGCTGCACGCTTCGAAGATACAGTACCTCATTCTAAGCATTTCTGCTTCATCAACTTTGACTTTCAGATGTATATCAGGGGATTACCTACTGCAGGAATCTCTTTGGATGATTTTATTTTCATATGAGCTGCAACCAAGGCTTCATGTGAGGCACCTTGCCGAAACACGCGCACAAGTTCCAATTTCTCTTCGTGTGACAGGCTTTCACCCTGATGCTCAAAATGTTCTTTCATCAGCAATTCAACAGAACAAGTGGCTACTTTGTCGCGAGCAAAAGCATCACCACTCTGGACGCACAGTGAGGGATCGAAATCTGCTGGAGTTGGTTTCTTCCCAACATCTTCTTCAGACGGAGACGACTCGACGTCGTTTTTCAGCTGAACGTTTCACACCTCGATCGGAGCTTGAGGAAGAGGACGACAGCCCCTCCCCTGCCTGGTATCAAGAACTTACTTGGAACGATCTCTTGCATCATGTCTAGTCCTCTTGCAGCATGGGCCCAGGCCAGTGCAGGGCTGTTGGACTATCCATTTGAAAGGCTGTTGCCTGGCAACCGGGCGTCCCTTTTGCATCCAGCATTCTCTTTCAGGACGGCTCCACTACCAGTTCTTTTGCCAACAGCTTATGCTGTGCTACCTTGGCTTTTGCCAAACCAGCATCACTGAATGCGATTTAGGCAGGCTACTGCTGTTGCCAAAAAACCAATTGCCACTGAATGGCGGTAGGGAGCGTGCGTGATGCGACTGTGGACATCAAAGTCGTAAGACATAGTACTAACATATTGAGTACTGACCATGTACTAACATATTGAGTACTGACCATGTCCAGTCCAATGTAAGACCATTAAATGTTCGCAAAGCATCGTGCTCCTGACAAAGTTTCAGAAAAAGGTGTATGTTTTCCATTGTTACGTCATCACACACCAACGTCGTGCCAATATAATCATTTTGATGGGCTGGATCTGGGTCCTCTGGCAACCTATTACTAGTGGCAGTTGCTGACTAAACATGTTTTTTTGATTTTTTTCTATTGCAGGTGTGCTTACTACCTGCAACGTTTGCTTGTCAGTGTGTAGCGGGGCGGTTGCAGAGCATTTGTACGCTGCCGTGCCGTTGACCTACGTGCAAGAGTTGAACGAGTTCTCGCCTGAGACCTTCGGCTTTCATTTCGGTTGCCACTTTGGATGCGGCTTTCACTTCTGCCCATGAAATGTTGGACGTGGCTCCGGAGTTCAATGGTTTCTCCACCCAGTTTGGTCTTGACACTGGCGCCACTGCTGCGGCGGTTGTGAAAGACTTTCTATTTTAGACACCTGCGTGTCCTGAACACCCAAGTGTGTGAAACTCCTTGGCCCAATTTTGACGTCTGTGCGCTTGATCAATCGTTGCGGTGTGACCTCCGTGTTTTCTGGTTTGGAACTCAAGAGGCCAGCTTCCTTTTCCTCGAGCAAACCATGTAAGAAGACTTGCTAAGGGGCCCTCACGCGCGCAGGCTGGCTAAGGGGTTTCTGCACATCACTGTCCGCTCTTCACGTTCACTATTTATATAATACTATTTAGTAATTTTTCAGGACCTGTGTGACTTGAATTTGTCACATTTTTCATTCCACTGGATCTTTGCACGCATAGCGTGCCTGGGGTTTTACATTGAAACCTTTGCTTGGGTGAGGATGTGTTTTCCTGAATTCCTTCCACCGTATGATCTTTTCCTGAACTTGCTGAGCGCCTTCATGGCGGTTGTTTCTCATGTTCGCTCTATTTCAGCTTTGAGATATTCCAGGGTGTCAGAGTCCGGGCATCGTCGTGACTAAGGGGGGCGATACAGTCAAAATGTACATGGGATTGCGTGATTCACGCTCGCACTCTGTTCTTCATGGGTGTCTTGCGCAAGAGACAGCTTCGAACAAATGTGCGAGGAGCAGCCTTGGTGCGTGCGAGAGGCGGCTAGGGTTTTGCAGATAAAAATCAGTAGTGACAGAGAAGGCGAGTTGGTTATACAGATGGTGTTTCTCGATTGGTTGCCCAGGACGCAGGTTTGCCTGGAACACTTGTGTTGTCCAATGGGGGTTTCTGATCAGGTGCAGGACCCACTCAAACCTTCGGCTGCAGAGGTTCAGGCGCAGGGAATGGAGGAAACACGGAATGAATGTTTGCTCAATTTGCTCAGGGAGCATCTTCATTATAACTATAACAACAATATTGATTTCGCCAAACAATGCACCTAATGATTAGACCTAATGTATCCTAATGTGAGCTGGTCAGAACAGCATGCATTGCGTTGGTTGAAGGGCACGGTATGTGTTATGATATGCATGTACCTCAAACTGCGATACTAGAAACGTCGAACCAAGCAAATGAATATGACACTAACACTTTTCGTTTTAACTTCACACAGACACACAGATGGCATTTGCCCATTCACCGCAACACATTTCAGATCAGAGTTGCCTGCAATACTACCGTACTAACTTTCCATTGGGCACAGTTGGGCGAATAAGGTCTCAGTCTCAATGACATGTTGCATCGTCCTGCCCTGCATGTCCTTTGTTGAGGTAAAGCTGCACTGTCCTTTTTGGAGGTACTGTAAAACTCTTGTTGCTAGCGACAACTGAGTTGCCAAGCAGTCAGGCCAACACTCGAGCACGCTCAGCGCGAGCGCTCGTTCTTGAGAAGCGATGCCGTGAGTGGGGCAAAAGGATGAAACACGCGTCAGTCAGATGAGTCAGATGTGTTGATGTGCCTCATCAAACCTTGATTATCATCCACTGCAACTTGCAAGATCCGAGACTTTGTCAAGGAGGTTCTGTTCTCTGCAACAGTCACTGGACCAGGTAACCTCCGTGCCTGCTCCAGCTGTGTCACATTTTTGAGTTTGTTGGCTTCGTGATGGGAGATGCTTGACAGCTGCACAACTAGAATATGAACATCAAGAGCAAAGGATCTGCGGGACAGACCCAGGTACATGTCGCTTAGTGGACTCTGTGGCCGCCAATCCTTTTGTAGAGGTATACGTTGAAGCTAGGTACGGTGCTCTTCAGGATTTGTGGGCCAGATGGCTTCTTGGCTCAGATGTTGTAGCAGCGTAGCATGACCGTCTGACCGCACAGAGCTGCCGGAGCCCCATCTTTGTGAGATGCATATCACAAGGACCGCAAAGAAGATGGCCAGATCTTGCAATCAAGACTACGGTAGGTCCTCGGAGAGGAACATTGATTTGCTTTTTTTTTCACTTAACAGCTTTGCAGCGCGACAACAAGCTATCCTCTTTCACGAGTTTTGCCGTTGGGCACAAGGACATATGACATATATACACGGCTTCTTATTTTAGGATAAATCAGGTGCCAAGCTGCAAATTATGTTGTAGAGAGCCAATGATAGGGGTTCGAAATCATGCACGTCGTTTTGAAAGCTGACAGGTCTAGATGGCACGCCGGAGACTGGCTGTGGTAGGCTTAGCCATGGATGGTACTATGTCCGAACCAGTAGTCAATTCTGATGTTCATCCATCGGAGCTTGCACCAGCTACAGCAGCAGTTTTGCTTTCACGTTGTGAACCTGCTCCCAACAACAACTTGCCTACTTTTGAATTAATGAAGATGTGCGAGGACTGAGAGATGAGCTGGGGAACCATTTCAGGAAAGCTAGTGATAGCTAGGCAGAGTTCTCTTGCTTTGGCAAACATGATTGGGGTACAGGTTTCGTTAAAGAGATTGAGTTTGAATAGACAGTAAAGACACGTTGCGGCAAGTACGTTACCACGTAAAGCACCATGCAATCGAGGAATTGAACCTTTTGATGAGCATCTAATGACCAGACGTGACAGATTCCAGATTCCATCATTTGTCGACAACTCGCTTTTTGATCTGGGAAGGCACAGTATCAAAATAGCAAATTTCACGCTAGTTGGTGCTTATGTTGGTGTGGGGCCTCTCGCAAAGCTGCTGGGTCTAGGTTTTGGTGGCGTGCCTAGCAGCTGGGGTGCCCAGATGCTGTTTAACACTACCAGGAACCAGACACGGTTATGCAGTCACCAACAAAGTTGGTAGCCTCCGGTAGCGAGGCGGAGGTTTTGATTGGTATCCATCATGGAAAAGGTAGCTGCAAACTCTTGAAACATCGGCAAATTGATGTGAGTTCAAGTGATGCGTACTGTTGGGTCTGCGAGCCCCTACGCTCCGACTCTAGAGGTTGTGGGAATATCAAACCAGGCACAAACCAAATCAACCCTTGAACCACTAGGAGTATTCCCCAAACAGTTACACCGGAGAAAACTAACATGTTTGCAAAACAACTTTTTTTTCCCGAAAGCACCTGCGAAGGGTTTCTTCCAAAGGAAATGTGCTAACACCATCTTCCAACATAATCTTTATCATGATCGCTACTATCACATCATCATCATCATCATCATCATCATCATCATCATCATCATCATCA
>CAXAMN010026151.1:192488-209784 GCA_963970005.1 Durusdinium trenchii
GACCCTCTGCGGGGATCGTGCGTGTCGAGTGCTCAAACGTGTGGTGAAACGCTCGTTTTGGAGATTTGGAGGAAGTTTCGTACGAGACGCTGTTTTTGGAGACTTGGCACTTCATTTTTGGAGGAAGTGTCGTACGAAGCGCTGGTTTTGGAGACTTGGTGCTGCACTTTTGGACGAGGTCTCGTACGAAACGCTCGGCGCTTCACTTAATTGGAGGCAGTCTCGTATGAGACGCTGGCTTTGGAGACTTGGCGCTTCACTTTTGGAGGAGGTCTCGTACGAAGCGCTCGTTTTGGAGACTTGGCGCTTCACTTTCAGCTTCACCAATTTAAAAAACACCCCCGTCCGAAGCCCTAAAGTGGGTTTATTTTTGTTTTTAAATTACCGCCCTTTCAAGCCGCTACTAAACTACCAACATGGTCGATTTGGGGGGTAATTTCTTTTATTCAGTTCCAAAAACAACCGTAACTGCCCACATCTGTCCGCCCTGACACCATGACACGCCGCGTTTACACCAGCAGGTTTTCCTTCCTCCAATGGCACGGACTCACGCAAACGCACTTGCCACCGAGGTCGGGCAAAAAACCGCATGGCGCAGCGACATCACCTTTCGAAAGCTTTGGTTGTTAGTCTAATGAAGGATCAGTATTCTAATAAAGGTGTTTGTAGGGGGAAAGGAAGACCCTTCGATCTGGAGGTTTTTTAATGTTTGATACGAGTTAAAAGAAAGATATATAAGTTTTTCTGGATGACTTTTTGGTTTTGAAGCTCTTCCCAGGTGACCCTATTTTGGACCCCCCCCAATTTCAGGGACCTCCTATTAAAAAACGTGCGACCGAGCTTCTCTTAATGGGGGGGACCGCATGTTTTTTAATAGGTGGACAGGATTACAAATAAAGTACGGGAAAGAGCTTTTCGGATCTGGACTCAGAATTGGCCGCGCGGGACCGTGTGGGCAGACCATTTGGCGAAATTACGTTCGTGATGTCGCAGTGCCATGCGGATTTGCGCGGCCTTGGTGGAAGGTGCGTTTGCGTGGCGCCGTGCCACTGGGGAGCGCGAAACATGCTGGTGAAAACGCGGCGTGTCGCTGGTGAGCGGGAGGCGGTATCGTGTGATAGGATTGCTTCTAGTGTGTGGGCAGACCGTGTGGCGAATTACGTCCGTGATGTCGCTGTGCCATGCGGATTTGCGCGGCCTTGGTGGAAAGCGCGTTTGCGTGGCACCGTGCCAGTGGGGAGCGCGAAGCATGCTGGCGTAAACGCGGCGTGTCGGTATCGTGTGATATGTTTGCTTCATATATAGTGTGGGGCGGACCGTGTGGCGAAATTCCGTTCGTGATGTCGCAGCGCCATGCGGATTTGCGAGGTCTTGGTGGGAAGTGCGTTTGCGTGGCGCCGTGCCACTGGTGCTGGTGTAAACGCGGCGTGTCGCTGGTGAGCGGGATGATTGGTGGTATCGTGTGACACGATTGCTTGTAGTGTGTGCGCAGACCGTGTGGCGAAATTACGTTCGTGATGTCGCAGTGCCATGTGGATTTGCACGGCCTTGGTGGAAAGTGCGTTTGCGTGGCGCCGTGCCTCTGCGCAGCGCGAAACATATAATGCGTGTCGCTGGTAAGCCGGATGATTGGCGGTATCGTGTGATATGATTGCTTTTAGTGTGTGGGCAGACCGTGTGGCGAAATTACGTTCGTGATGTCGCAGTGCCATGCGGATTTGCACGGCCTTGGTGGAAAGTGCGTTTGTGTGGCGCCGTGCCGCTGCAAACATGCTGGTGTAAACGCGGCTGGTCGCTGGTGAGCGGGAGGATAGGCGGTATATCGCGCGATAGGATTGCTTCTATATGCAGAGCGCGTGGCGAATTACGTTCGTGATGTCGCAGTGCCATGCGGATTTGCGCGGCCTTGGTGGAAAGCGCGTTTGTGTGGCTGGTTCCAACCTTTGTGATACATTGCTACCCCAAAAACATGTTACCATACATGTTACCGACAAACGGTTCACCCCTCAGTTTCGTTTTCGTTTGGAACCCATTTCGTTATATTGCTTACTCCTACTTTGCTTCTGGGCCACCCTGTCGTCTAGTTTTGGGCATATGTTAGTCTAGTTTCGGAGCGGACACCGTTGAGACTAACCTAGACCAAATTCAGATGTGCCATGGTGGGCCGTACGGGTATTTGGCATGGTCTATGTTAGCATCGACCGGGCTATGTTGACCTCTACCAGCGTGGTGTTAGCCTGCGTTCTGTGTATAGTCACTCATAGACTGAGAGTAGGAATGGCCCATGTTAGTGAGCGTCCAGAAACTGACCAAAAAACGCTAGTACCGTTTCCCCAGGAAGTCACCGTTTCCAGTAGTCCATGTTAAAGCGCACTTGCGTTTGAGTTCTGGTCTATGTTGTTTTTCCCCGGAGTAACTGTTGGATTCTCCCCTAGGAAAATAAAAGAGCTGGCCAGAGTGGCTGGCGGCGCCTCTGAACGCTGTGTCTGGGTTTGTTCTCCTCTTGTCCTCCTGGTGCTTGCAGTTGTCCTGCTGTCCTCTGCCAGCCCTGTGTCCTCCTTTTGCCCTCCTCTTCTTGTCCTCCTGTTGTCCTTCTGCTGGTGTCCAGACGGCAGCTTGGCAGCGTGTAGACGTGACACCATGACAGCGCGCGCGCGCGAAGCAAAGGGTCCAACGCAAGAAAGCAACTTCACACCCGTAGGCCTTGTGTGGCGCCCAGAAGCCGATGTCCTCTCCTTGTCCTCGCGTTGTCCTTTTCTTGCGGGGTTCTCTGGTGGGAAAAGAGAAGCTGGCCACACCGAGCTCGCGAGACCTGTCCGGACGCCGAGGCTGCCAGCCTATCTCCGTTGTACTCCTCCCGCTCCCATCGTTGTCTTGTCTTTCTCTTGTCCTCTCCCTCTTCTCCTTTTGTTTTCCTCTTGGCGTGTTCCTCCTCATATTGCCCTTTTGGTGTTGTCCTGTCATAGCTTGCCCTTCTTTTGTCCTCTTGGTGTGTTCGTTTTGCTTTCCTTCCCTCATCCGTTTGTCCTCTGTTGTCCTCCTCTGGTCTTTCTGTTGTCCTGCTGGTGTCCTGCTGTTTGCCACACAACAATAGTTCTTGCTGGCTAAGCTGTTTGAGGTTTGTTTCCCTATCCTCCCATGTTACATGGACATCCAAAGGAGGCAATATATATTACACAATGAAAAATTGTTTCTTTCAAGAGTCTAAGGCTAAGGGTTTGAACGGGGCTTGGGTGTTGAAGCTTGCTTCATACTTGTCGCACATCTTGAATAGGTTTCGCGGCTTGGCCACTTTGGCCTATTCTGTGTTGTCTAGGTACCACCGCTTTGCTTCGTACCCACCTGGTCGACTCAGCCACGGTGCCCAAACGCTGTTCAGATGCTGGCTGGAAGCGTTGCGGGGCAGCGTCCTTTTGGTTTCTTGGCAGTTTCGATTGCTTGCCTGGCCAAGGAGACGCAGCTCTGCCTCCAGGTTGCCCAGGTGGGGTGTGCCATTGTGTTCTTGCGCTGAGCGCAGTGTCATAACTTCATTCACGCTTGCATTGAGCTTGCGGTTGCAAGTTTTATGTTCACGAAAATTCACTAAAACGTCCCACCGGGCCGTTTTGGCTCAAGTTGGGTGGCAACCTCGTTTGAGTTGCTAACGGTGATCTTGTGAAACTCGTGATCCTTAGGTTTTTCATCGACGACGCGCATCGCTATGGCGCATCCTTTGGAATCCGAGTACGTGACACTTGAGACATTCACCGAAGCTCAACCAGCCGACGGGGCTGAGGACACGGCTACAGTCAGTAGCCCTGACATGGATCGACTCAGTCAACCAGGAGGCGGACGTGGCGTCCACAGCACTCCGCCATGCTGAAGATGAGGCGTCAGTGGGCCTCTCCTTTTTGGCAAACCTGTCATTGTGGAGGACCTTGACACGCAAGCCCAGATCCGGGACCTCGCCCGGCACATGGATGAATTGAGGGTGCAATTCCAGAACATCGAAGACGCCAACAAGGGCACGGACGTGCCAATGCCGGACACCGCAGCGCCAGAGGCCCCCTCGGAGCAAAGGCCGACCATCGAAGGGCAAGCCCAAGGGACAGTGGCCGGATGCCTGGGCCTTCAAAGACCCGAAAGGAAAAGCTTTCTGCAGGGACTACCACCTGACAGGCGCATGTCCCGGGAGCTGTGGACGCTCGCGCAACCAGTGAGGCACGAACCGAGGACAGACCACTTTCTCCAGGTTCGGAGCTTAGCCCTGGCCCCAGAACTGAGGCCCAGCCAGGCCCCACGGGCCCGGATCACCTGGATGCACGACATACCCAACAGACTTCTGCACCGACTCCACTGGCGCCCAACACCACTTCCACCTGACACCAAACCCACCATAAAGATGATGCGGGGTTTCTGGACTCCTACCTCCATGCCGTCTGCCAGACCTCTCCCCTTTGGTTTGGGCGGTGGAGGATGCCGGGACTAGGTCAGGACATCCTCAAACCTGACCTTTGGAACAGGCTCTCCAGCATGGCCGCGGCCGGCCTGTTACTCTTTGTGGGATGCCATACTTGGAGCATCCTGCGTTGGTTCCCCAAACCAGGGGCACCCAGGCCTGTCCAGGGCCGCAGTGAACAACAAGTCTGCGGCCTCCGACTGAGGAACAAGTGACGCATTAAAGTCCTGCCCCAAGATTGGCGGTCGCCCAACTTGAGGACGAATGGTGGGTAAACAAAGTGGGCACCTACGGCGTGGCCAGTGCCCAGCTCTATTGGGGCAGGATGGCGGCCCTCCTACTGCGACTCCTCTATTACATCTTCCCACAAGTGGACTGGGGCTTTGTGTTTGTGGACGACTTCTGCTGGTTGCTCCGCCTTCCTACGGGAACGGCCTTCACCGCGGCGCTCCTGGGCACCTTACTTGCACCGCTGAGCTGGAAGAAGACTCACTTGGCGGAGATCAACACCTGGTTGGGATTTGTGATCCACCCCTCAATCCCACGGGCCCAAATGGCAGCCCCCAAGCACGTCAAAGTCGCGGCTGTCCTGGAGGACTTGATCAACGGGGTGGCGATGTCGGCCAAGGCCATTGAGGAAGCCACGCATCCAGTGGGCCACAACCTGTTGCCCACTACTAACCAAATCCATGCTGCAGCCCTTCTGGGCCTGGAAGATGGCCGTACAAACAATGGGACACCCACCCAAGGTGGTGGTCCGCATGTTGGCTTACCTCCTGAAGTCGAGCAGCGCTCCCCCTTCCTACCAAAATCTCCGTGGTGGGGATGCAGCGATGCTAGTGCTTCAGCCCAAGGTGACGCCTATGTGGGGGGATGGAGTAGCAATGACCCCCATCCCTCCAAGGCGGAAGTTTTCTGATTCCACTACCAGATCAAACCTGCCGATCATCCATGGGCCTTCAAAGATGGCAACCCCCAGAAGCGAATCGTGGCACTTGAGCTGTTGGGCACCTTGCTCACGTGCAAACACCTGATTGCGCAACAGGGCACGACGTTGGGCAGAGTCCGACTATACCTGTAGGCAGTGACAACTCGGGCAACATCTTCAGCCTACTGAACCTCTCGTCCAAGAAACCACACACTCCTGATGCTGACTCTTCACCGTGAGGGCTGCAATTTGGCTCCTAGCCACATACCCCGGGAATTCAACACCTGGGCGGATGAATTGACACATCCGGACTTTCAAGGATTTTCATCGGAGCGCCGGCTACCGGCTCCGAACAATCTGTTTTCTTTTTCCATTGGCGACTCGTCTTCTGTCGAGTACGAACTCCTCCAAGCGTCCCACCCAAGATCTCGTGACCGGAACTGGTGGGAGTCCTCCTGACCCCAGGCCCCTGGTCTTGTCAGGGTCGAGCGGGTGAGTGAAACTGCCTGCCACACCCTTGATTTAAAACGTAGAACGGTCACAACACACCTCTGGGGTCTGGGGAGGACCCACGCACCTCTCAAAGCAACACAACAAAAGGCTGCTTGCTGCTTTTGTTGCTTAGGGATGTTTTTGATTATTGGGTACATTGAGAGATATCGTAGCGAGAAAGTCTTCTTGCAAAGTTGTAAGGAGGATTGAGGCTAGTGACTCGAAGATTGATGCTTCCTTCTGTTGGCGAAAGTGGCTTCCCAAATCCGTCAACTGCATGGGAAGATTTGCAACTGCCATTCCACTTCTTAGTTCTAGTCCAATGAAACAAAATTTTGGGAGGAATATAGCCGGGTTAGGGCCTGGCTTCTGATACCTGAGGCGGGCAGAGCCAGAGGCTGATCTCACACAGGCTCCAGTGGGAGGGGAGATGCTTTCTAGGTGGATTGCCAGGTGCGCGTTGCGCGCGGAAGAGGTCAAGAGGTTGTAAACGATGTGTGGCGCACTACCTGAAAAGAGGAACCGCAACTACAGCAAGTTCACGGCTGAAGCAGACTGGCGACCGCAGAGTTTTCGGTGGCTGTTCAAGTCAGTTCACTGCAATTAACAGCCAGCGTGCCCAGGAAGGGCTGGACGAAGATAGGCAAGAGAGGCACGCAAAGAGATCTGAAACTCATTCAGATCAGGGGCCGCGATGGCCCTCCAGACGTTTGAGTCACATGTATAGAACTTGTATTCGGACATCGTACATATCTACATGCGTCTATGCATGTATGCATGTATGTATGTATGCATGCGTGCGTGGATGTATGTAGTGTAATGTAATGTGATGTAATGTAATGTAATGTAATTAATGTAATTAATGCAATGCAATGCAATACAACGCAATGCATGTATGTATGCATGTATGCATACTGAATCCAGCCAGCATCCTTGTGACGGATGGCATGTAGGTAGATGTGTTGGTCACTATGCTGCCAACTCGCTGGTGAGGTGGTACCATATCATCATGTGTGAATTGGTTGGTGAAGTGTGTTGTTCCTGTGCTATTGGTGATGTGCCACATAGTCAGCGTGGGTGAAGTGGTAGTGGGCGGGTCCTTGTGCTGCTTGGTGAGGTGGTATGTCTTCATTTCTCTGTTGATGTTGTGCGCATGGTGAGGTGGTATGTAATTAATATTGATCTTGCGCTGCTGGCGAGGTGGCATGTTTTGATTTCTTTGTTCTTGTGCTATTGGTGAGGTGGTAAGTAAAGCGGTAGGGTATTTAACTCTTGCGCCGCTGCATGAAGACGTGGTATGTCATTTGTAGTTGTGGCTGGCAATTTAGAAATAGGGTTTTGTGCTGCTGGTGAGGCGGTGTGTCTTCATTTCTTGTGCCTGGCAGTAGTAGTGCAGTGCACCCTGCATTTTCAACTAACTGGATTACATATTTAAATTGGAGAACATGCAATTAGACTAGACTGTGCACCTACCAGATTGCCAGTTTGTGTCGTTTGGACTCTGGACTAGAGTTGGACTCTTTCACTGGCTCGCTCGTGCACCTCTACCAATTGGTTCAGATAAGCCGAGAATGGTGTTTTTTGGTATAGAGTGTCATGCTCAGACTCTCAGAGTTGGTCATAATTGATCAAGAGTGAAGGGGTTTGATTACCGCTGAATATTTTTGGGTTGTTGGATACAGTTGGTCAACAGTAACACACACGTATATATATATATATAAGCCAAGCATATGTATGTATGAACATAATTCGATGTATGAACGTAACATATGTATGTTCATCTTACTTTCGGGCGGTGTATGAGTCTTGAAACGCAGACTTGAAGCAAGCCATGGCTAAGCCATGTATGCATTGATGCTCGAGTCTGATTCAGACTCAGACACGGTGGCATGGGCAAAAGATCGCATTTTACAAGAAGATGTGCAAAAGACATTGACGATGGTGTCAATGTGATCTGGAGCCTATCCTGCTCATCTGGATGGTACACTAGGCTGACAGTGAGTGAAAGGGGTGGCAGGACATTCAGTGCAGGTTTTAAACCCCAATTCAAAACGGTGCGTGTGTTTGGTGATCGTGGGGGCGTGCGCGGTGTAATGAGTCACTCCGTTTTGCCTCTGGGTTTTGGGTTTGAGAGATCACATGCTGGAAGATAGTTTCAGTCTACATTTTCGGGATGACCATGGAAAGGATCAACGCACAACTTTGGATGACATTGAGAAAGAGTTTGGATTGTGCCCAGCGCAGGATCCAGTGTTGGCTTGCGTCCTCAGTCCCACTGACGTTTGGCGCTTTCAATTCTCTGGGCAATGACGGCCAGACAAGTCGGACAAAGTCAAAAAGGCTCAATTATCCCAACCTCAGCTTGGCAGTGCTTCTTTCTGCTGGTTCAGGCTCAGACATGCAGCAGCAACAGCCGAATCATGTTGCGCCAGGTGATTCTTCTGCCCAGGTGGATCAAGAAACCAAGACCCAGGCGACCCAAGGTGAAATTCAGACTTTATCGCGCCGCATGCACTAAGGGCTTGGTGTATTGAAAGACCTCAAAGCTTGCCAATTGATACCAGCATCAGAGAAGGAACGTGGTGAGACAGTTGCAAACTTATGGACGCGCATTTCAGATTTGCAACAGTCCCTGTCAACGCTTGAGAGTTTTTGACGCCAACAATTGGACAGCGTAAGTTGACGGGGGGGGCTTGGCATGGGACTCTTTGCATCTTTTGGACACGGTGCTTTTGTGTGATAGTTTGAAAGAACCAGTTGCTTGGCAAAGCTTGAGCTGGCTTGACTAAACTGCTGAGATGCTACTTGTGTTTGTTATACTAATGTTTTTTCATTTCAAGTTTTACCATGCAAGTGTTTTCACTTCAAGTTTTTCCATTTCAGTTTTACAATTTTTGGTCCTTGCCTTGCAGTAGTGGTAGGCTTTTGCTTTGTTGGCGCCATCATGGCAACTACTTGTGACTTGTTCTGTGTGGGTGTGCCAATGATGCTTATATGCCAGAGGGAATTGACAGGGCCCCCGGTGGAAGATGCGGCCACAATTGTTGGACCATATGAGAATTGACAACTCAAGGTTGCCATCTCGAAGCGTCGTTTATGATGCAAGGGTTAACATGGACATGGCATCAAGGAGCTGAATCTGCATTGTGGCTTACACCTCAGCCTGGCAATGGGGTTTACTTTCTCGGTTTCGTATGTTCAAAAGGAACATGTGTGTCAGAGCCCATTTACATCAAGTGAAATGCTCAAAAGGCGCATGTGAACGTGAAAAGTGAACAGTCAGTGTTGGACACGACCAAAATTGTCAGCAGTTAGATGGAAAAATAATCATTCGCTCTCTTGTTTGTGCTTGCGTGTAACTGTGGGTGCTGTAAAATCGCTGTGGTTTTAGATGTGAGTAATGCGGTGAAACTGTGGAACTCTTGTTCTTTTTGACATTTTTTCGCCTAATTGGAAAACACATTACAGGAAAATCAAAGTATGCGTGAAACATTTTCTGCATTAAAACCAGCTACACCAAAATTTCACTAGGATACCTACCTGGACTCAGTATGTATGTATGTATGTATGTATGTATGTATGTACGTATGTATGTATGTATGTATGTACGTATGTATGTGTGTAATGTAATGTGATGTGATGTGATGTGATGTGATGTAGTGTATGTATTTAATCAATGTATGTAATTCATGTATGTAATTAATGTATGTAATTCATGTATGTAATTCATGTCTGTCTGTCTGTCTGTCTGTCTGTCTGTCTGTGTCTGTCTGTCGCACACCACTCACCACACACCACTCGTCTCATTCACTTTATCGTCCAGTATCTTTCGGTCCTCTTTCTTTATCAGTCTCTACTTCTCACTTCTTATAAGCTCAACATGTGGGGTTATCCGGTCCTTTTACTTTTTTGTTTTTTTTGCCTTGTTTGGAACTCGTTTGTCTTGCTTTTCAAGCTTGGGACGACAGCTGTTTGGACCCTTGCCAACCAGGTGGTGGAACGAGGACTCGGCCTCTTTAGCCGAGAAGTTGCAGGAACAGCTCGTGAAGTTCGCAGATCAGAGCAGTCTATATATATATACTTATATATATATAATTGATTTCTATAAAACTTAGGAATTCTAGCTGCTAGCTAAAGGGAGAAGTAGCAATACCTGTGTGGGGTGTAGATGAGTGTTGAGATGCCTAGAGTGTCACGTCTTCAAGTTGCTGGATACGATTTGACTTTTCAAAGGATTGTCTAGGCACAAGAATAGCTATATAGGTTTTTTGGTCTGTAGATTTTTCCGAACTGCTAGGTTGAGGAGACCACTGATGCTTTGACCAAGTTGCGAAGGCCCTTCTGCCTTAGTTTGCAATGACATGAGATGTTGGTTTCGTGCGGTTGCTCTTAGTTACAACCAGAACCCCCCTTGCCAATGTGCCATTTGGAGGATTTGAACCTGCCCACAAACAAAAGAGGGTGCTCCAAGTCTGAGCATTGAGGCAGAACTTTTGTGTGAAAGACATCATTGAATGTGGTAGGCGCTGGTTCAGCAGGGTGTACGAAGTATACGACAGATCGTTTAAAAGAGAACAGTATGGGGCATTCGCATGCCGCGGTCCGCGGTCCATGTGATCTGAAGATTCAGATCCACCCAATTCTGCCCAATTCTCTATTCTGAGGTGGCTGACAAGACTCACCATCCTTGTGTTGCATCCTGATTAGTCAGGAAAATGTCCCTCGAGGAGCAAGCCTTCGATCAAGAAATTGAGGATGTGAGCTCCTCAGAGGTCTCACACAAACTTGTCCACAATTAGTTGACCCTTAACAAGTTCTTTCTTCCTTGCTCCTAGTAGCGAGACATTGCTCCTAGTAGTACGGCCAGGAGCCCCTAGTAGCTTCTTGTTGACCCTTACAAGTTCTTTCTTCAAAGAAAATAACAATGGTTTGGTGATCAACATTCTCTTGGAGAATGCTTCATGCCAAATAGATAGACAGGCAGAGCTCCTTTACTTTTGGCCTGCCCTTTGCACAAAATGACATGGACCTACAAGTCGCAATCTGCATGAGATGCGAGTGATGTACTGGTTTGTACTACGGACATCAATAGGCAATAGGTATCAAAGAGTTTTCCTTTTCTTCACCACATGCCCGAAACGTGAATTTCGACAATGCTTGATATCGCACAATTCCTTTATTTGCTGCTAAGCTTGTTCTTCCTCTCTTTGCGAGGTGGTCATCGCTGGCAAGCGAGCTTTGCTGAAGACTGGGTCCAAAAAGTTGTGAAGTACTCGACTACGCAATGAGATTTCACCATTATGGCTTTTCGAACATAAACGCAATACTCAAGCATGCATTTGGCAAGCATTGGGAGAACCAACGAGTTTCAGCACCACCAGCATTGCATGGCCTCCGGCTTAGGCTTCGAATGCAGCGTGCTGTTGAGATGCCCGGGTGCGCACCTGTCTTTCTCTGAAAGTATATCTCTCCCTCTAAGAAATTGGCAAGACATGCCATGACAGAGTCATGACACAGTCACGCGTTGCCACAGTGACGAGGATCTTCTTTTTGACAGCAGAGCACAGTAACAAGGATATCCTTTTAGCCAACGGGAGAGTTTCTGAGCGTACATCGCGGATCATCACGGTCTTCTTCTTACGTGCACACGCCCAATGTAAGGAAGCAAATCTTTTCTGCTCAGCATTCTATATAATCAGGCAAGAGCGAAGCATCATCATGTGCTTTTTCGAAGTGCGACGGCATGACTTGGCGGTGCCAGGATGAAAACCCACATGTTCAAAAAGATCAGAAGGCAGATCGCCAGGGCTTTGACTATGAGGCACGATCTGGCCCACGCTGCAGAAGTATTTGCATGCTTTATAATCACTTGTGAAATAGCGTGGAATGCCTCATTGATGTGTGCTGAGTGTACCACTTGTCCGCGTCTGTGGATATGTGTTTGCATATGTGCGGATACGGACATGGATGAGTTGGTGCGAATGTTCTGACAGGTGTTACATGCACGTGGTTTTGGACATGACACTTGAACGAACAAAAACATATATATATATATATATGTGAGTCCTGACTGATAGACAGGCTTGATTTGGCCTTGGATCAGGATGTGGGATGCAACTGTTATATGATGCTTTTCTAGCATGCGCAAGAGCTAGAACAGACAAACACGTGATCAGCAGCAACCACCGTGTATACACACGTGTGGGTACACAAGCTTGCACAGTAGCTTCAAAGCAAAGCATCGCTCAGTTGCTTTTGTCTCTTGGAGCTGCTGTCTCTCTGTGCTCCAGAAGGGACTTTCACTTTGTCACTTTGTCAAGATGCGTCCGTGTTCATCGATGGAGTAAATTGGGGTACTTGTTGCCACTGAAGTTCTCTTGTGTTCGGTTTGATTACTTGTCTCCGAGCTTGTTCGGTTTGATTCGGCTTGTTTGATAAATTATCACTTTTGGGGTGCGAACCGCACAAGGACAGCACTAGTCACTAGACTCAGACTCGGTCATTACTCCCGAACATGCAGTGTGGGTTTGCTGCTGTGGCACTTTCCCTCCTAACCTAGATTTGAGGCCGGTGGTTCTTGCAATGACATGGTGCAATGAAATTGGCCAGGCGCCAGCGTGAGATTGCACGGGGCATTACTCAAGAGCAAAGCCGGCGCATGCGCCGCCGCAGACGCTTAGAGCTGAAGGTGAAGTATGAGGCCTGGGTGTGGCAAGAAGATGAATCATTGGAAACTTAGACCGTTGATGGCCAATCCGGCGAAAAGAACTTTTCTGCCAAAAAACATCTTTCCAAAACGGTAATGATTAGAAAGATTTTGAGGCTTCAACCTCACAACCAGTGCTCAGTTGCTGAATTTGCAGCAGATGGACGGTAGTTCTGGACATCTCAGACTTCTTCCTGCAAGTTTGCTAAGACAAAAACCCAATACGGCTTGACCTGCTACATTTGCGAGGATGCTTATGGTGGCGAGCGAAAAGGTCCGAAGCCGGGCCCTTTGAGTTTGGACTTCATGACAGCCCACCAGAAGCACATTGCCATCAGCCTCAGCCACCCCCAACTCGAGGTTGGCATTTCCGCTTTTAAAGAGACCAAAACCTGTTGTATTGCATACATCCAGACTGCGAGTACAGAATGGTTACCTAGAATGAAATCCTCATGTCTTTATGGCGCGCCCATATGCGCATCCAAGGTCCCGCCGTTGGCTGCGCCGCATGGGGCGCATTGTCGGGGTGCTTGTGCCGGAAGCATCACCCAATCATGCTTCAGTGATTTTCTTGAACGAACACCAAAGAACAAGACATGGGACCATTGGGACAAGATGGAAACCCACACAAATGAAGAGAACGTTCTCAATTTGGTCACATGTGCATTTTGTTGCCGTGGGCGGGTTGCTTCTTCGAGCCAAGCAATATACCAGCTGACACGAGGGGGCTTGCTCCAAGGTCTGATGAAGCGGTAAGAGTACTGTGGCTCTGTGCCGGCTGTGGGTCTGAGTCAGCTTATTGCTGTGACATCCAATACATGTGGCCCTTGATCTCTAAGTTGACATGCCCACTGGCCAAAACCTTCGGCTGGCAATTAAATGAGCCGTGTGCATATCAAATCGGCCTGGATTTTGTCCTGTGTGCAGCACAAGCACCCAACGCCATATTGGTTGAGGAAACTACCTGTTCAATCCCAACGGCATGAATTTCACTTGTAATTATACAGACTACAAAGTCTTCTGCAAGGACTGGTTCTTCCACATGAACATCATTGTTAAAGCCGTCGATCATTCGACTCGATGTGAACGAAGAGGGTGAGTCCTTCAGAGCGCTGGGTATTTGTTGAGGCATACAGGATGAAGTCTGTCTCAAGATGACGAAATGCACAGTGGTGAAAAAGCGCGAGTGCTGAGGAGCCTTGTGTTTTGGGTCTAACGGAAGGACTGCAACCTCCACTGATGCGGACTTGAAAGTTCTTGGCGCCAGCAAGGGAGCCCTGCAATGCAACTCAATGCTTCCCGGATCAATTATCCGAACCGAAATCAAACGCATGGACGCACTAGTAGCTCCAAGGTGTGCTTGCTGCTTTTCTTTCACCCTTGCTTGCCCCGGAGAACGGGAAACTGTGATGGCGCTGGCCTGGGCACAATGGGTGCTCAGTGCTTCTCAATTATGACAAGTCAAGGGAGGCGAGACATGATCAGCGAGTCAGCTTGAATAGCTAGGGTTCAATCAACCACCATTGAGCTGCACAAGGATTTCAGCAATTTTCAGATGGGTGGCAATCCACGCTTTGCTGCCTCACGTTGCGGATCAAAGCGCTGGGTCTGTCCAGTTGCAACCGCAGGCTCGACATGAAGGCATCCCAACCACTGTCAGTGCACTGAGACGGCGACAAGGGAGCTCCCTACTTTCCACCGTTCCACCTGTTTGATTTTTGCCAAAATCTGCCTTTGAAAAGAAGGATGACCCCGCCTCTCTCAAAGGTGGGGCTTGCCCACAGTTATCCTGAAGGGGGAACAAACATGGCCCAGTGTTTGAGAAACCAGCTGCTGCCCAAACATGGCAGGGCACACAAGGGCCCAAGCGCAACATGCCTTTCAGTGAAGTCTGCGTCCATGCTTCCGTGTGTTGAGCGGTAGGAGTTTACGAGAAGGTCCTCGCATCCAAACGCAAATGCTCTTGAGCTTCAACTGCGAAATTCAAAACGATTCAAGCCGTAGCAGCGTAAGGGCGTGTGGCCGTAGCAGAGGTGGGAGATACCCGTCAGCATCCCCTGGCCGTGTAGACAAAATGAACCATACGTCTGAAACAGCACCACGCCCATGTGTCACAAGGCAGGCAGGTGGGCGGGCAGGCAGCAAGGCAAGGCACGGCAAGAAGGCAGGCGAGGCAAGGCACGGCAAGGCAGGCAGGAAGGAACGAAGCCATGCGTCAAATGGTTTGAGGAAAGCACGCCTTTGCAAATTGCAAACTTTCACCTGCTGACAGTCCGGTTGGCTGGGGCGAAGAAGGAAAGATCAACCTGCTTCGGCGTAGGTGTGGTCTGTGGTTCGCTCAGATCAATGCTGAGTCTGGGGGCTCCCATGCGCTCCCCTTCGTCAACTCACATGGCTCACGGCTGAGTAAAGTGAGGATGCGCCTTGGCTTTTGTTCGACGTCGTGCAACCATACTGTACCATACTTCTGCGCAACCCTGTACTTCTTTCACGGTCAGAACGCGTCATTTCAGTCGCCGGGCTGATGTGATTTGTGAGGATGCCCAAAACATGGACGTGTGAGGTGAGACATTTCCTCGAGTTTTCTTTGCCCTTAGCCATTTATTTAAAGGACACATGCAAAAGTGGAACTTGTTAACTTTCTGCGAACGCAAATGCGTGGAGCTTTTTGTTCTGCGAAAGCTCGCAAAAGCGCCCTGCGCAGCCTTCCACTTTTTTAGCTGCGAAAGTAAACCGCGAAAGCAACACATGTATACATATATATATATATATACAGTGAAGATATTCACACTTGCATAGAGCTTGCGGTTGCAAGTTTTGTGTTCACAAAAATGTCCCGGGGGGCTCAAGGTTGGAGGCAACACAGTTGCCTACAGGTTTTTGAAAAACTCACGCCCATAGGTCTTCTTTCAGGGAACATCGCCATGGCACACCCTATGGAAGCAGAGTACATGATGCTTGAGACCTTTACTGAGGCCCAGCCTGGAGCGGCTGTGGACCCCGAGCTGGACGCTGAGGTGGGCTACCGTGGACAGCCCCAATTTTGCGCAGCTCAATGAGGAGGCGGATGCGGCCTCCTTGGCCCTCGAGGGTGAGGCGGCTCATGGCCTTGCCAGCTTTGGGACTCCCGTCCTGGTGGAAGAACAAGGCTCTATCCCAGCACATGGAGGACTTGCGGGTCCAAGTATGCGGACCTGGAAGATGCCAACAAGGGCACGGCCCTGCCCATGGCGAGCGCAGACACCATGGCTGAGGCCGCCTCGGCACCTGGCGCTGTCGGGGGGCCTCCGGCCCCTACGGCAGTTGATGCCTCGATGATCCTGATGCATCGATGGCAGACTTGGCCGAGGGTCCGGTGGCGTGGCCGATCTCTGTGGAACCTTGATGTACCTTCCATGGACATGGAGGCCGCGTCTGATTCGGGTTTAGGTTTTGTGCCCCCCCCACAGGTGGGGTATGGGACGGACAACCCCGCAGCCATGGCCGCTGACGCCCCTTGGCAGCAGCCTGAGCCGCCGAGACCAAAAGGCAGATGGCAACACAACTGAACGTGGGCCGGCCAGCAGCCCACGCGCCCCCCTGAAATCACAAAGGGCCCGATGGCCGCAGGAACCTTGAGGAAGCTTATGCCCATCGCTACCAGTGCTTCAAGCCCAAGTTGGAATCCCAAGGGAGTGATGCCTACCTGAAGAGGCAGTTCGGGAGAGGTAGGCTACATCCAGTCCAAACACATTGTCGGGGCCCTCCCACACGATGGGGAACGCCCCATCAAGACCACCCGCAAGGTCTAGAGGAGACCCGGGCGGACCCCCGCACCCGGCGACAACTGGAACGAATGTGCAACAACCCTGCTGATGTGCATTGCTGGCCAACCCCAGTTCGCCCACCTTCACATCACTAACGCACTGGATGAATGGTATGATTGTTTCTATGGGGAAGACATTGCAGGTCGCAAGCCCCCTCCCTCGGATCCGGTCCTCAACATTGCGCACTCAGCAAACTACGCCACGACCACCTGTTCTGGCAGCGGGAGGTGTATGAATACTGCAGCAACACCCCCAGCCCTCGCAAAAACAAGGGAAAGGGCAAAGGCCGAGGCAAGGGCTGGCCACCCATCTGGCAGTCTGCCAAAAGGAGAATGAAAGGTGAAAAAAACAACATAAAAGGACCGGATAACGCCGCAGAAAAGAAGAAGCGCTGAGCCTGAGGCCTGAGCCGCCTCAACAGCGGGTAGCCCCGCCGTCTTCCTGAACTTAGGCGTTTTTGCGGAAGTGCTTATAGTTTTAAAAGTTGGTTTTATTGTTTTTGTTTTTCCCGAAAGCATTGCGAAGGGTTCTTCCGGAAAATCCTTTGAACACTGACACTTCGACACTTACACTTAGACATTGACACTTTCACCACACTTGCAGGACAACATGAACGCTATACGTAGCCCTGTGTCAGTGGAAGAGCGAAAGCAGTGAAGTGCAAAGTATGCAATGCAAGTGTCAAAGTATGCAAGTGGAAGTATGCAAGTGTAAGTATGCAAGTGGTGAGTTGCAAGCATGCAATGAGTATGCAAGCATGTAATGAGTATGCAAGCATGCAATGAGTAGGCAAGTGTGAGTATGGAAAACTAGCACGGGAGATGTCCTAATGAAAAAACATTTCCCCACTTTATAAATTCTCTCTTAAAGGCGGAGTGCGGGACGAACAGCGTCAACCGAAAGTGCAACCCTCTGCGGAGATCGTG
>CAXAMN010026151.1:210549-245018 GCA_963970005.1 Durusdinium trenchii
TGAGAACTGGCGACTTTGTAGTACAACTTTAGTACGCGGAGTATCTGGGGAGCTGGAAGATGAGAACTGGCGACTTTGTAGTACAACTTTAGTACGCGGAGCAATCTGTGGAGCTGGAAGCTGGGAACTGGCGACTTTGTAGTGCAACTTTAGTACGCGGAGTATCTGGGGAGCTGGAAGATGAGAACTGGCGAAGTTGTAGTACAACTTTAGTACGCGGAGTATATGGGGAGCTGGAAGATGAGAACTGGTGACATTGTAGTACAACTGTAGTACGTGGAGCAATCTGTGGAGCTGGAACCTGAGAACTGGCGACTTTGTAGTACAACTTTAGTACGCGGAGTATCTGGAGAGCTGGAAGATGAGAACTGGCGACTTTGTAGTGCAACTTTAGTACGCGGAGTATCTGGGGAGCTGGAAGATGAGAACTGGCGACTTTGTAGTACAACTTTAGTACGCGGATGAGTCATCTCTCGCGGCTGAGTCATCTCTCGCAGCTGCTCTGGCGCCCCTGCTGCTGAGTCATGTCTCCCGACCACCCGGCTCTCTTGAAAGGTTGACGCACACACACAGAGACCCACGCACTGCCTCAACTTACTCGGAGACACACACACAGACAGAGACTCACACACACACAGACATAGATACACACACACAGAGACCCACACACTGCCTCAACTCACTCGACTTAACACTTCACACTGAACACTTAACAGATAACTCACACTCTGACTTCCTACGTGATGAAAAATGCTTTCGGGCCACTCGTCGTCTAGTTAAAGTTTTTGTAGTTTTTATGGGTTTTCTATGCGTTTTTCCCAAGAGCGTCTGCGAAGGGTTCTTCGTAAAAAACATCTGCAGAACTACGTCTCATCTACGTCTTCACATCTTCACCTCTGCACATCTACATTCTCACCTATGTCTTTGCTCATCTTCACATCTACATTAAACATCTGCACATCTACATCTCGGCTCATCTTCACATCCTGACATCTACATCTCTGCTCATCTTCATCTTCGCATATCTACATCTCTGCTCATGTTCACATCTGCACATCTACATCTCTGCTCATCTTCACATCCTCACATCATCTCTGCTCATCTTCACATCCTCACATCTACATCTCACAGCTGCATCTCTCGCTCTTCTTTACTTTCTCTCTTAAGGCCGGGGGCGGTGCCGCCGGAGAACCACGAAACGCAACCCACTGCGGAGATCGTGCGTGTTGAGGGCGCGAAATGCAGGCGAGAGTGCATTTTGGCCCGGTCCGGCGCAACCCTCTGTGGAGATCGTGCGTGTCGAGGGCGCGACATGCAGGCGAGAGTGCGATTTGACCCGGTCCGGCGCAACCCTCTGCGGAGATCGCGCGTGTCGAGGGCGCGAAATGCAGGCGAGAGTGCGATTTGGCCCGGTCCGGCGCTATACCCTCTGCGGAGATCATGCGTGTCGAGCGCGCGAAATGCAGGCGAGAGTGCGTTTTGGATTTGGCGCGGGCAACCCTCTGCGGAGATTGTGCGTGTCGACTTTGTAGTACAACTTTAGTACACGGAGCAATCTGTGGAGCTGATGAGAACTGGCGACTTTGTAGTACAACTTGAGTCCGCGGAGTATCTGGGGAGCTGGACGATGAGAGCTGGCGTCTTTCTAGTGCAACTTTAGTACGCGGAGTATCTGGGGAGCTGGAAGATGAGAACTGGCGACTTTGTAGTACAACTTTAGTACGCGGAGCAATCTGTGGAGCTGGAAGCTGAGAACTGGCGACTTTGCAGTACAACTTTAGTACGTGGAGTATCTGGGGAGCTGGAAGATGAGAACTGGCGACTTTCTAGTACAACTTTAGTACGCGGAGTATCTGGGGAGCTGGAAGATGAGAACTGGCGACTTTGTAGTACAACTTTAGTACGCGGATGAGTCATCTCCCGCGGCTGAGTCATCTCTCGCGGCTGCTCTGGCGCCCCTGCAGCTGAGTCATGTCTCCCGACCACCCGGCTCTCTTGAGAGGTTGACAATTTTTTGCTACTTTGCTTACTCATAAGTGGCTGCCACAAAAGAGTCATGGTGGCGTTAGTATGTGTGTACTTCACCTTCATGACAAACGAATACACGAGTCGCTTGTCATGATCGTGACGTCGCTTACTCTCAGGCAGTTCTGTTTGAACCTCTTCAGCGTTGTACTTGCGCAACTGAGGTTGACGTTGCGCTGCCGTTGCATCGACGCATCTACGTCTACACCCCCTCACCTCTCTACATTTACATCTTCACACGCTCACATCCGCAGATCTACCTCTCCACCTCACCACACCCACACGTCTGCACATCTATATCACATCTGTACATCCACACTGTCGCTCCTTCACATCTGTCCTGTTTTTCTTTCTACATATCTTTTCTCTCGTCTCTGTGCATTTACATCTTCGCACGCTCACATCCACAGATCTACCTCTCCACCTCCATACATCTACAGATCTATATCGCACCTGCGCATCCACACTGTCACTCCTTCACATCCACCCTCTCTTTCTCTCTTTCTATACATCTTTTCGACAGTGCTGGACAATTACATGTCTCGCTCTCGGGCCAACCGTCGTCTAGTTGTTGAAATCAATTGAAAGCCTGAAATCAATTGAAATCCTAGCAAAAAAGTGAAATCACACGAAAAACGAAAACACAACTAGTTTTTAAAAAATCACCAGAAAAGCAATGGGAATTCAATCCAACTATTGGGATCTCATGCCCCTGTATCTTTTTGACTCGACTTGGGTCGGGGTGAGTCGGGCGGGTCGGGGGCGGGTCGGGGAGGTCAGGGAGGGCTCGGGGTAGTTTTTCAATTTTCCAAGTTTTTGGGTGAACATTTTCGTAAAACAAGCGAATATTTTGATTTGTTTTTATAGATTTTTCTAAATTTTGATTTTCTGCAAGAAAATTCATCAAATTTGTGCAAATTTCATTGAGTTCTATCAAATTTCATTAGAATTCATCAAATTTCATTGGAATTCAACGAATTCAATCAATTTTTCATCGTTTCCAGAGTTGAGAGGACAGCTGCCCCAAAAGCGCACAAAGGTGACAATTCCCAGGTCAGAATTCTTGAAGTACTTCAGGTTGCCTGGGCATGGCCTGCCTGTCTTACGCGCAGAGCTCCAGCGGCCTGCCTACAAGTCTGACAAGCTGGCGAAGAGTGACGCTGAGGATGAGCTTGCTGCCGTGTCAGATGTAGATAAAGGCATTGAGGCCCGAGGCGCCTAAGCCAGAGGCCGCTGCCAAAGCCAAAGCCCAGGAAACTGACAAAGCCCAATGAAATTGGGGAAACTGACTAGGCAGAGCACAACGACAAGGACCAAAAAGTAGAGACCACAAGGGCCACAAGCCCAGAAGAGCCAGTGGCAGCAATGGGCGCTGCCACCATTGACTCCAAAGCTGAGGCTGAAGCAAAGGACACCAGCAATGGCGAGAGTGGCCAAAGGTGGCGAAAATGACAAAAATACAAAACCCACTAAAGCAGCGGTGAGCTCAACTGCCGTGGAGGCGCGTGTGGGAGAGCCCAAGTCCTCCCAATATTCCTGCGGCCATCCCTGTGCCTGAGGTAGCAGCAGCAAGAACAGCCACAATTCACCGGAAACCCGGAGACGCGCCAAACCAAAGCGGGAATACAGATCCGCCAAAAACCGCGCCAAAAGAATCACACACAAAGGCTGACAAAGAAGATGGGAAAGGCGTGCCGCAGACAAGAAAAGCGCAAAGTGATGCGGAGGAGCAAAAGCCAAAGCGGATCCCAAATCAAAAGCCCAAGACAAGGCAGGTTCCAAAGGGAGCAAAAATTGATCTGGCTTTACCGTATCCAAATGGTTTTGGGACAGTTTTTGTTTTGCGGGGAGTTCCGCAGTGTTGTCAAGCGGGCAGATCCGCGTAGAGCGGGTTGCACCGCGCAAAGCGCAAGTTTCTTGTAGGTAGCAGAGTACATCTTAAGACTACCTGCGCACAACGTTCGCCAGTTCAGCTGAACAAGCGCCATCAATGGGGCGGGAAACCTGGCTTAGAAAAGTACTGCCTGAGACATGGCGAAACAAACAGTTTCAGACGAACAGAGCCAGCTTTCAGGGAGAAGGGGTGCTGCTGCGACTTACAAACACCAACGTCCGCTACCACATCCGCCATCAGCTTCGAGACGGTTGGGCGCGGGAGATCTTCTGCCGGCGAGCTGTTGAAGCTGGTGCCGCCGTGTCTGATGGCTTGCGCAAGGGTGTCTTGAATGCGTCCATTGAGACGCTGATTGCAACCAATTGGGCTTGGTACGAGCCACTGATGTTTGCAAGGCGGGGCTGCCACCTCTGCTTTATGTTCTATAATGGCACGTTCACCCACTCTTCTCCTTGCTTTCAATGGGCCCCTGCTCCCTCTCTGTTTCGTAGTGATAGCGCCGCAGTTTGTGTCATGTCATTAGCCACGTGCCCTTGATGCCAGGCGCCGGGCACAGATGGAAGCTGCAGGAGACAGGCAGGATATCCTGGCTATTGACGGGAACTGCAAGCTCCACAGACGCACGTGTGGAATGCCTTTTGCAGAAGTGATCGCTTCCCCGTACTTGAACAAACTTTTGCTGCGAGGCTGCAGCGCAATGCCCCATGGTCGAGACACTCTTTGCTGCAAGCGTGCAGGTGACAGGGACCGCCCACAACAGCCAAGGGCAGAGCAAGTGGGGAGACATCGGCTCAAGAGAGCGCTTCACAGTCAGGGAGATGTGTGTCACCTGGAAATCCAAACGCAAGGCCACGGTGGCTGGCAGCCGGCGTGCGCAGTCAAAGAGGAGGCCTTGGCCAAGTACTTTGCCTCCCAAGCTGACAGAAACATCAGGAGAAGAAGGGAGCGGAGAGTTGAGGCTCGCAGTCAGAAGTGGGCAGGATTTCGGCCGCGCCGGGCAAGAACTTTTTTAGCCCCTTGGCATTCGATTCAACCTCGGCAGACTAGCACCTGCAGCACCCACAAGGAATCGGCCAAGGATGTCCATGCGGCAAGCAAGGACTGCTGGATTTTTGTTTGCTGTCACAGAGTCTGGCCTCCTGCTGGACGTGATGGAGCTTATCGGAGCTGAGTCCCTCTCGCAGCGTTACCACTTCACTGCGCAATGTGCGCACAGACTGCCTTCGTTGAGATGCATCGTTCACGATGACAGCTGCCACCTGAAAGCCATGTGCCTGCGGCAGCGTGAGGGTTCTCCGCTCGCAGAAAGATTGGCCAACTTTGACTTTATCATTGATGAGTTTCACGCCAGTGGGCGTATACTGGCGGGTGGTGCAAGGAGGTTTGCCCCCCAAGCCTGCAGCAGAACGAGGACATTTTGAGTGGCTTCCCAACAGAAATAGCTGAAACGGTGAACTCACAATTCAGTCCTTTGGGCCACTGTTTCCACCACTACGGGCCTTGGTTTTCTCAGTTGGCCCTGCAAGAGCTAGCAGATGTCCACAACCTTGTCCGACTTCAAGCGCTGCAGGACAAGATGCGGGGCGCAGATAAGAAGCGCAGGCGAGCAAGTGCAGCTGAGGCTGCTGGTAGGTGAAGTATGTTTGCATTTTTGCGCTGGCGGGAAAAGACTACAGTGCGCTTTGTCTTCTTTCATGCTGTTTCATGTAGCAGACAGGATCATGGCTGGCGTTTACGCTCCTCGAGCTTCAAAAAAAGGCTGTGTTGATATGTTGATTCATGCGGCTGGCATAGATCCTTGCTCTTTGTTCATGTCGCAGCGCTCCCGGGTTCTGGGCAAACAGGAGAGCAAACGCACACACACTCACACAGTATGATATTTGTTCTGAATGTGCGCGTAAACTGATAGCGCTTCAGTCCTACACTGTCATTTCACAGGGGCACCCAACCATGCCGACGCACAGCCCGGAAGAGCTGAGTCACAAGGCAGTGGATGCTTTGTGGAGGGCTGCTTTAGATGTGGTGAAGGACAACTTCAATGCTGCAGAACATCTCCCCAAGAAAGTTTACGAGTTTCTTCTGCCCATCGCTGCCTCCACTTGCCAAGGAATGTTTTCCACCGTGATGATGTTTGCGGGGGCAATGCCTGCCTTGTCGAATGGCGCCAGCGTGCGTCTTTGGAGCCAAAAACCAAGTCCCTTGATGTTGCTGGTCCTGCACATGGCGCCCCCTCAACGAGGAAAATCTCGCTTGTTCCAAGCTGTTGAACTCCTTTTTGAAACTGCTGATGACTTTGTGGCAAAGCTCGCCAAAAAGGCAGCAGATGAGCTCGCCACCAATCTGGCGCCTCCACTAGAAGGTTATCAACCGCCGTCAGAGATGCAAGTCAGCACCAAGTCAATTTCGTTGCAGAGCTTCACGATGACGGAGTTCTTCTACAGGTGCTCCGTGGAGTTCCCGCAAGTGGAGATTGGCGGGAAAAAGGAAAAGACAACTTCCAGGTTGTGGTACGGGCAAGCGTTCAACCTAGACGAGTGCTACGAGTTCCTAGACAACATAGGGCTGCTGGGTTCCCGCCATGACCGAGACAAAACGTCTGGCGCCCAGAACATCCACCTCCTACGAGAGCTCACGGGCTCAGCACATTGCCTTGTCACTCCTTGGCAATGGCCATCCAGCAAAGCTCATCAGCATGGAGCGGGGCCTGGAAGGTGGACACACTGCAGCTACAAGGGAAAGGTTTCTCTTTGCTGTGGATGTGTCTGCGGCAAGGCACGATAAAGTGCCCAAAGACCTTTTGGAAACAAACGGTGATGTACCAGCCTGGACCTGGTTGCCTTTGACCCCGCTGCAAGCGACCATCTTCCGGTGGACTAGCTTGCTGAACAACCCCAAGCATTTTGAAGGGGTCGAGAAGCCAGAGGACGATTCAGAAGATGAAGGCTACCCTGCTGTGTTGCCAGACGGGGTGAGGTCGAGAGTTCGTTACATCGAAGAAGCCGATTCTAGAGGCTCCTCGGCTCACGTTGCATTTTTTCTTTTCATGTGAGCAAAGAGACAACAGCTTTGCCTCCAGCTACATTGAATCAAGCGTTTCCCGGTCAGCTGCGCACCCTACCGGTGCGGGGTGGGGTTGTTTCCTTCATGTTGCTTGTGTGCCGCAGCCACAGCTGAGGTGAGACGGTGGTGGTGCGGACTGAGTGGCGGATTAGTGGGCGGTGGCTTGTCAAGGACCAGACAGAACACATCTGCGCTGGAGCGCGCAGGGTCTGTGAGCACTTCGAGAAGCGGCCGCGTTCAGTTTTGACTATCCGAGATGAAGCGCAGAAACTGTTGCTGGGAGCCTTGACTGCATATTTGCCTGGGAGCTTTGGACTTTCTTTTTTGTTGTGATTCGCGCGCTTGCGCGCCGGCGCGCCGGTTTTTCTCACAGACACGCAGGAAACCAAGTGGCGCAATCCATCCGTGCGTCTGGCAAGGAGAGCACACCGTTGGAGGCCTTGCACGCAAACGCTGCTCACATGCAAGGCATGCTGAGCGCAAGTGTCGCCATCTTGGAGTTGGCTGGTGGTGGGGGCACCTTTGACACCGATGGAAATTTGGAAATTACTGAGGACCATGTGCAGGCACCCTGTCTGCAGGGACACTGGCTGTAGGGTTGAGGAAGATAACTTCTAGAACGTTCAGTCCTGTTTGCTAAGCAAACTATAGAGTTGCTCCCCTTGACAAGTGGCTGCGCGGCTTGTCGAGCTCAGCGTTCAAGTCCGGGAAGTGTTGCAGGGCCCATTGGATCCTGCCACAGCTGCCAGCTCGGACGAGTCCGACAATGAACCTTTCCAGCCCGTGCAAGTGCCTTGCCCCCCAACAATCTTTCGCTGCTCCTGCGCCTACGCAACCACCTCCTGCTCATCTTCCAGGTGAACGCCAGGGGCCACGTGGAGACGCGCAAGCGGTTGCTGTAGCAGCGTTGGAAAACATCGAAGAGCACACGCCTGTGCCAGTGCCTCTTGGGCCTTTCCCAGAAGCCGAATGTCATGAGGAGGTGGGGCCGACATGAACGCTGTGCCATGCACAACGTTTTTCGCTTGCCTCAGTCCAATGTTCTTGCCAAAATCCCGCAAGCGTGTGAACATGTTCTTCTTTGGTGTCTTGCCCGCTCGAGGTGCTTCCCCATGAGATTGTCCCACTGAAGCTGTCCGACTTGGACCCGAAGGACATTTTCTTCCAGAAAGGCTTGGGCGACAACGGCTCGATGCTCCTCTCCTCCCAGGATGGCATTCTCAAAGACCGCGAGCTTGTCCAGAAACTGCTGCTGTTGGGGCGCAGCGAGATCAAAATGTCCAAGGTGGTTGACTCGTACCATGTGGTGCAGCAAGTCCAGGGCAAGCGACGGAAAGCCCGGCCCAGTCAGGGGAATGTTCTTCAGATATTTCAAAAGAATTTGCTTGTTCATTTCTTTTCTTTGGTCACTGTGGCTTTCTGTGGCCTACATATGCCCTAACTATCCCTAACTTGCTTGCACTTGTTCTCCCAGTCGCAAGGCTTTGCAAGTCTTGACAAAAGCTTTTGAGCATTTTTGAGCTATTTCCACGTCTTGGTTACATTTTGCAGCCCGCTGGAGGAAGAGCGGGTGACACTATGGTGGTCTTCCGTGCTTGGTCTTCTAACACAGGCAACCAGACTCAATACCACAACGAAGCCATGAGGTGCTGCAGGCTCAGAATCCGGGACATCTCAAAGCGGCGGGCTTTGTGGAATGACCGCTTTGGTGGAGAGCAGAAGCCTCCTGCAAATTCTGGCGCTGAAGAGACGCCGAATGCTTCCGCGAGGGCTCCTTCGCCCCGTGCATCTTCTGATGTGAGGGCACCTATGCCTTCCACGCCGCCGACTGGCCGATAGCGCACGATGATTGACTCGAAACATTATAGCTGCAAAAAAGGTAAATGGGCCGCTGGCTGAGGGACCCGGTCGGCCGGTCGACCGACCACTTATCTGTACATGGCTTGCGCAGGCCGCGCGCGCATACACGAGCCAAGCGTGTTATGTATAGTTGGTTTCTGCTTGCGCCTGAGTTTGAAGCCCCACCTTCTATCAGCAAGCTGCCCAGGACGCAATCAATCATCATGCAGGAGCAGAGATAGGCCGGGGGTCCGGGGTATGAATCAGGTGGCCACCGCCTAGTCCATCCACCATGCGGCAAGAAGGAATGTGAAATCACCCTTGAATTCAATGCAAAAGCGCTTACCACGGGGTTGGCTGACACCACACATGGATCATTCCGCCCGCCGGCCACCGGCAGTACCCGCCCATCCATGGATCTTCCCAGCGACCGGCCACCGGCCAACGACCACCGGCCACCGGCCAACGGCCACCGGCCAACGGCCACCGGCCAACGGCCACCGGCCACCAGCGTGCACCGCCACGGCCACGGCCACCGGCCACCGGCCACCGGCCAGCCAACGACCCACCGGCCACCGGCCAGCGGCCACCGGCCACCAGCGTGCACCGCCACGGCCACCGGCCACCGGCCAGCGGCCAGCGGCCACGGCCACCGGCCACACCGATAAATCGACTATCGCCGCCCCCGCCGTCCTGGCTGACCTCACGCAGGACGCGCGCTTGCTCCAGTGTACATAGTTCCCGGACCGGCTCCCCGTCTCACCTCGTCGCCGCTGCTCTGGAAGAGACATCTACGGCTTTTGACTCCCTGCCACCCTAAATCCAAGTGGCCCGGCACTTGGTCGGCGGAAGCTGTGAGTGAGACTCCGGAACCCCCCCATCTGACCTTCATGCGGGCGAGAAAATCAAATCTAAACAGGAAAAGAAAATAAACACTTTCTTCCAGGCCACAAGTTTGAATGCCCAAGGTCTCTCAGTGCATAGCACACGTATAGGCAGAGAAACAAAATGCAGAAAATGAAACTTGGCCAAGACTGCTCATTCTGCATCTCTCGCTCAAGAACCCTGTAGCCATTCAACGCACAGCTTGCACCTGCAGGATCTGAACTGTACGAAGGACTCAAGGCGCTCATTGCCAGCACTACGCGTAAGATCTGTTTTGAAACAGTGTGTGAAAAACCCAACTCGCGAATATTTCGAATTTGCTTGGAAAATGTTTCTCTGGGTTGAACTTTGTCAAAAACATCGTTTCCAACACGCTCATCGCAAGACATGTCGTAGACTCCGCACAAGTACATCAACATGCGCATCCTATCTCTATGTAATCTCTTTGTTCCAAGCTCTGCCACGTTCCAGCGTGTGGCAATGGTGCTCAAAAGGACTTCACCTGCTTTTACTTTTGTTTGTGCCCACAAACACCGAGTGGACAAATGTCGAACCTTTCCTACTCCTTGGCGACGCATGATTTGACGCGCAGCTGTGTTGTCCATGAAGTGTTTCAGTTTCAAATCACCTAGTTCACAACGAAACAAAAAACAAAGGCACTGCTTGATCAGGATCGCGTCGCATGTGGCGGAAACGCCACTATACAGTTCAGCCTCCGCTGAGCTTAAAGCTATGGTCCGTTGTTTGCGACTCGAAGAATGAATCAAGCAACCATGGAAAAACAAAGTTGATGCACCACCGATTTTTTAGTACCTTTGTGCGATGCCCAATCGCTGTCAGAGTACACCTCTAAAACAAGCTCAGAACCAGTATGGTGGAAAACGCCTTCATGGGGTTTGAAGGGAAGTTGAATACCTTGATCAACGCAACCTAAAAGGCATTGAACAAGGTGTCGAAGGAAAAGCATGTTCAGCTCACTAGGTTTGTTCATGTGTTGCGCTAACAGGCGGATCACATGTTGGCATTCCACAAAGTCAACAGAAATATACAGGAAAATACCGACTGCAGAACGAGAGCTCTTTGCTGAGGCGGCGTCCAACGCCGCAGACTCATCTGCTTCTTCCAACATTGCATGTCCAAGGACGTTCTTAGGTTTTACCTGTAGCAGCTCAAACAAACGGTTCAAATGTTTGGGATGATTCTGTATCAGAATTTCGGTTTCTGACTGCAAAATGTGGTTCTTCTTCAAAAAACACAGTTCATCACCAACATTCCTCATAACCTCAATAGCCACTTTGTAGTGGCCCTCAAACACTGGCATCAACTTGTCTGACAGAAACTTTTCGTGCACAAAACACAAAATGTCCTCGCGGTCAAGAATTGCGGTGATGCTCTCATACCAGAGTTGTCTCCCATCGCGTTGACCAGAGGGGACTTTACCCAGCACAAATTGTTCTGATGTGCCTGCTGGGGTTGAACAAGTTACAACAGTGGGTATTTTCTGCTCAACGGTCAGGAAAGCATTTGCCACATCTATTGCCGCTAGAACAAACCCTTGCAAACGAAGCTTCAAAAACACGATTGGCAACAAACGAGTGGTCAGTGAACTTGACGCAGGCGAAATCAAATCTTCACGCTCTGGAGTCAGCCAAGCATACTCACGTGCCACATAGCGCGAACGACGCAACCACACATGCACACCATTCCTCTTTTTATCCCTCCATGCTCTGACAAAACGAGTGGTCAGAGCCTTTGGGGTCACTGAGGTATCGAACTCAAAAAGAGGCAGAAGCACTCCAAGACCTTTCAGACGTGCCATTTCAACCTTGCCTGCCAGTGCGTCCCATGCCAAGAGGGAAGGTTCATCAAGCTCGGGCTCCAACGGAGTATATGGCACACACAACTGGTCCAAGGCTGCTTCAACCTTGCTCGACGAGAGCACTTCCTTTTCTGCATCAGCTAGCACTTCGACATTTTCTTGCAATTCATATTCGTACTCTTCCAAAAGTTCAGTTTCTTCATTTTCAAACTCAAAGGAAACTACTTCGTCCTCATGCTCTAGAACATTTCGAACTTGGAACAGCCGTGGTGCTTTGCTTGGGGGCACGCGCGGCGCTTTGCTAGGAGGTTCTGTTTCCAAGACTGAAGCGTCGCGCTCACGTGTTCCTGAAGAAGCTCAAGGCAGTATGACTGCAGAAGCTGGTGGAGGCATCATTCGAGGCACCATGACAGCAGAAGCTGGTGGAGGCATCATAGGCGGTCGCTGCCCCGCCTGAGCCGGCATTTCTACATCAGGGGCTTCAGGTCGAGGCACGTCATCAGGAACAACAAGTGGTGGTGTCACGGGTGCACCTTTTGGAACTGGGTATCCTGCTGGGTTTCCCGGCGCAGGACCTGGCGGGGACTATCTGGAGTTAGAGGAACATTCATGACAGCCTCAGCATCTAGATCGCGTGGCGGTGGCCGACCGGGGTCCCTCACACTGATGGCAGGAAAAGGAGTTGGAGGAACAATTCTTTTGGCCAGAACAAGTTGAGCACCCAAACGCCAATAATATGGACATCGTTGTTCAAGGTCTTGCTTAGCCAAATGCCCTTGCACCACCTTGGACTTCCCTTTACCTGGGGCTTCAAAAACCCAAGGACTGTTTCACCGTACATGCAAATGCGACCTGTGTACATGCGGTCACAGCATCGCTCATAAGACGTTTGGCCTTGTTGAACTGCGAAACGATTTCTCGTCCAGCCTGCATGCAAAAGAGATGCTGGCAGCTCACCGTGTTGGGAATTCCAAGACTTTGTTCAACCTGGCGCGAGTCTCGAGAAGAGTCGCGTAGTGGTCACTCAGTTGTTTCTTTTGACTTTGGGTTCTCTGGAGGGCTCGAGTCAGATGCTGATCGCAAACTCTGTGGCTTGCATATTCATGACAAATTTACCGGTGCCATGCACTGTGTTCCCACTGATGCCAAAGGAGGTCGTCGTCTGAATTACTTGTGTACGCTGAACCTGTGCCTCCAGGTAGTATCAAATGGCGCTGCAGAAACCACATCTTGCCTGCTACGTGCCCCAACGCAGAATTCGCACCAGGATGCAAATGGATAATGCGTCAAATTATGTTCTGCAACTACTTCAGCGCTTGGCGCCTTGGGTTGAGGTTGCGCATTTGCAGAGCGTTGGGTTTCATCCTTCAAGTTGCGCTCAGCTGCACTTGCAGAAATCAGTTCTTGTGCTTGTAAGTGTTGCCACATACGCTGGAGGCAGGTCAACTTGTTTCCTCTGGTTGAGAGTCCCAGGTGCTGGCGAGCGTCACGAAGAACCGGCAAAGGACTGTTGGTGTCCATTCACAATGACTTCTCTGGGGCCCGCGCTGTCATCACGTTCGTGAGCGGGAACCTCTGCGTCACCTGGGGCAGCAGGGACGTCCGCAGGACGGGGAGGTGCACTCAAGTCAACCAAGGTCTTCTGGAGGCAAGAGTTCAGCATGGGCAATAGTGATGGCTTCCGCAATGGCTCTTGGGGCCACAATTGGAGTTGTCAAAGATTCTGGATCACTGACGCTTTCACCAAACTCGTCCAAAATCCACTCTCCGTCGATGAGCTTCACCAAGGTGGTTCGAAGCCACAAACCTTCTGCAGGACAGAGGGTCGTGTCCACATGTTGTGCTGAAAAATTCCTCAAGGCAAAAATAGTTTGGCATGTTTGGCTCACTTGGTTCCATCCTGGTAGTAATGCAGCAAGAGTTGCACCCAAGGTTAAAACCCGCACGTGAACAGCATGCTCTAAGCTAGCTGTGACTTTAGGCTCCAAGCCACTCAGATGAGTCGAACGAGGAATATCTTGGACTATCCTGATTTCCCGGCCCATACGCACAAAGCGAGTTGTTCTTGAAATGCAAAGGTATTTCACGAGAGGCCTTCTGGAGTGATAGCGAAGTGCTGTCACCTTGGCTACAGACGGTCCAGCCGTCCTTCAAAAGCCTACCCATCGAAATCAAGGGAACAGTGACATTTGCAATGACAAATCTCTCGCGAAATGCCACTGATCCAAACCGGAGCTCTGCAATCCGCACGTCATGAACCCCAATGGGCTTACCTTGTGCATCTACATACTGCGAATGCCGACTATCAACATTTGATTCACCTACGTGTGCAAACGAGGAAGGGAGCACACTTCCGTCAGCTCCTGAGTCCAGAACAATTTCAACCAGTGTACCTGGTGAAGACCAGATTGCACGAACGTGTTCGTGTGACTCGTGTGAAGAATCTGTGCAAACAGAAAAACATGGTTCTAGTCCTGTGTACGTCCATTCTAAGTCGTTGTCTGAATATGTCATGTCGAAAATTCTGCAACTCATGTATTGCGTGCTCGACTGTGGTGCGTCTTCAACATTTGTGGCCGTCATGGCCTGTGAAACTACATTGCACGATCCCTCGAACGTGTCATACACCGTCAAATCGAACACTTCGTACTCATTGAATTCGTTGTCTGCAAGCTCTTCAATGGAGAGCAAACGAACTGCCTGCGAAGATTGCGCAGCAGCGGTGGTCGAAGGTGCAGTGGTTGAAGGGGCTGAAGCCTGGGAAGCACTATCGTCTGCAGTCACTGAGTTCACACTCTTCTTACCGCCTTTGCCATGCAAAAGCCAGCAATCTCGCTTCCAGTGACCGCTCTTTCCGCAGTAAAGGCGCAAACACCGGTCGAAGATGCACTTCCAGCCTTGCCTTCCTTTCCTTTTGGAGATGGAGACTGCCAGGAACCTTTACCTTTACCTAGGAAACCCTTGCCTCCCTTTGGCTTACCACCCTTACCCTTTCCAATGGGGTCCCTATATTTTCCTTTCTTTCCTGCCTTTTGAAACAAGATCGAGTTCCATGGGGGCTGGTCCATTCGAACTCGAACTATTGCTGCCAACAATGCCAAGTTCCATGTGAATCTTTGAAGGAGCCCACGAAGCGGTTACGGACTCATAGCCGACAACAGCTCGTCTCGTCTCAGCATAAGTGCTCGTCTCCGTAAGCTGCAGTTGGATGTGTTGGCGGATGTGTCCAGGAAGACATTTCACAAGGACTGACAGCATCAAGTCATCTGGAACTTCAGCACCGCTTGAACGTCTGTATTCATCTCGAAGGCGCTCAAGCCCTAAGACCTGTTCCAGCAAAGTTCGGTCTTTCGTGAAAGGAGGGAGGTTCATCAATGCTGACCGACTCTTTGTCTTCGGCTTGTAGAGCTGGCTCAACTGGCGCCAGGCTTCAAAGCCGTTGCGCTCACTAATCTGCAGTATCATGCGAAGTGGTTTTCCTCGAAGAAGGCCATGACTGTTTTCACTTGATCGAAAAGCGCCTCAACCGGGCGGTTCAATCTCTGATCACCTATACACGATCAACTGTACATACACAATCATACACATATATGGATGCAGAAATCTCAATCAAAAATCTTACCCACCATTTTCCACAGCTTTTGACAGACTAATGGCCCTCAATTCTATAGAGCTGAATCTTTGTTTTTGGACTCTTTTCCTATGTTATCCTCAATTTTATAGGGTCAAAAAGTGACCATGATTTGAGGGGGGTTGGTCCCAGCATTTTAGCGCTATAAAATCGCTACCCCCGGGGTACCCACATAATTCCAACCCCGATGTTGAAATTTCCTCTACAGAAAGGGGTAGCTTGAGGCCCTTACAAGGTTCTTTTGTAACAAGGCACTTTTTTTACAGGTGCATAACCCAATTTTGTAGAGTTATAGTATAACTCTGTGAACAGTTATGATGAAATAATCCAGGTGATTGATTTAAAAAACAGGAGGAGGCCAGGGTACCCTTTTTGTACAGGGCAAACATAAAGGAAAAAGAGGGGGTCAGGGTACCCTTTCTGTACACTTTTGAGTGTTATTGTCGTTTCGTGAGTGTTCGTTTCCATAGAAGTTTTTTTCAACATCTTCTACAAAATGTGGTGGTCTGCAGGGATCTTTACAACATGATGTTGTGCGCCCTTGTAGCTGCAAACCTTCCCTTGCACGCTGCCAGTTGTAGCTGCGCTACTTACTTCATTTTACATCCACAGTCTCGGAAATTGGGGTTCAGAGAAATGTGGAATCTTAGATACGATGACGATAAATGACGAGAGACTCCGAGAGACTGCAGCAGGTACAGCGTGAATACTGGTCGTGTGTCCTTTGCCCGTCATAATCCAAGGAGCAAAGTTCTAGAGTTCCCAGAGTTCGATGTTCATTCCCAGAGTTCGATTTTTGTTGATGTCGGGAAGAACATCAACAACTGCGTGCGGGAAAGGCTCATCGGCACGGAGCAGTACAGTCTTTGGGCTGCAGAAGCCAAGTTCCGAGCAGAGAAACTTCGTTGCTTTTCGCTTCAATGGAGCTGGATACCCAAAAAGTGCTGCGCTGTTGGCAATTTGCAGTTGGTTTGTTTATGTTTTTGCTTTGAGGACTGTGCGCCCGGTATTGTTAGAGAAGGTGCTTTTGGGATGTGGCAAGGCTGGGATGCTGGGTTGAGGGTGATCACATCACCAGTGTTGCCATTATTGTAATATATTGGATTTCTGTGTTTGGTCAGGCAGTGCGTCGCAGTTGCTTGTTGGGCTGCCGCGCCACCATCCTGATTAGTTGTGTTCCCCAACAGTCATCAGCCTTAGAAAAATAGTAAAGACACCGGACCTTCGCTCCGTGTGGACTTGTGCCATCGGGTGTTTTGGTTTTCGTTCCCACATCTCCGCGGGGGATATGTGTGTGTGTTTTGATGGACTTTGGTGCCCGAGCTGCCTGTTAGTGTTGGACACGCGGGGTGCCCGTCCCTGTGAAGAATGATGTGCCGGTGGTCCGGTGACGATGGTGGACCGCACCGCACAAAACCAGTTTTCCTGTGTCGGCTTTCATCTCGTTTTCATTGAGCCTGCCACGGAGCTCGTGGCCGGCCGCGCTTCGGCTGCGAACTAAAAGGAAAAGAGGCAAGGAGGCCTGCCATGTGTTTCCGCAGCGGCCGGCGATTGTTTTGCACAGCGGCGCGAATGACACGACAAGGTGCCGTTTGCTTGGCAACCTTCAGGACAAAGTTTTTCGCTTCACAATACACACGAGTATTTTGCTTGGATGGAATGTGCAAAGGCTTGAAACGCTCGTTTTGAATCATTGATTGCATGTTCGTCATTTTTGCGTGTTGGCCTGGTTCGCAGCCGCAGTTGTTAATGGAGTGTGTATTGTAATCATGTGACATGTGTGGTTGTGGTGCTTGGTCAGGCTTGGTTATTGAGGTATGTTCACGATGCGGACAATCGAAGCGAAAACGGCAAAGAAAGCAAAGGCGGGCGAACCATTTCTACCGTTGCAACCTTCGCATTCGCGGGCAGTTTTGATGAAACAGTTTGGACGGGAACCGGCCGGCTGCCCAGCCCCAAGCGAAGACGGTTTCGCCGGCATGTTGGGGACACGGTTTCTCTACAGCAACATCTGCCACGAGCAGCCCGGCAATACCAATTGGCATGTGTTACGTGTATGTTGTGACATGTGTTACGTGTTGTCACAACATACCACTGGCAGTGAAACATGAGACATATGCATGGCATTGCGACGCATCATTATTTTGGCGGTGGCCGGCTGTTTTCCCACTGTTTCCCACATGCAACAATCTGAATCGGTCCGGCCGCAGCCGTGCTCTTCATGAGTTGCTGTGGTTGGGCCTGGCAACGGAACAGCATGGTTGTAAAAGTGGTGTGCCCTACTGAAATGACACGCGGCCCCTACGGACATGCCATGTGTTCACCATGCGCATTTTTCAATCATTGGGCCCCCAGCCGGGGCAACATGCAGCGTTTTTGTCCACTCACTAGCTTGTTGTACAGCGCAGCGGCCGACAGCACAGATGGGCAGCAGGACGTTAACCAAACAAAATGATCAATGGAAGGTTGTGAACTTTGGCAAGTAGGACATGCAGGACACCTGGTGTGGCCACCGTTTTGTTCATGCTTGTGGCATTGCAACGGTGCAGGCCAACAAATACTTGGACTTTGTTTGGCGTTGGAAAAGGGCGGTTAGTGTGAATGCACCATTGTCAGGCCGCCTCTTTTATTTAGTTTTCGTCCGCCCATTGTACGCCTTGCTGCGCAACCTTGGACAGGTCGGGGTGCCAAAGATTAACCACATGAACTAAATATGTCGGACGGTGTTTTCGCTGCACAGGGCCCGATGCACGCCGAGCAGCTCACATACCTTTGGCCAAAGCAGCCAAACAAACTGAGGAGGCTTGCTTGCAATTGAGCGCATGTCATGGTGACAGCCGGTCAGACAGCCGCATATACGGTGCAATGGTTGAAAAACGCATTCAAGTTCTGATGCTGGAAGGCCGTTATAGATCCAACTGCGTACCGGGAAAATCGGATCAGGCAATTGAAAGAGGTTGGCTGCCGCTTGAACTTAGTGCCATAGAAAAAGGTGATGATGCAGTTTATCCGTGTAATGTTTCAGTTGTGCAGTTCAAAAATGTGTACATTTTGGCGAGGTTGTTGAAATCAGGTGTTGGTTGTTTCAGCTGGCCGATGTTTGGCGTGCAAACCTACTGTTGCCAGGCTGGTGTTGAAGCATATCCCCATGTTTGGGGTGTCAACGCATCGCTGGCAAACCTTATAGCTGAATATTCTAGCCTTGAAGATGGCGCCCGTATAGACGAGGCGTGGCGATGAACCAGCAGCACTGCAGTATCAGAGTGCGGTTGGGCAGGTGGAAGTGCGAATTGCTGGGCGAGTGAAGAGCTTGCGTTCATCCGGCGCAAAACTCAAGTTCTACGACCTGGCAGAGGGCGAAGACAGAATTCAGGCAAGATGCGCATCCGTGGGGCTGAATGTTCTGCATGCGCTGGGCTGCGAGTGGGTGCAGTTTTTGTTCTGGCAAGTGCGGTCATCCTTCTTTCATTTATTGCCAAATGTTTTTGACATTTGTTTTTATAAGTGTGATGGCGATGTGCCCTCTCATCAGTGCTTTGCTGGCCGCACTTTTGGCCAGGTGATGTGCAGTCCACAAATGCATGAAGGAGATGACTTCAAAGAGGTGCATGCTAGCATCCACCGCGGGGCTCCATGGCAGAAAACCGTGTCCGGGACATTCCCATTTCTGTTGCAGGGGAAAAAGTAAGATGGAAATTGCAGTTTCTTCCGAATTTGTTGTGTTTTCACAGTCCACACCCCAGCTCATCTCCGTATACTGTATATACAATATATAACTGCAGGAGTGGGGTAGTGGCTCACCTGTCAGGATTGAACCCGGGTCGGGCGCATGAGGGATGCGTCACAGCCACCAGACCATATCGGCCCTGTTCTTCCGAATCTTTGGCCCAGGACATCATTGGTGTCCGTGGCGTTGTTGGCAAATCGAAGCGAGGAGAACTTTCAGTGTTCCCTCGAGAAGTAAAGTTACTGTCGCCCTGCCTGCACATGCTGCCAAAAGAATACTCAGGCACTTTGCACACCCTTGCGAGAGGGGGGAATCCTCATGTCACATGAACACGTGCAAGCACTGCAGTTGCACTTGTATCGCAAATATGGATAGTACGTATTGAATAGTATACATTTCTTGGCCAAAATGCAGGACTTTGAAATATAGGATTTTCTATATAGTTTTGAAATCGATCCCACCACTGGCAGGCCTCAAAGACCAAGAGACCAGATACCGAAAACGTGCCATGGGCCGCGCTTCATGGGGAGAAAGGGTGCTTGATTTGTGTGCATGAAGTTTTTGACATACGGTTAGTGCAACACACGTGCTTTGCAGCTTGCGCACGTGCATGTGATTGCCCGACAGATCCCGTACATGCAGAGTGCAACAACAGCGCACGTGACAGGCTGCAGCAACTGCATCAACAAAAGCCAGGCCTTCTTCCAATTATAAATAGCTTTGCTGGCAGGGATGGGAACTTGCGCTTGGAGGGCGTGCTGACAGAGACATACACTTGGATGTTGAAACTGAATGCAACAGTTGGTGCAGAAGACTCGGTTGAAGGACTGTGGACATGGCTAGGAAGTAAAGTAAAGGGCAGCGCATGGGCGATGGCCAAACTGGGAGCATTGATTGAATCATCGAAGAAGTGGACATCAGCATGCACCAGAACTTGATTGAACTCCCAGAGCTCAAAACATGCCCATGCAGGTTCCAACAAAGACTGGCACCGGAACGAAAACGCTGGTGAACCCTTGTGAATCTTGCCACTCTCCTGTGGCCAGCAATGATGGGCTGAAATCGAGAATCCATACACGGATGCGCACTGATTGTCATTCCAAAAACTGGGAAAAGACACTCAACTGATTGACGACTCCACCAACCTGAATGCAACTCAATTATGTATATACACATGAATATCTCAGCCCGTGTAGCAGCACTCTTGTGGGGCACTCTTTTAGAACTTTCCTTGGTGCTGCTTTTGGAGGACAGCTTAACTTGTGGGACGCTCGTGTAGGACACTTGTGTTTAACTCTGTCGCATGACATTCTTGCAGGATGCGCTCCTCTATATCACAGGGAACTTGAGTGTCTTCAAGTTGGTGGTCTCCAGAGTGCTCACTACCCCTCCCCGTTCTCATTTTTGTTTCCTTGACGTCTAACGCCATCCTTGCAGTAGCGCTACACACATTTCATTTCCTCACTCTCTCTCTCTCTCTGTCTCTATATGTTTAATCAAATTTCAGAGCCCATTGCCTTCACCCAATGGCGGATAATGGCGGTGGAAACCTGTTTTGAATGCAATGCTCCAAAGCCATTGCTTCACAGACTTGTGGGGCCTGATTCCTGATGTGTTGCAGTCGCAGGAGGAGACCTGAGAATGAATGAAGTGTTCCCTGCGTACATGATCTTCGTCTCGCCCCGCAGACGCATTTGCATGTGCCCACGTGCATGCCCAAATCCAACTGCGTACTTTGTATATAATTGGGTGCCATGGGCTACCTGAGAGACAGGCCACTAAAGTGCGGAGGAACTTGCTTCCTCGAATGCCACCATCGGGGAAAAAGGTTGGATGCCAGTTGATACGCTTCCCCGCCAGCTTGCCTGTTGGGAAAATGCTTGTGAGGATATCTTGATTTGATGGTCAACGAAGATGTGAGGAAAACATTTCGGCTACGATCTGCGGTAACAAATTTCATCCGACGCTACCTCCAGGCGGCTGATGCTTTAGCGGGCTTCGTTGTTCAGGGTCATTCTGAGTCATTTGCTTTTGCCAGGAAAGGGGCTTCCTGGAAGTGGAAACTCCCATGATGCACCTTGGCTATTTGTTGTCTCCTCGGCCATTATATTATATATATATATGTATTTATTTTATATAAATATATATTATATTCTATTTTGAACTATATAATATATACTTATTTTTGAAAGGACTGGCGACCTTTCCTCAAAGTCCAAACCCGGTCACCCTAGCACCGCCGAGCGTTCCTCTTTGACTGGGGCACAAGTCAAGATGCCATCGCGACCCCGTTGCGTCCACCTGTACTCAAGCCTATACAGGGGTTCAAAGCAGTCAAATACGAGAAACACATCGATCAAAATTTCTGCTGCTTTGAGCCGGGATTCAAAGGTCATAATAGCGAGCGGGGATACCTCGATCTCCTACTCACAGGGTTCGGTTTTGTTTGTGGTTCTCCTGTCCTGATAAAGGTTCTCACCAAGTGTGAGGATTGGTGTGGTAGGTCGTGACCATAACGGCATGCTCTTCTGGCGTTGTGGCATAGTATCCATTGCTCATCGTCATCTCTGGTTTGAAGTAATCATTCGACCATGTCATCAACACCAGGTTCACATTCGTTCCTGGTTGATTTGAGGGATGTTTGGATCCGGCCTCCCACAGCTGCCCTTGCCTTTTCATGGACAATTCCGACTGAAGTGGCCAACTTGTGGAAGCAACGCACCCAGCTTTCAAGCTTCTTAAAGTCCCGACCCGAGGTGCCAGCTGATCCAAATCCTTTTGCTAGCTTGGTTTGATTGATGCCCACCCTGGCTTGCTTCCAGGTAAGGAGGACACCTACAGCATCCTGTTCTTCCAGTTCAATGTCCGGGGCGTACCCTGCCTCCGCAAGGTAGACCTCGAAGGCATCTTCCAGAATGTCTTCATTTTCAACGTGGTAGGGTCCCTCTTTGTCCCGCCGCCTGGAACAAGGTATGATTGTCGGGCCGCTGCCATCACCACAGCTTTGCGTTCGGCTTCAAGTCGTTCAAACCTGAGTAACAGGCAACCCCTGGCGACCTCCGGAAGGACTACTCCGTCCGCTTTTGAAACAGCGAAGGCTGCCCGGTGTAGATGGCCGTGCTCTCGCCCTTCTCTATCTTCAGGTCAAAGATCTGATCCAGCACCTTCCCAAGACGGTCATGGGTGGCCTCTGTTGGGCACCGTTCATCCAACACCTGAAAGATCACCTCGTCACCGCCGTCCTCCTTGATCTTGGCCATCGGAGTAGCATCGAGTGCCCGGAGTACCGTCGGGGAGTGCAAACACCAGGCTTCCATGCGCTTCCAATGAAACTCCCTTGACCTTTTGCATGGTCAAGTAGGCCCTGCACCAGCGCCGCGACCGCTCATAGTCATAGTCCTTGGACGGGTTGGTGCCCTCGCCATCGAACCGCTTGGTCAGCCCCTCCTTTTTTCCGTCTGATGCCATTTGTCCCTCGCAGCAGCCCCTGTCCAGGGGCTCCGTGAAAGGACTGGTGGCCTTTCCGCAAAGTCCAAGCCCGGTTGCCCTCGAGTCAAGATGCCATCGCGACCCCGTTGCGTCCACCTGTACTCACTATACAGGGGTTCAAAGCTTTCGATAATGAGAAAGATACACACATATAATATATATATAGTCATAATACTATCATACGTGTGTGGGCAGCCAACATGAGGAAATCGATGAACTTGCTGCTGAGGAATACAATTGCAGGCGGGGCTTCTGCCAAGCCTTTCATCACCAAACACAATGAATTAGATATGGACCTGCAACTTGGCCAAGTCGAATCAGTTCTAACAAAACTTGAACTTTGTTCCAATTTCCAATAACTATAGCTGAGGTATATGCGAATTGCACCGGAGCTTTACTTGAAGATGAACCTTGAATGAAATCGATTCAATCTTCCCTTGAACTTCTCCAAACGACAGTTTGTTTTGGCATTAGCAATTCAAGCATTGCAGGTTGAAGGCGAGTGTTGCTGTTTATGTCGCGGTTCCGTGTTCTTTTCTTTGTCCGACTCGCAGCGCCATCAGTGAAATCACAGGCTAGTCATCGGTGGTCTTGACCGCGTGTTTGAGATCGGCCGCAACTTTCGCAATGAGGGCATCGATCTGACTCACAACCCAGAGTTCCTTGACAGGTTTGGTTTGGGTGTGAAGCTGCCGGGTGCGCGGTATGACCTACACAATGTTTTGAGCTCCGAGATTATTTTGAATATGCACTTTTGTAGTCATCGCAGGTGCCGCGCACGGATGTGGCAGGTTGGTTGAGCTTTTTGTTGGATTTCGGTTCTGAAACCTCTCATGAACTGTCAAGTTTCACCGGAGTGGTGAGGTTTACAACGTGCGAATTTTACATGGCATACGCAGACTATGAGCAGATGATGAACATCACGGAGGAGAATTGGCTTTGGGACATGTGTTTCATGCCCACAGGCCTTAATGGCCGAAATGTTACTGTTACTGTGTGAGTTATGAGGAACTGATAAGCAGTATGGTCTTGGACCTCACTGGCGGCTATGTGTGGCTTGATCAGCACAATCCTGCTCACAGTTGAGATGGTTACAGTATGTTACAGTGGCAGTGGCAGCGGCGTTGCAAGTGGTGGAGGAGGTTCACCTGCTGTGGGAATTGGGCCAGGAGCTAAGGATCCAGTATCATCCTCATGGACCCGACAAGGATGCAGCCACTTGTCTCGGTTGAAGTTGTTGGAATCCTTTGTTTTTTTGTGGAAATCGGCTGTATAAATGACTTTCCGTAGCTGGTGGATCAGTGAAGTCAAAGTTGTGGATCCAGTGTCGTTGCTTTGCAGGTCGAAATCGACTTCACGCCTCCTTGGCCACGAGTCTCCATGGTCGAAGAGACCTCTAGCAGCACGAAGTAAGTTTATGTTCCAGCTTTCCAACATGATAACATGCAAGACTGCGATGTTGTTTGGATTGCTTGGTGGCCCCTGGCTATATTCTCACAATCTAAATTTGGATGTGTGTGTGTACGCCCTGGGGTCATGGGCAATGCAAGAGTTTGCAGGGGGGCGCAGGTGTGTTGATGAGTCCTGCGCCAACGAAGATGCTCATAAAGATTCGTGGAAATGTGCCTGGTGAACACAGCGTTTCCGCTTTGGTTCCATGGTGGTCCATGCGGATAAACCATATTGTTGCCGACTTGAGGCCTTTCCATGTCTAGATGGCCCTGGTTCAATTACTCAGGAAGTTTTTCATTTAGGCGACTTCAGGGCATAAGCATTCATGTGTACGCACGCAAAGCCTGTGCCATTCTTCTGCGCCCAGGTTGTGCCATAGATCAGCTACAGCATCCCTCGTTTGGCCAAAGTCTGCCCAATTGGGGATGTTCCCCTTGATTACTTCCATGAAGGCCTTCAACAAGATCCAGCAGCCAGTGACCCAAGCACGTACCTCAGTTGGCTCAATGGCCACCCTTCTTCAGTAGCCCTTCACACCGAAAGGAGTCACTTCCTTCACGAGTGGTGATCTTTGGCATTTGAATGATCCCCCTGGCCCACAATTGCAAGGAGTTCCAGCATCAATTTGCAGCTTCCATTCCGGTGGGAGGTCCTCATCTTTCCCCTCAAAGAACTTGCACCTCCAAATCAAATGGACAGATGTCAAAGGCTCATCACAGTGGGCATCTCACTTGTTGACCTTGAGTATGGGTTCGAAGGGACCCTTTTGTCCACGCTTTGAGGGCCGTTTGCTCTCCCTGGGCCATGGTCTTCAGACACTGCTTGTAGATGGACCAGTCCAGCTGACCAGAGATCTCATCACAGAAGAGCTGTTGGTGGATCTTGTTCACCCTCTGCAAGCGCATCTCACGTTTCAAAGCTCTGGACAGCACCGGCCAGGCATGTTTCAGATAGAGCACTGCAGAGGGGAGCACTTGATTGCTGGGCCTTGTCCATTCATACATGTCTTGGCAGTCCCATCCCAAGTCACGGAAATAGGCTTGGAGTGCAGCCATAGGACCCGCCACCACTTGCCAGTGGTGCACTGCTGTGGAAAGCCTCCTCCAAGTGGCTGTCCATGCCTGCACCAGCAGGTTGTGGAAGGCATGTAGCTCAGGATCAACAAGGTCTTCATGTTGGTCACGCAGGGCATCAAGCGATCCCGCATGCTGGAGCCCTGCACATCTGGCCAGTTGCAGTCTGAGCTGCTTCAGTTGCTGAGGTGCCAATCCTTGTGCTTCATTGCCGTAGGCCACCGCACTATGCACCGAGCCCTTCCACAGACGAGCTTTCACCGGCCGGCTTGACAGTTTGAGCTGGAGCATCTTGTTGAAGCGTGTCTTGCCCTTGAGACTTCTCTTCTGGACTGTCCCAACACGACGGCGTTTGGCCCCCACTGCTGTTTAAGCCCAAATCCTTCATCAGATCTTCCACATGAGGGTGATCGTCCATGCGGCGCTGCAGGATGCACCTTCTGACCTGACCTCAGCTGTCGATGCAAAATAGCCATAGCCAGTCTTGTTGACACTAACGTCCTAGCCAGCCCTCTCCAACAGCCATTCAATGTGTTCTCCTGCAACACGGGCCGCCTCATCTTGCAGGAGTCGCACCCCTGTGTAGCGCTCCATGACCATATTATGGACTTCATGACCACCGAAGGGAATTGAAGAGCCCCCCCCACTGGTCAAGCAAGGCCTCCAGGTCCACGTTGTCGTAGAAGTTCTGGAGACCCAGCAGGAGAGACACCGTATGCTGGCCAGTGGATCTGCCCACTTCCGGGCCACTTCCGCCCTGAGCAACCTCATGAGGGCCACTTGGATTACGCAGGATTTCAGCCCACCTCACGTTGAACCACGCCCTGTAGAGCACCGAAGTGAAGGAAATCCAGCGTTCCACCGCAGGCTTCTTTGTCAGCAGGATGGCCAAGGTCGTCTTGACCTGCTCGGGGAGCACACCATCCAACTCCCATTTTCTCATCATCTTGGTGAGCTCCTCAATTGCTTCATAGGGCAGGCTGCGCGGCATGGCATAGGAGGATCCATCAGGGGCTCCTGCTTTCTGTGGACACTTTTGGAGCTTCTCCCACACCATATGCAGATCTATGTCAGCTTGCGCACGAGCTTCAAACGTTAGAGCCTTAGGTGCTCCCTTCTCGAGCCACTGACAGGCTGTGTGGTGGTGACCCACTTGTTGAACCACTGTTCCTCTCGTTTTCTTTGCCGGTCCTGCGGCTGTCACGGAAGAGTCTCTCGAAGCTGACGTCCTGATACAGCAAGGTGCGATAGAGGCCTTTGAGACCCTTGCCCTTTCTTTGCCTGCGTCAGCCAGTCCAAGTGCCATGAGCAGCTCTATCCGCCATTAGGGCCGGTACAAAAGTGGCAAAATCTGCATCAATCCTTAATGCAATTTCACAGTGCCCCCAATTTTCATGTGATGGATAGGGTTGACATTCTCCATCAACATACGGCTGCGAGCCTTGAAACCATACTCGATTGACAAAATCAAACAGTTCGACATGCCTCCCCTGTACAAAGCTTGCTCATGCCGCATGCCATTGTTCCCAATCCTGACACCTAGCCTTTCCCCAGGCCGCAGGAATGACATCACTCGTTCTCCAAACACTGAAACACTCCCAAGTGTTTGAGCTCTACCCATCTGAATGAGGACCGCTCCACCTTTTTGCCCAAGCATGGTCCGTCTGTGTAATGTTACCCCTGCTTAGGGGCCTCTCCGAGCATCTTACGTCGCGTCATCATGGTCTCAGCCAGATGGTGCTCCAGTTCCTTTTGCTGGCCAGTATTGTGCACGATCCCTGCTTGGCCAAGGGCTTTCAGCACATGCGCAGCCGTGTTGGTATCCAAGACTGTCTCAATGGTGGGAGCTTGGGAACCTCTTCTTCCTTCAAGATCTTGGCGTACTCAGCTGACTGCTCTCCCAACTGTTTATTGCCTCCTGCACTTGTTTGATCTCCTCCAGCAGCAGCTTGCACTGATCCTTGGTGTCAATTCTCCTCTGCAGAGACTGCTGGTTGTTGGTGGAGAGTTGGCGTAGTTCTCCAACTGTGGCCTTGAGTTGACCAGTCAGGTCATCGAAGCCCAGGTTTGGCGGAGTCATCAGGCCCTCCACAGCGTCCTTCACCTCGTTGGGTAGATCGGAGGATCTCCTCCAACGGTTCGAGCTCAGGTTCTGGAGTGAAGTCCAGCCCAACTGCCTTCAAAGCATCTTGGACATTTTTGCTCAACTTCTTCGGCATTTGTTGCACCTGATTTGAACTGCCTTGGCGCAAGGGGAGGCCAGGTGGTAGCTCCATCAACTGTCCACGCTCCTTCCTGGTCCGCGTCCTCTTCCTCGGTGACTTGAGTGGCCTGCTCCAGTTCCTTGATGCACTGCCTTGATCACATGGGCATCGGGCGCCACACTTGTCACATCCCACATGGGAAATGCGGTCCTGCCAGATCCATGATGATGTACACCCAGTACACACGAGGTGGGACCTGGAGCTTCGAACCTGAACCTTGTTGAAGCCATCCCATCGAACCTTGTTGAAGCCATCCCATGCCTCTGAAACCATGGAGCACCACCAGGTCAAAGGTGCGGCGAAAATAACTAGCAAAGGTACGGCCGCCGGTCTCAATGTCCTGGATGATGAGATCTCCACAATCTTCAGGTGCACGATAACTAGCAGAGTGCCAGTCACTGGAAGAAGTCAGTCTCAAGCACTGCAAAATACTGCAAAGCTTGAGCCAAAATCTTGAGCCATTTCTCTCTCTCTCTCTCTCGCCCCCCCCATCCCTATTCCTATCCCTATCCATGCGCAGTTCCGTGACTTTCTCCCCTTCCTCATGTGTATATGTGTATAGTTACATAACTGTTGCAGGGAATCACAGGAAACGGTCAAATTCTTGCATCCAATGGTCGGGAGATGCTAGCGGCCAATACTGTTGTGTGGTTCATTGGTTGGCGATTCTCGGAAAACTGAAAACCCTGCATCAGGATAGAGAAGCAGACTGGCAAAGCTCTGCCACGGAGTTTTGAAGCGGACTCTGCTCGTGAGGCGAGGATTGCAAGGGGTGTTGATGTTGGCGTGTATGGAACATTGTCATCGCTTGATTCCCTTTTTTTTGGTGAAGGTGCTGGACGATCTGGTGAAATCTCTGAAGCTTGAGTGCCCTCCTCCAAGGACTGCTCCTCGCCTTCTGGACAAGCTGCTTGGCGAGGTCTTTGATAAATCAGGTTCTGAAGTGGTTCGGTGCGAAGCAAGTGAATGGTTCTAACTGGAAGCTCGATATTCTTTGCAGTTTTTGCAGCTTCAGGCTTTGCGGGCATTTCATTGAAGACCGCATTGTGAACCCTACCTTCATCACTGAGCATCCTCAGGTCCGCTTGCTTGTTGTGCGGCTTTTCTCCACACTTCGAGCGGTTGTGAAGTTGCTTGGGCAGCACCTGCAATGCAGGATGCTGGGTGGATCTTCCGCATGTTGAATATTGAAATTCGATCAGTGAGATAATAAAGCCAGAACTGTGGACTGACCATAGCCTTTCATGAAGTTGCAGCGACACTAACTCACTAAGACCTCTGTCTAGGAGATTCCGCAGCTAGAAATTGCAGGTGATGAGCCCACTGGCCAAATGGCACCGCAGCAAGGAAGGCCTCACAGAGCGCTTCGAGATGTTCGTGATGGGCAAGGCAGGCTTGGGATTTGTTGGCCCGTACATGTGTCAGGCACTGTGGACAGCTCGGAATAACATGTTTTCAGATTATTTGTGGCACATTTGATGCCAAAGAACACTTTCAGACTTTATGACTACATGGCGCATTTGTTGGTGGCCCGGTGGCCATTTTTGTTGTATGTTTTGAAGACTCTCGGGCAGTGTTTGATGGACTTTTCGAGTTGGACAGGAACTTTGCAATGCATACACAGAGCTTAATGACCCGGAGAAGCAGCTGGCATGTTTCCAGGCCTGAAGACATGCCCATGGATGCAGTTGAAGCAAGGTGAACGAATGAACTTTGCAGGAGCAAGCGTTGGCCAAGAGCCAAGGCGATGAGGCGCCGCATGCTGATGCAGACAAGCTGTGCGAGTGAAGTGGGTCCGAGCACGCTGACTATTCATGACTATTCCTGGCTTATACAATTCTCTCAGGGCCAGCCTTGTGTGAACATGTTCCAATTGAAGGCTTCCTGTTTGTGAGCTTTGTGAGAAAGGCTGAAAAGACCCTCATGTACGGCCGAAGTCACAATCTTTGTGGGGCACATTCACGTCCACCGAACAAGTGGGCCGATTTTGTTTTTACAATATGTACTGTAGTAGCCACCAGTGAGCATGATTCAAAACGATGAGCCGCTCAGTGTTCACCCACATCCCCCAAAAATAAGTTCCGCAGGAAGCGCAGACTGTGGATGAAGGCTTTGTCACCGCTTTGGAGCATGGGCTGCCACCAACTGGTGGCTGTGGCTGCGGCATCGACCGCTTAGCCCACTGGCTGCAAAGTGACCTCATTGAGGGTTCCGAGACCTTGACTTTAGGGCACCAGTCTTTGCAGAGATGCATGGGATCTTGAGTCTCCTGTGGGAGACCCCTCAGCTGGCATGTTGCCCCAATTTGGAGACCCTGTTTGAAGATTGGGCCGTGCTTTGCGCTGGATGAATGTTTCATCGCCTACACGCCTGCTGTGTAGGTGATGCTCTTGGCGGACAAGAACAACATCAAAGAAGTAATCCTTTTTCCAGCCATGAAACCTCAACCGATCGATTGATACTCCTGTGGAACAAGTCTGTGCATCCCGCGGAAAAAATATTCCTTGACACTATGTACACAAAGAACATCAAAGAACAATATCATTGAACACGCAACGCAATATGATGATTATATAATTATTCTTAAATCATTTCCCATAAATTTATGTTTAAATTATATATGTTTAATAATTTCTTTCTTCGCTTTCGACCGCATTAATATATATTATAAAAATATTTCTATCTTCGTCTTCGACGATAATTATATTATTTAAGATTTAAAAACCTTTATCGTCGTTTTCGATAATAAATATACTTTAACTACCCTTATATTGATATTCGACGATTATTATATATTAGAAATCTTTATATTTTTTTTTCGATGATTTTTATTATCGTGTTCGACGATAATAAAAATTTATATAAATTCTTCTAAATTATCGACTAATTTACGTTATTAAAAGAAAACATTAATAAGAAATATAATTTATAATAAATTAAATTTAATTTGCGAATTTGCATTTTAATTATTGTTATTTTAATATTTGTTTATATAAATTATGGTTATAATATATGAAGATTACTTTAGTAAAGAGGGATAGGTTTATATATAAAATCCTGCAAAATAATAAGGTTTACCTCAAAACCCCTAACGTTATATATGGTCATAAATATACGATGAATTTAAAACACTATAAAACGATAAGGTCCACCTCAAAACCGATGATATTTATTTTTTAGTTGAAGAAGAATAAGGAATTTTGATCGTGCTTCGTATATATTTAACTTGAATTTAAATATTTTATTATTTTTTACTTTTATTTAAATGTTTTTAAAATATTTATTAAAGAAATAATGTATATATATTACGTATATATAATTTTATTTATTATTATTATTTTCTAAATAATATGGATGTATTGAGGGGTGGGTTTTTACGGTAGACGAAAGGAAGATATGTTTAGAGGTGGGTTTTTACGGTAGACGAAAGGAAGATATGTTTAGATCGTTATTTTGCGCGGGCGTGACCTGCTAATTCGTTGCTGTTTACAATATATTCTCGATATTATTTATTTGCATTTCGATTGCGTAGGCTCGTTGAATCTGGGTTTTCGTAATAGATGCATTAGGTAATTACGCTCTCGTTATGGTGTCGTACCCATTTCGGAATATGGTGGTCGCTTTTCGTGGCAGGCACAAGGAAAACCTCGTGTTTTGGTGCTTTAAAATCAACTTTTCGTAATAGGTACAAGGGATCGGAATTGTTTTATTTCGAAATGCAATTTTCGTGGCAGGTGTAGCATTTTGGATGTGGTAGGTGATCGTCGAGGAGCTTAGATTTCATGACAGGTGTAATGAATCGTGATTTTTGGACATGTGGCTCGTTTGTAGATTTCGTGGTAAGCGCAACACTTGGAGAACCTCGAAGTGCAGATTTCGTGGCAAAGGCAGCACTTGGTGAAGCTCGAAGTGCAGATTTCGTGGTAAGCACAATACTTGCTGAATCTCGAAATGTAGATTTCATGGCAAGCGCAGCACTTGGTGCACCTCAAAGTTCGCAACAAGCACCGTACTTAATAAATCTCGAAATGCAAATTTTGTGGCACATAAAATGCAAATTTCGTGGCAAGTGTAACGCTTAGTAAACCTCGAAGTACAGATTGCAAGCACAACATTTAATGAACCTCGAAATGCAAATTTCGTAGCAACCATCACGCCTAATACACCTCGAAATGCAGATTTCGTCGCAGGCACAATATTTTTGAATCTCGAAATACAAATTTCGTAATATACACAACATTTAATGAACCTCGAAATGCAAATTTCGTAGCAACCACCACGCCTAATACACCTCGAAATGCAGATTTCGTCGCAACCATAATACTTTATAAACCTCGAAATACAAATTTCGTAACATTTTGGTTGATTTATATTTAATATTTTATTGATTTTTAAGAATATTTTTTATAGTATTGAATATTCTTATAGTTAATTAATTTGATTTACAAATAATAAATGTATATTATTTCTATTCTAAATATATATTTTTTTAACCATTAAAGACAATATATATATATATAAGTATTGTTAAATTATAATTATCATTCTATAATAATTTATGAATTTTGTAAAACGGTGCCAGCAGGCATCACCTGTGAGGACGATGCAGAAGGGTCGATGGTACCCGACTCATGGGCATGTAGTACATGATGTTGGAGTCCATGGGCCGTCAAAAAGGTGACATGACAGACTGGACATTTGTGCAAACACGCCGGCTTTCGATCCATGCTGACCTCAGCAGGTGTCACCTGTGCATCGGAGTTGAACGGCGGTGGTGGCTTCGGTCGGGCGGACAAATCAGGATGGTTGACATTGGTTTGTTCCGAAAAGGCCATGGTCCAGGGACGTTTATTCACAGGCATGATCGGATAGTGCTCGGGCTGCATCGTTTATCCAGCCATGATGGTCAATTGAAAGAGCGCTCCACAAGCATGGGATTCAAATTTCTGAGTTTGAGTGCGGCGCAATGGACATGTATTTTTCCGGGAACCGAAGTTGGCCGCCCAACGAACACGGTCTTTGTGCACCGTGGAGTATTGCATCAAGTCGGGGTGTTGGTCACTATAGTGTTTGGCAATAGCTCTAGGGCCAATCTGTTGGTTGCAGTAGGCACATCTATTGGCAAGCTCAACAGTTAGATTCTGATCAAGGATAAGGCCTTGGTACGATCGATGTCGTAGGTGCATTCTGAGCTCTGGTCTTGCAGCAATCGGAATCACGGCGCCCTTGGTTGCACGGAAGCATGAACAGGAGAAGGAATTGATATGTTCACGTAATGTACGCATGTTGGCAACGTGGTGATGACAATGTGAACAAGTACTGGTGCCATCATGAGCATCACGTAGACAATTAAATATATCTTCCATCAAACAGGCATATCCAGGTTGTTGTCTTAAATGACGTTTCAAGGAACCCGCCTGCTGAAAGCAACGAAGGCACTCAGGGCACTTCAATGTGCTGTCCGGTGTGATCTGCAGTTGCGGGTCGGTGGGAGGGATGAGTTCTTGATCTGGATAATCTGGGGTTAACGCACAGGCACAGATGTCATGGTTCTGGTTGGCCATATCCCCGCTCAAGGTGTTGCGACGTGAATGCAATGCCGTGTTAAGACGAGCAAATGTGTTTTGCAAAATGATCCATGGAGGGTCAAGTCCATGTCGATGAAAGCAGTCATGGGTTGACTCGTGAGTAACGTGTATTGGCTCTCGAATCATGCGACGAAGGTGGATATTGATAACACTGATAAGTTGTTTAAAACCTTGTTGTGTGACACCCATTTCAAAAATGCTGTACTGCAGTGTTAGTAAAATGCATTGTTTGTACAGGCGAAATTTCAATGGCTTAGGAATGGTGGTATCTGTGAACCATCGTCTTAAAACATGAAAACAATGCTGAATTGCTGCAATCCGACGTTTTGTGGTGTCCATTTCCCAGGCTCGATAACTGATCACGACACCCAAGTACGCTGTTTTGGATACAAGCGGAAGTTTCCAATCCAGATCAGGAATGGTCAATCGTGGCCCCTCTTTGGAGCGCACAGTCCATTTGCGCAAAAATGCAGGCGCGGATCGACCAATGATACGGCACAACGCCACGCTCTTCTGAACATTAATACGAAGACCGTAGGATTTCATTAAGGTCAAAACAAAAGACAGGTCCGTCAAGGCCTGGAGGCTATCCTCGTGATTTCGAATGATCCAGCGGAGATGAACATCATCCGCAAAGACAATCAAGTGTTCATGGAGCCATGTGTGGGAGTATCGTGCCAATAGGTCAACCATCAGCAAATGCATATACAGGGACCATAATAAGGGGGCTGCTTTCGAGCCCTGTTGAATGCCTCGGGTGGTGATTAAATGGCCAACCAGGTCTTTAAAAGGAATGTAGTATTGATTGGGCGCAAGCCAGGCATGAATCATGGTGAGGACGTCAGGGTGCAGGGACAATATAGCTAGGGCTCCGTCAACAACATTGCGGCTGATTGTGTCAAATGCCTTTTCCATGTCCAATGAAACCTGCAAACCACCAATCAAATTGTGACGATCCAGATTTTGTCTGGTCTGCTGGCATGCCTCACGAACAGCTCGACAGTGAGCTGAAGTCAGGAGTAAACAGTCGGCCGTACTGCGTCCAGGCAAATAGGCATACAATGGCAATTGTCTAAGTTGTGGATAAGCTGAATCCATGACCCTTTGGGTGAGAATACCTGATACCACCTTACTCACTGGGTGTTGAAGACAGATTGGCCGAAGGGCTTCAGGTCTGTTACAAGCCTTTCCTGGTTTAGCCAGGAGATGAAGCCACCCTGCGGACCAGTGTTCAGGTGGCAATGGATTCTGCCTGCAATAATGGTCATAAAGGGACTTGTACAGGATAGGAGTCAAGTCATGGGCAATGGCTTTCCAAACAATGGCAGGGAATCCGTTGGGTGCCAGGGCTTTAGTAGCCGGTAGTTTATAAAAACCATCAAGCAATTCAGACTCAGTGAATGGCAGTGCCTGCAGTGCGGGTCGATGGTGGGATCAGATCTGAATCACTAAATAAAACGCCAAAATATTCAATAATTTTCGTAAGTTCCTAGCCTGGTGGGAGTGGATGACCCTTGTCATCATAGAGTTGAGCCCTACGAAACGGACATTTGGGGCTCAATTGTCTGATTCTTCTATGCCAGTCGAATGCTTTATTTGTGAGGGCAAGGTCCACACTGTCCTAAAGGAAGGGTTCAAGTCGTTGACGCTTGTGTAGCCGGCTCATTTTCTTAATCTCGCGATGTGTGGTGGTATACTAACTGAAGTGATGCCAAAAATGGAA